>JAZGLO010006705.1:1777127-2377127 GCA_036873155.1 Biomphalaria sudanica | reverse complement strand
GGTTGTTTTAAACCACCTTACAGGCCTGCTGCGTGGCCTTATTTACATTTAGTTGCATGTCTTGGTTATGCATCCTTAATATCTACTATTATTCAGGAAATTAACTTTCAGAATGAAGCATGTATGTTAGACTGGGATGTTCACAAAGTGTACATCCTGCCAAAGACAAATGCTGTCACTCCAGTATTAATAGAAAATTTCAAAGATCAGAAGTTTACACCTGTGGACATTGCTGCTATCTTTCAACATCTCAATTGTGTTGAACTTTTGCTAGATTTCTGGCAGATTCAGAGATCTAACTCTAACATCAATGTTGTACACAATACTAGAAACTCATCAGGCTACTTAGCTTTGGCGTGTAAAGTTAATTCACCAAGTGCTTTACAGTTGTTGTTGACAAAATACTCTGAGAAAAAGGAAGCATTAGAATGTGCTATAAGAATGTTATCATTTAATTGTGTTGATATTATCTTAAGACAGATGGATGGACAGGCAGTTATAAAGGCCTTTCAAGGAATGAATCTATTTCATGTTACATTCACATACAGCTGTTGTCTGACTGATCAGCAGTATGAAGCTATGGTAGAGACGACTAAAGTTCTCATCAAACACAATCAAAATGTCAATAGTATGCAGCCCTCAAGGACATTCCCTTTATACAGCATTCTCAGTCATTCCTTAGCAGGAATCAGAATGGAAGAATGCTCTCATTTTCTTATTGACATTGTCCGCATACTGCTGAAAGCTAGGGCTGATCCTAATATTGACGAAATTAGGATGGAAGAAGAGACAAAGGATTCAGAAGAGAGCACAGCATTTGGGAGACAACCATATTCTTCTGCAGTCAACTGTTTGCTAAGTAACATACCTGTGTTGAAAAGGAATGAATCATTCACTCAAATAGCAGTGAAATCTATAGACCAGTACTCTTATTACTGCATTAAGTTACTTCTAAAACATGGTGCAGACTTACTTCACACTGGTAAGTTTTCTTCATTTTCCAGAAATGAGGGTTCACTCACAGATGTATATCACCATGGAACTAGCTTACATTTAATGATGTCAACAAGGCCAGTAGGCCAACTCTCATTTTCTGTTTTGAGGCTTCTCTTGCATTCAGGTATTAATGCTGATGCCTGTGGAGCATGGAGTATGCCCTTCTATGTTGAGGCAATTAAATATGCACTAAATATTCTTCCACTGTCATTGTGGTCCCAATCAATAACACATCCTCATAGCGTGACACCTTTTTCAGATGAAGATTTAAAGTGTTTTATTTATATTTCAAAGTTTATGTCTCAGAGTTCACTAGTTGGAGCTTACAAAGAATTCTTAGATGCTGTAGAGTTTTTTAGAGCTTTGGCTACAGAAAATAATACATTAGAAATAACAGAGAGATTTTATTTTGAAAACAATCAGATGCTAGTACACATTATTAAGCAATATGACAAAGTCACAAAAGAACCATGGACCTTGCAACACTGTTGTTCCAATATAATTTGGCAACACTGCAAGAGAAAAAAGAAATCTGTGTTAGCTTTACCAATACCTGCACCTTTGAAAGTTGCTATTATGTTTTCCCACAAAAAACAAGATTCGGTAGATGAAAAAGTAGTGCACTGATTATTAATATTTATAACATTCATTATGATTAGAAACATATAATTTTTGTTGACATAATTAGAAAAAAAAACTGTATGTCATTTGTTTTCCTATGCAACATGTTTGTTTTCAAAATAATTTATATTTCAGATGTTCCTTCAGAGTTGAAGATAGTCTACTTCATATGTATATTTAAAAAAAAAATTGTACTGTTAAATTAAAACATTTCTACACTTTTATTATCATGGAAGAGGCAATAGATAAAAACATATAGATCTTTTCATAAGCATGAAGTATGGTTTTCCCAGAAAAGTTTCTATACTCTAGTTTTTATCTCAAAAATGTTCAAAATCTGTCAGAACTCTGTGACAGTCTTACAATAATTTCTTCTTTGAAAAGCCTGTTGAGTTAATCAAAGTCTTGCACACCCACAATTATCTTTATGTTCCATGACACAAATCTGTAACTCATTAGAACTGAATATACTCAAGCATACCATTGAGTTTCATTCCAATCTTGTTATATTAAACAATGATTCAAACTTAAGGACTTTTTATTCAGCAGCCATATATTCTTCCCCACTGCCACCATAACAATTTCTTCTTCTTTTTAATTTTTCTGTCATTAATTTGTTCCTAACACATTAAAACATTTGCTAATAAAAAAACAAAAGGCAGTTAAGCATTTTTTCAAGAGTATTCTTTTGTATAGGATGAAACATATCACAGTTTATCTGAGTTTCTTTTTATATACTATATATTTTTTTATTTACATCTTTTGATAGATCTAAGATAGATCTATGAGCTTAACCAAGCATTTAAAAATGATTGAAATAAATGATCTGTTCTGTTTTTTTTTTGTTGTAACATATTAAATCTGTTTGCTATATAATTTGTTTCATTTTTTTTTATGCTAGAGAAACCTGTTCATATAACAGTATATTGAAAAAAAAATTTTTCTTTATTTTAATGTAATTTTAGTTTAAATAAAAGGGGGTCTTTTAAAAAATATTTTTGCTTTTAACAGAAGACTTCTTTTCATAAGACCTGATTATTTTAATCATTGATCATTTTGGAGAAATCCATCTACATGTTCTATATTAGTACAGGACAGAGTTGATCATACAAGCAGCTTGTGGACTTGAACTAACATTGATGTTCACCTTCGCCTTTGTCTTAGTCTGTTGGACCATTGGATCACCACACAAGATCTGTTGACCATTTTTCTCCATCCCTCTCTTTTGCCTTGACTATCTCTTTCAATGACAGAGCTGTCCATTCTTTGATATTGTCTTCCAATTGCTGTCTTCCTTGTCTTCTTTTCCCTGGTAGTGTTCCCTGCAGGAGGGTCTTTGCAAACCCTGATGACATGATCATACAGTTTAATTTAAGTTTATGTTTTTTGACAGTGGTCAGCAGTTCATCATAGGGTCCAATGGCCATTGTACTTCTGTTTCAAATTTCCTCATTTGTGGTGCTGTCTTTGTTGGTGATACCTAGGATCCTTCTATATTTTTACAATGCATTGCAATCTGAGGATATTTTTTCAGAATAGGGTAACCATTGTTTATTGTCAAACTGGTTATTGCATTTCTACATTATAACTGTTTCTTATAGAAACACTGATCAAAAAAGTTATTTTTTTTTAGATTAAAAAAAAATGTTTTCATTTAAAAAAAGATAATAAGGGACAAATGTTGGGTTGTCACGACTACTGTACTGTTAAATGCTATATCGTGAAGGTAGATAATATTCAGCTTGTTTGTGCTGTGGGTGAAACATATATCTAAAAAAAATGTGTTCCTTTTGTAAATTGTAATGAGCACATGTAATGCATTGTGAATGAAAAATAAAATAATAAACTATTAATAACTTAGTTATATTTATTATCTTTTTTAAATATGTTGTAAATTCTAATTGAATTAGAAAAAAATATATGCAGATCCAGATAGCAATAATGTTTTCAATGGCCCTCTGGTGGAAAAATGTGTTCATCGCTGATTTAGTAAATTGTAAAACAGCATGAATAATGATAGCAATAATGCATAAACACTGAACCATAAAAAAAATCACAACCTAATAAAATACTCAGAATGACATGCAGATAAAGGCACATTTCTTATTCCATATGCAAGGACAAATCTGTATGAGTGCTCTATGTTCCTAGTACCATTAGAGCGTGGAACAAGTTTCCTGAAACAGGCTTAAAAATTTATGAGTTAGCAGAATTTAAGCCTCTAATTAACATGCATCTACCACATGGATGGGCAGAGGATATAATTATACTTTTTGAAGAAATATCTGTATAATTTATAAGAAGATATTTTCCAAAACTTTTATTTTAGATTTTTTTTCTATAGATTTTTTAAAACAATAATCTAATGTTTTTTTGTTTTTTTTTTGTGGGGGGAGGTTTTATTTTTCTTCCTAATGTGGTGGGTTTGGAATAGAATTGAATAAATGATGAAGACTAGGTGTAGGCCAAGGAGTAGATGTGAAAACAAGCTTCAGCAAAGGGTGCCAGCAGAAAGAGACAGTGGCCACATTCATTCTTCATTATAAATCAGTTAATTTGGCAGCCTTTCCCGAGCAGAGTTCAACTAACACTTCGTAGCACAGTGCACGTCAAGTTTGGCCTCCCGATACATTTTATCCTCCCCACTACACTAAAAACTCCGCCTGGGTACACCTTATAGGGGTATCTTGCCGGTCCCAAGCCCGGGTAAAGGAGGATGGGTGGTCGTAAGGCTAGCAACCTCACATCACTAAACTATTGCTACAGAAACCGTAAATACACCAAACCAACTAGAACTTGGTCAGGAAGGTTCCTCTGTGGAAGAGTCTATGACATGTACTAAAGAAAGCTCTCTGGAAGCTAGCACACCGACAAACCTTCTGACGACCAAGACCTCAACCAGGATAGGGAACATCAGAACCCTGTATGATAGCGGCAGAATAAATGAAGTGGCAAGCGAATTGAGAAAGTACAAAATCAAGGTTCTAGGCCTCAGTGAAACACGATGGAATGGAAGTGGTCTAAGCAATCTGACAACTGGGGAGAGCATTATATATTCTGGACATGAAGACCACGATCACACACAGGGAGTAGCACTTCTACTGTCAAGAGAGGCATCAAAGGCTTTGTTGGGATGGGAGCCAGTTTCCTCAAGACTAATGTCAGCCAGATTTAATGCAAAGGGAAGAAAACAACCATCACCCAGTGCTAGGCACCAACAAATGCAGCACCAGAAGAAGAGAAAGAAGAATTTTATAACACTCTACAATCAGTACTAGAAAAAACACCTATCTTATCTTATATAATACAGACGTTACTTCAAAAAAGAAGATGATTACGTCCTACGCGTCATGCATTTAGTCATGCATATTAACCAATGACTTAAATTCTGCCAAGTCACTGGTTTTCCTGGCTAGCACAGGCAACCCATTCCATGCTCTAATAGCACTAGGGAAGAAGGAGTATTTGTACAAATTTGTCCTAGCATATGGGACGAGGAATGTGCCTTTATCTTTGTGTCTTTCAGAGTATTTTATTAAATTTTGTTTTTGTATTTGAAGATTATGGTTCAGTGTTTTATGTATAATTGCTACTTTACTTTTGAGTCTTCTGTCCTGAAGGCTTTCTAAATTTAGTGATTTTAACATAGGTGTTACTCTAGTCAAATGTGAATATTCATTTGTTATGAATCTCACTGCTCTATTTTGTGTCTGTTCCAGTTTCTTAATGTTTTCTTGAGTTGAGGGGTCCCAAACAGAGGATGCATATTCTATTATTGGCCTAACCAAGGTTAAATAACATTTTAGTTTTTTGTTCTTATTTGATTTATAGAATTTTTTAAAAATAAATCCTAATACTTTGTTTGATTTTTTTTTTTATAGTTTCATCAATATGTGGATTCCATGACAGTTTTTCATTTATTATAACACCTAGGTATTTTGCGTTTTTAGTGTGTGTTACTGGTTTGCCATGAATAAGATAAGTGGAATTAATTTGTTTTAGTTTTTTTGTTACTCTTAACAATTGACATTCATCTGGGTGGAAAGACATGCTCCAATTTGATTCCCAATTCTGTAATTCATCTAATTCTCTTTGTAAAATATATGTGTCTCATGTTGTTTTTATTGTTCTATATATTATGCAATCGTCTGCAAATAATCTGACTTTTGTTCCTGAAGTAATGCAATTTGGTAAATCATTTATGTAAATTAAAAATAGTAGTGGACCCAAGACTGTTCCTTGAGGTACACCTGAGTTTACTGTTATCGGTGAGCCATTTATTATTACAGTTTGTTCTCTCCCTAACAGAAAATCTTTAATCCACTGATGCAGTGGACCATTAATGCCAAAATATTTTAATTTTTTAAGCAAACTATGGTGGGGAACTTTGTCAAAAGCCTTAGAAAAATCTATTTGTTCACTATTATCTAAACCTTTAGAAAAATCATCAATTAGTCCTATTAAAAAAAATGATATCAAGCTTATTATGGGTGACATGAACACAAAAGTAGGTACAAACAATGCTGGAAAGGAGCTCTACATGGGTAAACATGGTGCAGGCACAAGCAATGAAAATGGGGACTTATTTACTGACTTCTGCGCATTAAATGATCTTATCATAGGAGGAACCATCTTTCCACACTAAACTATACACAAGACAACATGGACTTCCCCAGACGGTAAAACGGAAAACCAAATTGACCATTTTGCAATATCTTGGAAATGGAGGAGAAATCTCCTAGATGCTAGGGTGAGACGAGGAGCAGATGTAGCTTCTGATCATCATCTGCTAATAGCAACAGTGAGGATCAAACTTAAATCTTTTCAGGATTTTTCAGACAGACCACACTACAAATTCAACATTCAGTACTTAAAGACCGAGGAAAAAAAGGTACTCTTTAATTGTGAGGTTAAAAAAAAATTTGAAGTACTTGCTGGACTAGTAATAGATGAAACCCTTGAGCAACACTGCCTCACTCTCCAAGAGATATGGAAAAACACATGTACAGACATCCTAGGCAACAAAACGAAACAACACAAGCAATGGTTGTCTGCGGAGACATGGGCCAAAATCCAGGAACAGAAAGAGCTAAAAGAAAAGATAAACCAATGCCAGAATGAAGAACAAAAGCTAATATTAGAACTCAGTATGGTGCAGTAAACAAGTCTGTAAGAAAGAATGCAAGAGATGACAAAAACACTTCCTTCATGAAATGACAGTCGATGCAGAAAAGGCAGCAGAACAAAGAGACATGAAAAGGCTGTACGACATAACAAGAACCTTAGCAGGAAGAAATACCAACACCAACAAGCCAGTGAAAGACAAACAAGGAAAAATCATCACCGGTGATGTTAGACAGAAGGATAGATGGGCCGAACACTTTCAGGAAATTTTGAACCGACATCCTCCTGAATCGATTCCAGACATTCCCCCAACAACAGAAGAAATAGATGTTAACACAGGTCCTCCTACTAAAGGGAAGATCATCAAGGCCATCAAGATGGCAAAAAAGGGAACAGCGCCAGGCCCAGATGGTATACCAGTAGAGGCTTTAAAAGCAGACCCCAAAATATCAGCTGAAATGCTGCATCCACTACTATGCAAAATTTGGGAGCAAGAAAAGGTCCCTAAAATCTGGAAAACTAAACATAATTAAATTACCCAAAAAAGGTGACCTCACTCAATGCAACAACTGGCGAGGAATCATGTTACTGTCAACCCTCAGCAAGGTCTTAACTAGGATAATATTGGAACGCCTAAAAGATGCCCTAGACAAAAGACTAAGACCAGAACAGGCTGGATTCCGTAATGAGAAATCGTGCACTGACCACATTGTTACACTACGTATTATCATAGAACAATCTATCGAGTGACAATCTCCTCTGTACATGACCTTTGTTGATTTTGAGAAAGCTTTAGACAGTATTGACAGAGACGTAATCTGGAGACTGATGAATCACTACGGAATTCCAACAAAATTCACCAATATCATTAAACAGTTATATGATGACTCATCATGCCAAGTAATACACAATGGTAAGCTGACCAACCCTTTTCAATTAAAAACAGAAGTAAGAAAGGGATGTATGCTTTCGCCCTTGATATTTTTGCTGGTGATCGATTGGGTCATGAGACAGACAGTCTTAGATAATAAAAGCGTCATACAATGGACACTAACACAACATTTAGAGGACCTGGATTTCGCTGATGACATCTGCCTCCTCTCCCATACACAACAAAATGTTCAGTCCAAACTGACCAGACTCTCAGAAATAGCGAAAAAGACTGGACTTCTAATCAACAAAAAGAAGTTATGAGGATCAACAACAGACAAGAGAACCCAATCAGGCTACAGGGAGAGAATATCCTTGATACGGACCACTTCACATATCTGGGAAGTAGAGTTGGTTTGATTTGATTTTGGGCACATCGGCACAATTTAGGCCATGTCATGCCTGAAGTAGAGTTGGTAAAGACGGCGGAGCTGATGATGATATACTAATTCGGATCAATAAAGCTAGGTTTGCCATTTCAACTCTTCAAACTATCTGGCGCTCTAAGGCATTATCTCTACACAAGATACGAATCTATAATACAAACGTTAAATATGTCCTTCTATACGGTTCAGAAACTTGGAGAGTCACTAAAACAAATATGGAAAAGCTCCAGACCTTTGTTAACAGATGCCTACGCCGGATATTAGGAAATAGGTGACCAGAAAAGATAACTACTATCGATTTGTGGGAGAGAACTAGACAAAAGCCCATAGCCCAAGACATCACAAAATGAAAATGGAGCTGGATAGAACACCCTGTGAAAACCAGCTACCAATGTTGCAAGGCAGGCACTTGACTGGAACCCACAAGAAAAGAGGAAAGTGGGCAGACCCAAGCAAACCTGGAAGAGGTCAGTCATCAGTGAAGCTGAGGGTACTGGAATGACATGGGAGCAGATGAAGAAAGCTGCTCAGAACCGAGTTAGGTGGAGAGGTGTGGTTGCGGTCCTATGCTCCCCTGGGAGTGCACAGGATTAAGTCAAGTCACTATACTAAAATAAAAAAAATTAATTTATTTGTGCTTTTCTAAAAGAAATTAAAAAAAAAAAAGACTCCAGAGTTTTAATGTCAGATGATCAAAAATGGGATAGATATTATGTAAAAACATTTTTTAAAAATTTTCTTCTTTATTATATCAATTCTTTTCTGACTATTAGGATTGAGACTGTGTTTGCACTAGACTTATGTGGAGGAAGAAACAAGGCTATTATAAAGTTCAAATTCCAAGGTTGCAAAATGTTTAAAAAAAAAAAAGGAAATTATTGAAATGAGCTTTTTATGTATATATCTAACTTTGCAAGGCTGCTTTATAACAAGACAAATATAAGACAACATTTCACTTATTTTTCTACAAAATGTTTTAATCTTTGGCAACTTTTAACAATTATGTAACAAAAATGAAGGGCACAAAATGACTAGGCACTTGAAGGTTTTTCATTTTACATCAGACAAAAAATCAATAGTGATGGTCACAAATGCAATAGGGTAAATACAAAACAATCTAAAGAAAAAAAAACGTGCAAAATACTAACACCTAAATGTTTATTTCTGTTTCATCATTTTGAATTGTCATAGGACATTGTGTTTTGTTCCAATCAGGCTAGATGTACTGATGCTACAGATTTGTTAAAACATTTTTGTGTTACTTTCAAATTAGAATTTTCCATTGACATATAAGATTTTTTATGACTTCATAAAAATACATTAGGAGCCTACCATACATAAATTAAAAGTCTGTATTAATCCAATCTGAAAACTTTATTGACACCAAAAATATCACAAGTTTTGGTTACACTCAAAACTAGGCAACTTACTCTCCTACATAATATATTGGTTATATGAACTTAGTTGACATAATGTAGACATAACACATTCACTCGGGTGGTATATTAAAAAATACAGTTAACCTCTGTTCAACTTCATTGTCTGGTGCCATCTGAAAATGTTGAAATAATTTGTTTTATTGGCTTATATTTTAAAATATCATTACATTGCTTAGACACCACCATTCAGTTTAAAAAATACTTTTCAAAAAGGTAAAAATTGATAATTATTTTGTGCCTACAGCATACAGAACGGAGTTATTAACAGCTAAAAGTTCTTAATTTTTAATGCTTGCCGAAAAATTATTTGATGTCTAAAGTATGTTTTTTTATGATAATTACCTCTATAAACTCATCCTCATGAATTTCACCCTGTCTTCGCAAACTTGGATGTTGCAGTGCTTTAAAAGTTAAGGCTAAGATGTGGTCATCACTAATGGTGTGCCCAAGAAAAACTTTATATAGCCTGTATAGCTCATCATGGGAAATGCAGTCAGTTTCATAAACATTAAAACAGTCAAATAAAACTGAAAAAAAAATAATTCAGAAAACATATTGAAATATATAGGCTTCATGAAACAACAATTTTAAGTGATACCCCAGAAAGCAAGTTGCTACATCTCCTGGGGGAGAACAAAGCACAGTTTGGGAACTGGGTTAGTTTCTATTCCTAAACACATAAATAGCTTGCCTTTTTTCTTCTCTTCAATGCTTGTGGATGGGCTCAAAAATGAACAGAAATTGAGAAACTCTTGAGGGTGCAGCTTGCCAGTTCTTGGGTTGGCAAAATCATGAATCAGTATTCCAATAAGTTTGTTTCCAACAAATTCTGGCATCGCTAAACAAACATATATTGGAATTCCATCCACTCCTTTGTCTGTTGGATCATAAGCTTGATACCTTTTCGTAAGGGCTGCTTTTTGTTTGGGTGAAACTAAAAAGTAAACACAATTTTATTACTTAGAATACATTTTAAAAATTAAAAACATGTAAAAGTTTAATTCACCTAGAACACCTTCAACATAAAATTTCAAACCACATACTAGTAAAATCATCAAGATTTTTAAAAAGTTTTATATTAGTCAAATCAAAAGAAAGATAGTGTTAAGAACTAAGAATATCACTTCTATTGTTAAAAACTCAAAAACTTTGTGGTATTGAAATGTTATGTTCAAAGTACCTTATCTGGTATTTTTCTGAAGGGTATAAGCAAAAAGAAAGCTCAGCCACATTGCTTTCAAATTATACTAGTCTTGTTTTATACTGATGTCATCATAATAAAACTTTTTGAAAGCCAGAAAGTTCTAGAGCAGGTAAAAACAGTTTCTATGGGTAAGTTGACATAACTAAACTGTTGAACCAGATTTAGACCAACTTCACCAAGGCTGCAAAGTCAACAGAAAACTTGAAAAGAAATAAACGGTTTTATTAAAAACTGCTTAGTCTAAAATTGATGCACATTTACCTGAACAGAACAATTGAAGGCCCCTACATATCTATAGCCACAAAGATGGCAGATAGAAATAATGCATGTTATAAACTGATAAATTATAGTCATGATTATTAATCTGTTGCTTGTAGTTCTCACTTTTGATTTTGTGTCTACTCTTTTAAGATTTTTGATGAAGTGAGTGAGGAGGCATATATAGGGCTTGATTTCATGTCCCTGCTGGTAAGATTTCTGCTTTTTGCCTACACCCCATATAAACCTCTTCTTCAAAAATTTACCAGAATATGGTAATGTTGCAAAAATGGTTTCAAGAAACATTTTTAAAACTTCACAAAATTACAAAAATAAGACTAAACACAGTGTCTTACATGCTGAGTAATTTCTTGGGCCTCTGCCATTCCTAGTATTTTGCTTTCTCTGTTGTAGACTTGACCTAGACTGCGGAGGCACATTTGAATTGCCCTGTACATTAAAATAAATCATTAAAATGTAGCTAAAATTAATAAATAAGGTTAACAAGATTTTTTTTTTTTATCATTTATGTTTTGTTAACAATTAAGGTGATTCGAATCTAGATTTTTTTTTTTAATTACCCAATAAAATCATGGTACATATTCTAAGCCTACATCCTAATTAAAATAATGCCTAATCCTATCCAAATAGGCTATACCCGTACTCTAATAAGGCCTACATCTGGAGTAGGTAGATCTATGTACTTCAGGAGTATTATTATAGGGCCTATCCCTATGTGTATGTCCCCTCAATAATTTCAATTTTATCTGCCAACCACTGAATCTAGTTGGCAGATTAAATTGAAATATTCGGAGTCGTCCTTAAAATATTATTAAAATATTATATTGTCGATGTAGTCTAGATGATCATGCATTATGATTGGCAGCATGCATGGTGTCGGTTATTATAGTAGGCCTATAATATAAGTATAAGGCAGGCTACTCAGACTCAAGAGTTACCGGTACACTATCTGATCTGATACTATAAGTCTATAGTGCTATAAAATGGTTACAACAATTGTCTACAATAACCGATCTAGCAGTTTTATCAGAAACCAAATCTACAGAATTAAAATTCACCAGACCTACCATTCCGAAAATAATAATGGCTATGCCGTTAATGTATATACTACAGCTTGCCATATGTTTACATTAGTTACTGAGAAAAGGAGGAAATAACTCCAATTAACACATAGATCAGTGAGGAGATGTTGTTTTTTTTTCCTTAAAGAATATCCCCCCCCCCCTTTTTTTTTTCCAAAAGGAATTATATTCATAGACTTGGGCATAGACTATATTACGATTATAACCTATTGCTAGTGGACAAATTCATCTTATAATTTGACGAATTAGATCTACATATGCCACTAAAATATTTATCTATGTTGAACTATACTAGATATTACATGGGCGTAGCCAGGATGTTTTCTCCCCCCCCCCCCTGGCAAAAAATATATTTATATGTATGTATGTATGTGTGTGTGTGTGTGTGAACATAATCTTTATTACATTCTAACCCTTCATTCTTTCGGAAGACGTTTATTGTGCCCTAGAATTTCTTTCTTGAGTTAGTGGAAAAATTGTAGACTCCCTGCCATTGTCAACAAGAGGGTCTGGGGGAGCGCTAGGAGCTCCACCAGCGCGTGGCGGAGCCCCGCCGCCAAGCACTATTTCTGGTATTGAAATCCAACAAAATACATATTCTGAGGTATCTACAGTGCATTTTCCTGCTATTAAAAAGTTTTATTTCAAAAACCTAAGTGCTTACTGACTTAGACCCTCCCGCGCCTTTCGGCGCATTTGCCGTCAAGCTGTTTCCACAAAAATTTGTCACTGGTAATGTTTGAAGCCTCTTCCCACCTGCTCTAAGGACCTCCATGAATGTGAGACGCCAAGTTGTACTTAATAGGATTGTAATCGCAACTCTTATTATGCGTAATCTATTTTGTCGGAGAACATATCTCGCAAACCTCATGCGACACTCTGTCACAATCTTTTAGCATCAAACCGATCTGAAGGTAGGAAAATACCTCTTAAAAAAGCAAATTACACACTAAAATTATTTGAGCGTAGTCAAGCCAATTGGGGGTTTTGAGTTTAAGCCCCTCTCCTACAGATGGTTTTTTAAAAAAAGTTTGAGACTCCTCTTGCAGGGCGTTTTAAGGTTGAAAACCTTTATCTTCAATATTGTCACAATCTTACTAAGGGGTTGACTCCCAGTTCGGCATAGGATTTCCTTTATTTAGACCCGATTTCTATAACTGACTCCTAAAATATGTCTTAGCCATCTTTGTTGAGCCACATTTAGTGTTTTTTAAATTTCGGCAGATGACTATTTACTGCACTTTATTATTGGAGTGGTAAAAATGTGTAACCTCTCATGAATACGCTCTTGGACTTAGTTGACTGTAGTTTTATCGTCAAATTTATCTGTTGAGGGTTTTAAACTAAAAAATCTCTGGAGTTTTTTTTTTTTAAATTCAAAACCCCATTTAGCTACGGTCATAGAATTTGGTAACTGTAGTTTGCTTTAGAATAATGTTGAAGATAAAGGTTTTCAACCTCAAAACGCCCTGTACTAGGAATGGCAGAGACCCAAGAAATTACTCAGCATGTAAGACACTGTGTTTAGTCTTATTTTTGTAATTTTGTGAAAGTTTTAAAAATGTTTCTTGAAACCATTTTTGCAACATTACCATATTCTGGTAAATTTTTGAAGAAGAGGTTTATATGGGGTGTAGGCAAAAAGCAGAAATCTTACCAGCAGGGACATGAAATCAAGCCCTATATATGCCTCCTCACTCACTTCATCAAAAATCTTAAAAGAGTAGACACAAAATCAAAAGTGAGAACTACAAGCAACAGATTAATAATCATGACTTTAATAATAGTTCATAGACTTGGGCATAGACTATATTACGATTATAACCTATTGCTAGTGGACAAAATCATCTTATAATTTGACGAATTAGATCTACATATGCCACTAAAATATTGATCTATGTTGAACTAAACTAGATATTACATGGGCGTAGAAAATAGTTCTAGAACTTTCCAATCCTGCCCAATGTTTAAATCTCAAGTGCTTGGAACTTGGTATACATTTTAAATAAGAATAAAAAATGTAGAAAACTATAAAAACAACAACTCAATAGATGTAACAAAATTATTGTAGACTTTATTTGAAACGAATTGGACATAGTAAATAGTTTGTAAAGAACATTAGACATTGTTTAGGTACATATCTAATCTAGTAGTCCAGATAGAATGTTGTTAGAACATCTTTATGTATTGCATAGTTACTAAAGTAGAGAAACAAATGTACACAGACACAATTAGTCAAAGTATCCATTCATTAAGAATATCCCCAGACTGAATTTCTCTCTCTATACAAATACTTATGGACAAAAACACAAAGTTGTTCACCCCCCTCCCATAACACAAAACATTTATACTGATATAGTTTTCTCTCCCCAACTAAAATCTAAATTATAAAGAAAAATGAGTATAAAGATAAAGTATTCTAAAATTAATAATAACAAATATCTGAACCTATAGTTGCTGGCTGAATAAATTAACCCAGCTCCACAGAAGTTTACTTGGGAAATGATGTTAGACATTACACAGGTTCCTTCAAAAAAGAAGATTATTACATTCTATTATATATTATGCTGGTCAGTCTTAGACACACCCAGTTATCTACGTATTCTGTCTCAAGTAAGAAAACTTAATCCTCCTGTTGTAACAAAGTACAGAAACCAACAACAAAAAAATCTAGATTTACACTGCTAAAAACAGCTGGCTTTTTTTTTTTGGCAACAATTCAGTTACTGCTAAACAACTACAGCACAAAGTTACAGCTGCTTTAGTTAGTGTTAGGAAATTATTTTTTTTTAAATTGAAAGACAACTCTCAATAAGGAGAGACTACATATAACTTTTTTTTAAAAGATCTTTTGAAAAGTGAAGAAAATAATAAATAAAACACAAAATATTGTTACACTCAAGACACAGTATTTGATTATAAGCTCACTGTTATTTGTTGATAGGGACTTGTTTACAATAAAGATCTAAAAATAAAATGTGATGATGATGCATGGAATGGAATTAAGTCAACATAGTTCAATTTAAACTATAAGCAAATGGGAAAAAAAAAAAAAAAAGCCCAAATGTGGATTTTGATTTGAACTTGTCAATTATTTGTATTTGTACCTATCTAATTTTAATAATTAGATTTCCATTTAATTATTAATTTTTTTTTCTTTAGACATTTCAAAAGCAATAAACATTTGTCAATTTCCCATTTTCTCTAGAGCTATGTAAATTGTCATAACTTTGAAAATGATAGCACAATTTTAAATTTGATTTCTGTAACCGTAATAGATGCAGAGAATATATGATACCAATTATTAAGTATCATGTCTGACCATCATAAAAAAGCTTTCGATTCAGTTGAATATTTACTTACAACAAAATGTACAGAAGAAAAATTATAAGGTTATGACAATAAATATTTCAATAAAATATTCAAAGTTTTCTTGTTAAATATAGGTAACAAACAAATTATACAATCACCTTGTGCAAAAGTTTGGTCCAATACATTAAGTATTACAATAGTTAAACAATCATAAGCTTAACCTATTTTTTATAGTGATGTTTTGCAAATGGTATACCAGTACATATATTAGTAATAAGAACTTCTGAACAGATAAAAAGTAAAAAAAAAAAATTATTAACTTGAAAAAAGAAATTTTAGATAAAATAATTCAGAAAAACACTTATTCCATACTATCATTCATACAGACCTATCAATTATGACATGCTAATAAAGATATCTAAGTTAACCACAGAATCTTCTTAAAAATATATTATTACAAATATGCAAAATGCCTTTGAGCTTAATTTAAAACAGATATTCTCATTGAAATCCATTGAACAGATGATGTAAAGTTCACCTGCATAGCAGCCAATGGTTATTAACCATCTGACGATTAAGTCAACAACAAAATTTCAGGGTAGAATAATTGGAGTTGAATGGGGGGAAATCCTACCCATTATGAACTGAAGTGGAGAGTTTCAGCTTAGAAGTTGAGCACTTTAAACTAGGAAAAAAAGTTCACCTTCCATCATTTATATCACTATCACCTTTTAATTACTGGTATACTTGTTTACAAAAAGTTGACTCTAACAATCTAGATTAAAAATTGATACATAAAAACAGTTGTTATTCGTTATGAACTGAACATTGCATTGGGAAGCCAGCATTTTTCAAGCTCTTGGTTAACAAGCAGTATAGAGTGTAACATTTTTACTAGTGGATAATACGAGAGTGATTGATTTCTTCAAGGCAAAGACTAATAATAAAAAAAAGATGAGTTTGTTACAAACAAATAGAGCAAACCCATGTAGGCCAGTCGCGCTCACACATAATCTTGCAAACATCTAAACTACATCCATGACATTAACCTCAATTTATCCAACATGAAACGTTGTTATTAACAGACCTTGTAGGAGAAACATGGAGATTTTTGTCTACTACTTTTGTAATCTGTTTTGGAGTTGCATATAGCTTGAATCCCATACAGCTAATGAGAAGCTGTTTTTCTTCTTGTTAAAAAATTGTTTATACATACGTGCATAGAATTTACATAATTTTAAAAACAAAAGGACACACTTTTAGTACCAATGGACACATTCTAAATACATGAATATTATTGTGAAATTGGTGGGGGCAGTTGGTCGTTGTGCTGGCCACACAACACCCTTGTTAACTGTGAGTTACAGAAACAGATGACCTTTACTTCATTTACCCTATAGACTGCATGGTCTAGAAGGTGAATTTATCATGTATACAGGTATTAGTGATGTACATAAGTTAAAGACTGGCTAACACTATCACCCTTTTTCACGTTTTAAAAATGGTTTATATGTAGTGCATATCATATGCATATCTAATTTTAAAATCAAGAGGGTATGCTATCAAAGGAATAAATTGTTGCTTTAACACCTATTTAGAGCACAAAAAAAAGGTAATGGTGAGTTTAAGGAATCTAACCATGGCAGACGGCAGCACAAAAAAACGAGTGGCTTTACATTACAAAAGCAGTTAAAACACTACTAACTATTGAGGGCTATTAATTCCATTAAAATAGCCACTAGTCTAGAAAATATAAACTTAACTTGCAATACTTCATTACCGACAAAGCAGAGTTAAACAGATTACTACTTCCTGTCACCAGGATCAAAAGTGAAATGTAAAACATACCCACCCCCATTTTTTTTTCTATTTACATTCACAGTAATCCAGCGCTAATAACAAAAGTATTTTTTCAACACATTTTCGTTTTGTTGCTAAATATTTTTGACTTTGCAATAATAAATATTTATAATTACATAAAGGAAGAAAAAAAATTGCAGGCCATGAAACACATTTGAATAAATAATGCTGCTTGACTATTTTTTTCTTTGAGATACAATCTTGAGTAAAATGATTAGAGAAACCAGAGAAAAAAACAAAGAAACAAAAACCAAAACATTTAAATAAAAACTGGCCAGATTTACATTAACAGCCTTGTGCTAATATAGTGTTGTTAAAATACATTTTAAATAATAGTAAACTGAAAATGACTATACAACCCAGACCATTTTTTTAATACATATATGTTTACATATCATTATATGCCATCAATAAGAATACGTGTAATTTTAAAAGTTATAAAAAAATTTAGTAAAATATTTGTCATTGAACCATAATATTCATTTTGACTCAATTTCTTTAAGTAGACATAGTTATATACATTTTGTACAAACTAACCAATGAATTTAATACTTTTGGGGCTTTTGTTTTTTTCTATGTGCATAGTAATTATGAAAAAAAAAAAATACAACTCATTCCTGTCTGCCACCTAGCAAGTTACTACTTTTGAAAAACACATCCTGAAATAACCAAATACCGGTAGCTAGTTCACAAAAACACATACTGATTAATATAACCTACATTTAATACTGTATTGCACATTAATTAAACTAAAATTATGTTTAAATTTACTGCCATGAAAACAGAAAACAAAAAACAGTCAAAAAGTTCCCCTTCCCCCAATATGTCAAAACAAATATTTTATGTACAACTGTGAAAAACAAAACAAAACAAAAAAAAAAGAAAAATATGACCTACAGAAAAACAAAACATACAGTTCTCAACTTGTAAACTATCTGTACACATTATAATCAACATTTCCAAACTGTACATTCTCAAAATAGGAAAAGAAATAATCATTATCTCATTGTATTTAAATATTAAACCAAACTCTGCTAGACTGACAAACATGACAACAAAACAATTCTAATGTGATTGTGCGAAAACTACAACAAAAACCCATAAAACTAACAAACAAAAATAAAACTAACATCAACATTGGACAAATATTTAGCTGGTTGAATGACTTAAAACCTAAAGAGAGATTAATATCTAATTAGTTTATTCTGAGTAGGCAACATATGAAAATATATACAAGTGAACTAGTTTAAATAGACAGCATTGTGTATCATTTTAGTGAGAAAGAAGCTTTGAACAAGAAATGTAACTAGACAGAAAAGTAAAACATTATTTGCACTATTCAATAAATATTCTGCATAGGATATTCCAGAACAACAGCATAAAGCCAGAGCTGAGACCAATTGGGCTGTACAATAATATCAACTAGTGAAGATTGCAACATTTGATTTTAATGACTCCATACTGCTTCGCTTTCAAATGAGACCAAGTCTGGCTTGAGCCATTTGCCCTCGAAGCTTGACAAGTTCAGCATACATATCTTTATCTAAAGTGAGAGCAAAGAAAACAACATGATGTCATGGAACACTTTTCATCTAAGTACAAAATTCACTAAAAAAAAAATAAAAAAAAATTGCATCTTGTGTCTTCTTGTACTGGGTATTAATTAATTTTTTTTATCTTCAGATTTCTTAAAGGACATAATTATATTTGACCAATGAAACCAGCCTTGAGGGCCAATCATATGAAAAATTTTAAAAATGGTACTTAAAATGTGTTTACTTCTGTTGTATTTAACATATTATAAATGCTACTTTTTAAATTAGAGAATATAGAGCTAAAAAAATGTTTTTCACCTGAGCATTTGACAAGACCTTGGACTATGTAGCGAACATATGAAAAAAAATCACACACAGCAGCTATCTGTTCAAAGAAAATAGAGAAATATCTGACTGACATTCAGGTCAAGGGAGCAGTACAATCCCTAACATTTTAACAAAACTATCCAATGGTAATCCAATCTAGCTACTATTTAAGATTTTTCTTTTACAATGCACAAAAAAGCACAAAATTGTAAAACTTTTTTTTAGTTTCACAAAATTATAGTTTCACTTTCTTTAAAAGAAAATTATTACCAATCAAGTAACATATATGTTATAAAAATTGTATTCTGTATCGGTTATCGTTCTTATGTTTACATGTGCTTGTAACTTGTGAGAATGTGTTAACGTAATGTGTGTCATTCAGTATATTAAAGCCATACTATACAGACATGGTTTTTGACTCTCTCATCTTTATATTCATAACAATTTAATACACTGAATCCAAAACTGTGAAGTTGTAAGAATTTCGAAATGGATAGGATATTTCGGCCAGAGAAGTTTGACATCGAGCCCACAGCACCTCAAGCAGCAGAGCATTGGCAGCACTGGTATGAAACTTTTAAAAATTTTATATCAGCAGTATCAGTAGATAATCTTGATACTAAGAAACTACTGATAAACTATATCTCTCCTGCTGTATATCAAACGATACTTGATAAAGAGGCATTTGATGAAGCAATCCAGACTCTAAATGGCATCTACATTCAACCAAAGAATGAGGTGTTTGCTAGGCACAGGTTAGCTACTTGCAAACAAGAGCAAAGTCAAACTATAGACGCCTACATGCAGAAATTAAGAATTCTATCCAAAGATTGCAACTTCAGGGCGGTGACTGCTGAACAACACAGAGAAGAGGCTATTAGAGATTCGTTTATCAATGGACTAGTGTCCAACAGCATTCGAAAACGTCTACTTGAAAAGACTGTTTTGAGTTTAAAGGGAGCCTTCGAGGAGGCTCGCTTACTAGAACATGCTTATCAGCACTCATTACTGTATGAATCATCACAGCCAGAAACGAATTGCGCGGCAACTACTCCCACCAATTCTTCGGCCTCACCCTTACCAAATGTAACCATTCCTTGAAATGGCAGGGTTAAACATCCCCGCTCTCAATGCCCTGCATGGGAAACTACATGCAACCAGTGCTCCAAAAAGGGCCATTTTCAGAAAGTTTGCAAATCTAGGACTTCAAAAGTTTCGGCTATTGCTACTGTACAGCCTATGAATTTAAACAAGTCTACAATACCTATTTGCATCAACAATGTGCTATTGAAGGCCCTAGTAGACACTGGGAGCTGTGAAAGCTATATTTTGACGCACATCGCTAAGAAGCACAAATGGCAGACATGTTCCTCAGGCAACAGAATCTTTATGGCTTCCACCCATCTATCTCGGATCACTCAAGGACATATCTACGCTAACATACGTCTCAAAAATGAACAATATGAGGGAGTTAGACTTTCTCTACTAGACAATTTATGCTCTGACGTAATTCTTGGACTTGACTTTATAAGTTTGCACCAAAACTTGTTTATTCCTTTCGATGGTCAGAAACCATCATTGTGCCTGAATACTCTCCAGCCAGTGAAGGTAGAAGCTCCTAGCCTATTCAGTAATCTGTCACCAAACTGTACCCCAGTGGCTACAAGGTCTCGCAGATACTCAATTATAGAGAAGGAAATTCAACAACTTATAAAGGATGAAATTATTGAACCATCTAAATCTCCCTAGCATGCACAAGTCCTAGTCACAACAAATGACAGACATAAGAAAAGAATGGTTATAGACTACAGCCAAACCATAAACCGGTTCACTCAACTAGACGCCTACCCCATGCCCAGAATTGATGAACTAGCAGAAAAGATTTCCCAGTACTCTGTATATAGCACTTTAGACCTGAAAAGTGTATACCATCAGATTTCTATAAAAGAAGAGAAAAGGCCGTTCACAGCCTTCGAAGCATGTGGGAAACTGTATCAATTCTGTCGGATTCCGTTTGGCGTTACGAATGGAGTTGCCTGTTTTCAGCGTACGATTGACAAAATCTCGAAGACGAACGACTCACTGACACTTTTGCTTATGTGGACAATGTGACCATCTGCGGTATGGACTCTGAATCACACGACCAAAACCTACAGCGATTTCTTGATAGTGCTCAAAAGTCTGGAATCACTTATAATAAAACAAAAAGTGAAATTAGCACTGCTAAAGTGAGACTGTTAGGATACGAGATTTCCAGAGGACAACTTAAGCCAGATCCTGAGAGATTTCGCGCTCTAAGGGAATTACCCGTACCAGTGAACATGCGTGAACAAGAAGAAGTCAAAAGAACATTTGAAAGTTTGAAAAATGAGCTTGAGAAAGCCGCCGTATATACTATTGATCCGAATCGCCCTTTAACCGTTGAGACGGATGCTTCTGATATAGCCATTGCAGCTACTCTCAACCAAGATGGCCGGCCCGTTGCTTTCTTCTCTCGCTCATTAACAAAAAGTGAAAGAAAACATTCTTCAGTTGAGAAAGAAGCGTATGCCATTGTTGAGTCGTTGAGGAAATGGAAACATTTCTTAGTTGGTAAAGCGTTCACACTTGTTACGGATCAGCAATCTGTCTTTTTCATGTATAACAGGTCAAACAAAGGAAAAATTAAAAATGAAAAAATCCATAGGTGGAAACTAGAACTCTTGTGTTTCCACTATGACGCCATTTATCGCCCAGGCAAGCAGAATACTGTAGCTGAATAATTTACCAGAAACTATCTATCTGCTACCACTCGCAATGACCTTAAATTGCTGCATACTAGTCTTTGCCACCTGGGCGTTACTCGACTATTGTACTACGTAAGGACTAAAAATCTTCCATTTTCCTGTGATGACATCTGAGATGAACTCCTATTGAAAAATCAGAGCAGGAAGGACTAATCCTCCCGTAGTGCTCTGGCAAGAAACTTAGCCATCCGGCGTAGTGCCTCATAGCTACCATACAGTTCGAGTGACTGCACAGACAGGTCCCCCCTTAGCTCGCGGAGCTGGGGACACTCGTACAAGACATGCGCCACTGTTTCAGCGCTCTCTCCACAGTGGCGGCATCGGGAGTCAAAGTTCGTGCGGAACCGGGCAAAGTATGCCCCTATAGGACAGTGTTCCGTTCTGCATTGTGCAATGATCGATTGCTCTGACCTCTTCAGTCGCCACCTGTGATGACATCAGAACTGTGATAGTACAATGTCAAACTTGTGCAGAACTAAAGCCCCGTTTTTTTCGACAGCCGACCGAAGAACTGATTAAAGCAACTCAACCTTTTGAGAGAATTAGTATGGATTTCAAGGGACCTCTCCCTACTGTTTGAAGAAATAGATATCTACTTACCATTATAGATGAATTCTCTAGATTTCTATTTGCATTTTGTCTTATGTTATGTCTTCCTCTACGGTCGTTAAATGTCTCAATGAACTATTAGCCCTATTTGGATTCCCAGCGTATGTCCACACTGACAGGGGAACTTTGTTTATGTCTACAGAGGTGCAGCATTTCCTCCAGGAGAGAGGAATTGCAACCAGTAGAACGACCCCTTGCAGCCCGAGAGGGAACGGACAAATAGAGAAACTTAACAGGACTTTATGGAAAGCCATCACCTTGGCTCTACATTCTAAGGAATTGGACATAGCCAAATGGGAACAAGTACTAAATGATGCTCTGCAATCCATCCGGTCATTACTATGCACTGCAACTAACAGGACACCACATGAACGACTTCTTGGGTTCAACCGAAGAAGTGATTCTGGACATCCTTGCCAACATGGTTGACCAGTCCTGGTCCTGCTGAAGAAGAACGTTAGATCATCTAAATATGATCCCATAATGGAGGAAGTTGATTTGGTAACATGCAACCCTCAGTACGCTGTTATCCGAACACCAAACGGCCGAGAGGAAACTGTCTCATTACGAATGTTAGCCCCTAGGGAGGAACAACAAGTTATAGAAAATGAGAATCAGAGTAGAACAGAGCTTGATAATGGCTGCCCCGTACAAAGCTCACCTCCCAGGAATCAACAGACTGATTCTATCATGCCTGAAGAAACTACCAGCACCATCAGAGACATAGCCAGACCGTCCGAAACTCCAGCAGATGAAACCACACATACATACAATCTTAGAGTAAGGAGAACTAGGCCCAGCTACAAAGTGTAAAAGCTCATCAGCTTACTAGAACTATTATTTTGTTTATTCTACTACTTTCATTCGGCTTTGTTGACTTTAATGTGATATTTGATCTATCATGATATATTTTAATAAGCTATTTGATTTACCATGTTACATAATTTCATGCTATTCTACATTGTTTGTTTACTTGAATCTCTATTATTATTCTACACTTACTTAATTCTTTTACTGTTTATAATACTAGTTAGCATAATTTGAACCGGAGGTAAATGGTATGAAAATTGTATTCTGTATCGGTTATCGTTCTTATGTTTACATGTGCTTATAACTTGTCCGTGAGAATGTGTTCACGAAATGTGTGTTGTGTTATCATTCAGTGTATTAAAGCCATACTATACAGACATGGTTTTTGACTCTCTCATCTTTATGTTCATAACAATATAATTACAATTGGTTCAAAACTTACCCTATTACGTGCCATCTGGGAAATAGCGTACCATTCCTCATCTCCTTCAAACTTAATTTTGTAGTTACAAAGCTTGGATGTTTCAGACAGGCAGCATTTACTGCAGATAAATATTTGATAAAATGTCAATACTGAGTGATGCCCTTTTTTAAGCTAAATCAATAAATATAACGTCTCAAATCATTGCAGATATATGTTAATAAACAAAATTTTACCTAATGTACATTGAGAATAACCCAAATCATATTTAATAAATATATTTACTCTAGAATAATCTAAGATGTACGCTGAATTATAGTTGTTTAAAATCTAAAGAAATAGAACCATGATTAGAACATCATAAGAACAATTACAAATAATAACAAAGCTGTTAAATTTCTATTAAAAAAGATTTATATGCAAATTATATCTAATAATTTATAATAATAATAATACACTTCAATATACATAAATCTTTGTTATTACTAATAAATAAAAATTCTTAAAGAAAAACTAACTAGCTAACAAAGCCAATGCCTAAAATAAAACATGCTGAAGCAAACTGATGTGTAGCTTATATCTAGCCCATACATTAAACTTGCAGCACAAATAAACATAAACATTATTTCCCCTAAAATGTACAAATCACTCAAGTTACCTACCGAGGATAAGAATGATCTCCAGGAATGGGTTCAATAGACAAGGAATTGTTTTTCACACTGTCCAGAAGTCTGTTAGCAAGCTAGAAGGCCCAACAATAACAATAACAACAAAATCATAAAATACATTTTTTTAAAAGATTATAGAAAATGTCACAAACATGAAGGTAAAAAATTATTTTGAGATTCTAAATTATCATACTATTAACAAATATTTTGTAAGAATCCATAGTTTTTGAAGTATACGTTGACATTTACAATATATTTCTTAGAAACAGAACAGTTTTAGACTCAATTATAGTGTTTACTGAGATTAGAGACAGGGTTAATGCAGCCATTGGACCCCATGATGACCTTCTTACTATAGTGAAAAAATGCAAGCTCAAAATCTATGGCCATATTACAAGATCTTTGGGGCTCGCAAAGACCTTCCGTCAGGGATCAGTACCAGGAAAAAGAAGAAGAGGCAGACAGAGAAAACGATGGGAGGGCAACATAAAATAATGGACGGGCCTGCCATTGAAAGAGGTTCTAAACAAGGCAAAAGACAGGGAGGAATGGAGAAAGACGGTCGACGAGTCTTGCTTGGTGGCCAAACGGTCCAACAGACTAAGGGATAGGTAAAGGGTTTAAAAAAAATTAAAAAGTTCTCTTAAGTTTTCAAAAAGTGATCAATTTATTTTGATTTAAACTATCGACAGCTACTTCTGAGTACTCACTTTAACATTCTTGAAGTTCAGACAAGGTTGAATATCTTCTGCATGCACCCGGGTGAAAAAGTGGCCAGTTAATTCCATTGTGGGTTGAAGCCTCCATCTTGAAAATTCATCAAACACATTGGTATCAATCTAGGACAATCAAGTAAAACAATATTACTTTCAATAATTACTTTCAAAGTTAAATATGTTTGCAAAAAACATTTATAACAGTTCCATAACTCTTGAGCCCATAAGGAGAAATGAAGCTATATTAAAAAAAAACAACTTCTATAAGTTACACAGAGAGTGACATAAGACAAAGGTGATTAGAGTTTAAAACAATTTGAAACATAACTCATGCCCCACACAATATGAGCTTCCACTCAACCATATGTATAAGAATTAAATAATATTAACGATAAAAATCGATTAAAAAGATTAGCTGCAAGAAGAAAATACTGTTGAATGTCTGTATGTTGCTACACATTGACTTTTGGGAGCTTCGAGTTCCTACACAGTATGGTAAGCAATGTCAGGGAGATAATTACAAAATGACAAATTAATCATTTCCCCTACTAGAACATTCACCAACTAATGATTTTGAATTAAGTATGAAAACATATAAATAGAGGAGAAGCTTGTTTCAAGGGCTCTAATCAGTTTGTTAAGTCTAAAAGTTTGAAGCTTCATGTTGAGTCTACTTTGAATTCTATTGTGTGTTATTACATGAACTACTTGAAAAATTAAGTAACTTTTTTTTGAAAGAGAAATTCTGTTGGTTCTCCATCAATCACTGGCATACAATATTTGGTCATCAGATTTAAGGTCGGAAAATTCAAAGACATATTTCCCACTCAACAAGATTGTTCTCTACGAGTAGAAAGTAAAGTTTATTTTAAACTCTAAGAGGTGCAATGGTTATGTGGTGCTTGGCTTCTGAACTGGAGAGTCCCAGGCTTGAATCCTGGTGAAGACTGGCATTTGGAATTTAATGATCCTTAGGACCTCTTTGATTCCACCCAGCTCTAATATTAATTGGGGAAAAGTTAAGGCAGTTGGTTGTTAAGCACTAGAGTCGTTGGAAGTCACCTCAATCGGTAGAAAACTAGAGTTGCAGGCAAATGCAGATTTTGTTTTTTTTGTTTACACACACACTGGTAGTTTTAAAGTAGCTATTTATACCTTTACAAACTCTGACCCAAGAGAGCAATATTAAAGCTATTTTTAGGTGTTTTTGTATCTGCAGAATGTTGGAATGGATTTTTAAGATTTTAAAAAAAATTAAGGGATTTTTTTTTGCTAGCCTACCAAAAAATGGAACATATTTAGGATAATTTGTAGGCTTTAGTCAATGGGGATTTTAATGGGAATATTAATGTTTCAGCTGTAGAATAAGGAAATAATAATTGGGGTAAGTGATTTAGAACCATTTAAGACTGATAGTAGTGAAAATGAATAAAAAATTTGATGCTAGAGCCAGTATTGATAATGTTAGATCTAGTCAAAGTGGAGATTGAAAGGCAACTAACTCTGACATGATATTTTAATGTTTTTGAGCTCTGTAGGCCTATTTATGACTTGAAACAGGATGCTAATCCCTAGGAAATATTTGTCTATATTATAAAAAGGGACAAGTCACATGACCAAAATAACAAGCTGATTTACTCTCTCCTAACAAATAATAATTCAATTAGCACTGGTGTATAAAACCAGGGACACACTATACCACTCTTTCTTGAGTTTGAACTTAGTTACCTCCTTCAGGTGTGCGTGATGTTGGCTGGCTTCAGCCAGTTCCCTAGACTCTTTTGTAAACTGATGATGACTTGTGGAGCGCCTGTGTGTCTTCCAAAATGGTTTTCCTCCTTTCTCTTTTTTTGGGGAGTCTATTTGTGGATGAAGGTGCCTGTTAGGACTGCTGGGCGTGGAGGTTAAAACTAAATCTTTCAGAGCAGCCACTTCAGCAGATAAAACTTCAATCTGATTCATTAGAACAAAAAACAACAAAATTTAAAACTGAGCACACATTTTTTCTCTACTATAGCATTTATTTCAATATTCAAAGCAACATAAGTAAGATAAAAACAACAACCAATGTTGTATTGCAAATATAAATGTATACAAATAAAATAAAAAAAGACTAATAGTTTTTCCTTTTACCACTTTACAATACACTACAAATGAGTAACAGTGAAAGCCCCAAATAAAACAAACAATATTTGATTTCTACAATGCAATCTGAATTTTTAGATCATGTAAACATCTTCTGAACATAAGCAAGAAATGAAGTTTTTAGTGTCAAAACTGTACCTTGGCATTAGATTCTTGTAATTGTTTTTTGGCTTGTTGCTCACTCAAAGCTGCAGCATTTAACTGTGAATTGACTTCCTGGACATCAGTAAAAAATGTTTTTAAACATAAACTGTCACAGTGGCTTACATAGCTATTCATAGGTGAACTTAAAGTTACAAGGTATATTTTGAAAGGAACATACAAAGCATAACATTGACATTTAAAATTCAGTGTGTGTTCCAACAAACCTGCCAGTTATTCCTTAATTGGTTTATAAATCACTTCTGTCATTATAAAACAAGAGCATTTGAAAGCTGCACTGCTAAAAATAAAAGCTGTAATGTTTCGATTTTAAGATGTGTTTTGAAGCTCTTGCTGTAACTATCTAAACATGTTAAAAGGAAACTCCAGTGGTTTTTCAAATTCGAGTTATTAACATATTTAAATTTTAAGTAAAAAGTTGTCTTATTTAGATGCTTAGAAACATTTATATTTAATAAACTAGACAGCAAATTTTTGAATCTAAAAAAAACAGGGTTCTTCAATATTTTGTTTTAAGGTTAGGCATATGTCACTTTCCTCAATACTGAAAGCAAATATAAAGCTAACCAATCCCATCAGTTCATTCTTACAGTAGCTGTTAGGCTTAGTGACGGCCTAGTCCAAAGCTATGGTACATTTATACATACATAGATCTAAAAGCATTAGGATAACAAACTTGAGAAAAAAAAGTAACATTTTCATCTACACCCCTCCCTATTCCAAAAACTAGATCATATGTCTGATTCTAACAAACTGGTCAGTGTAAGGCCAGCCTAGGCTACGTGTAGTCTGTCATCAGGTAATGACAAGTCAACCATGCGATAGTGCTTGTAAGTTGAGTGGTCAGGCGAGAAAATACATACTGCAATGGTTAGTCAAACATGTAGAGCTACACATTTTTAAAATTTGTTTACAAGATCTAGATCTGACTGCATAGATCTAGATCTATTTCTGTAACGAGCTTGCGAGATTGTAAAATTTATTGTATGGTTTTCCGTTATCTTATCTTATCTTATATAATACAGACGTTACTTCAAAAAAGAAGATGATTACGTCCTACGCGTCATGCATAGTAACCAATGACTTAAATTCTGCCAAGTCACTGGTTTTTCTGGCTAGCTCAGGCAACCCATTCCATGCTCTAATAGCACTAGGGAAGAAGGAGTATTTGTACAAATTTGTCCTAGCATATGGGACGAGGAATGTGCCTTTATTTTTGTGTCTTTCAGAGTATTTTATTAAATTTTGTTTTTGTATTTGAAGATTATGGTTCAGTGTTTTATGTATAATTGCTACTTTACTTTTGAGTCTTCTGTCCTGAAGGCTTTCTAAATTTAGTGATTTTACTAATGGTGTTACTCTAGTCAAATGTGAATATTCGTTTGTTATGAATCTCACTGCTCTATTTTGTGTTTGTTCCAGTTTCTTAATGTTTTCTTGAGTTGAGGGGTCCCACACGGTGGATGCATATTCTATTATTGGCCTAACCAAGGTTAAATAACATTTTAGTTTTATGTTCTTATTTGATTTATAGAAATTTCTTTTAATAAACCCTAATGCTTTGTTGGATTTTTTTATAGTTTCATCAATATGTGGATTCCATGACAGTTTTTCATTTATTATAACACCTAGGTATTTTGAGTTTTTAGTCTGTGTTACTGGTTTGCCATGAATAAGATAAGTGGAATTAATTTGTTTAATTTTTTTTGTTACTCTTAACAACTGACATTTTTCTGGGTGGAAAGACATGCTCCAATTTGATTCCCATTTCTGTAATTCATCTAATTCTCTTTGTAAAATATCTGTGTCTTGTTTTGTTTTTATTGTTCTATATATTATGCAATCGTCTGCATATAATCTGACTTTTGTTCCTGAACTAATGCAATTTGGTAAATCATTTATGTAAATTAAAAATAGTAGTGGACCCAAGACTGTTCCTTGAGGTACACCTGAGTTTACTGTTATTGGTGTTGATTTAGAGCCATTTATTATTACAGTTTGTTCTCTCCCTATCAGAAAATCTTTAATCCACTGATGCAGTGGACCGTTAATGCCGAAATATTTTAATTTTTTAAGCAAACTATGGTGGTGAACTTTGTCAAAAGCCTTGGAAAAATCTAGTAAGATAGCATCTATTTGTTCACTATTATCTAAACCTTTTGAGAAATCATCAATTAGTCCTATTAGTTGTGTTTCACATGATCTATATTTCCTAAAGCCATGTTGGTATGGGGTGAGGACATTATGTTTGTCTAAGTGGTTTATACTTTAAGTCTATAGACTAAATTAATAGGTTTGTGTGGCATCACATAGAAACCTGTGAAAATGTGACCGTTTTAGATGTGCAGAAAAATTACGTCAGAAAAACATCAACTACTAAGTTATTATTGAAAATAAAATAAAAAGAATAATATATTCATTTTCTGTAAATCAAAACACATATTATATCAAAAATTGTCAAAACCATCAGTTTCCTTTTAACAAAAAGCAATTAAGTTTGTAGATACCTCAAACAACGATGCTGTGAAATCACTAACTTCCTTCATTAATCTCTCTCTGATCCCTTTCAATTCATCCACTTCCTCATCCTTCTGTTCTAATGCCTGGAAATATTTGCCAATGTAGAAATTCACTGGGTAGTAAAATCTAAACAGCTATTGATTTATAAAAGACACATGCAGGCATAACTATTACAGCTTGTCCAAGAACTGGCCTTGTAAATAAATTGTATTTTGAGAAGATTTAAAAAAAAAAAAAAAAAAAAAAAAAAACAATTATTAATTTATTCTATTTAGTAATCAGCTAGAATTTTTCTCCTGAGTATGACTTTCTCATTTGTTCTTCCCCTATTTTTTTCTGTTTATGTCTTCATAATTATTTCTCTTTTTGCTCAAAATAAACCTGTCAGTTGAAAATAAACACTTTTAAATATAGAAATTTTAATTTAACCCCAAAATATTTTTATTTATTCAAAGGTTTGAAAAAAAAAATTAATTTAAAAACAATATTTTTATTTATTATTTTTTTATAGTTTACTGTGCAAGTTGGTGTGCTTGAAAGGAACGTATATTGATAAAATGAAAGTATACCAAACTATAGTTATCTTATAGTTTTTTATTGCATCTATTAATCTGGGGAATACTTGAGTATTACTGTTTCATAATTATACTATCAATAACAGTAACACTTATAAACAAAGATTTTCAACAAAAAAAAAAAAAAAAAAAGGAGTTTGTTTGCTTCCTAATCTTTTGGCATTAGTTCAGACATTACATGGTGATAAATTATAAAATAATCAAGATGTTCCACTAAGAGTTTAAAATTTAATAACAATAAATTAATTTTCATTTGACCGTAAACATGTATTACAGTTGCTATGATGAATTTAGTTTAGTGTAAATACAATGTCATTCTTGTTGCTGAATAGTAAACACTTGATCTAAGTATAAATAAATTATAATCAGTAAAATAGCTCTTACCTTCTGGGCTTTCATCAGCTCTTCCTCAAGCCTGGCGTAACCTATCTCTTTCACGTGTGCAAGTGACAATCTTCTTTCCGTTGCACTCGGCAAAATAACTTCAGACTGAGCCTGTCTGAATGGATAGCGCTGATAGTGTCTGTGTATGTCAGGATTACTGGTCTCTGTAGGACTAGAACAGATAATGGAACACTGATGAATAGATATTTTAAAGACAGAAAAACAAATTTAAACGAATAATATCCTTTAACAAGAAGCTAGTACAGTCTAATCAGCTGACCAAATCTGGATCTGATTGTGTCTGTTGATCCTAATAACCATTAACTGGATTCATCTGTATAAATAAAGAATAGGATTTTGTTCTGGATTTGATCCAAAAAAACGGATAGTCTGAACAAGTAGCTGTTTTGATTAACCCAATTAGACTGTATAATTAAGACTAGATCTATTTTAGACATTATAATTAGCCAAAAAACAACACAGGAAGTTAAAACAATTTTTCTCACACAGTTTCATTATAAAATAAATATAAGTTTTTACTAAGCTTATATTAACTCATTCACTCTACTCTGTCTATCAGTATCTGTCTGCCTGTAAGGATTAAGCTGAAATTTCGCACAATTATTTCTTTTGCCTGACAACACAATAATCAACTTAAAAAAAACAAAAAAGAAACAATTAGTTAATTAAGTAATTGTAATTAATTATTTTGTTATCTTGAACAAGGGAAAGAAATTGTACTTGACTGAAGTGGTGGTATAAGCTGAATTATCCCCTTTTTAGGTTGCCCCTTTAAAGTAAGTTTGAAACAAACAATACATAACTATACAATCTTCTATAGTTATAAGCACCTCACTAGCTTTCAGATCATTCTCTTTTTTTTCTTCTCCTAAAGGCTTTTAAAAACCAATCACAGTAAAATTCACCAAGAAATCTCTTTCTACCCCCCCCCCCCTCTCCTCCATTTTCCCAACTGGTTCAGATAAGTGAGAGAATCATCATTTCTACTGAGAAAGCTAACAGTATGAAATTGCATTTAACTATTGGTCTAGACCAATTACAAATTTAATTAAATTACTGATTCAAACTAATTGATACAATTACACTTTGTATAAGCTTTTTATTTTTTAAATAAAAATATTTTGTTTATGTTTTTGTTGTTAATGCATTGTATCTACAGATGAGAATAACTTTGTAAACAAATTAATTTATCAAGTCCATAAAAAACAAAAACATGCACTATCACATTCTGTAGTCATCAAGTGAGTATTTGAATATAAGGCTTCATAAAAAAAAAACAGCTTAAATTTGTATCAGTAGGTCACACATTTTTCCTTAATTTCATCACACACACAAGTTTTTCTAATCATCTGTACTACTTTTCTACTATTTAAAACAGTAACAGCATTGTTTCGGTCAGTTTATATTCTGCTTCTCTTAGAGTAACAAATAGGCAAGGGTGACATTTGACAATTAGGTTGTTATCAGACGTGACATTACCTTATATTGCTATGCTGTCCAGGAGAAGAATGAGATTCCCCATTGACTAAATCTGTCCCACTTTTGTTGAACTGAGCCAAAGATCCGGAGCTACTTGGACTGGAGGTTTCAGCGGTCTGGCTATTTGTTGAATCAGTAATGTCAATATCTTCTGAGTGACCACTGGACATGTAGTTAGCTCTCCTCTGCCAGACATCATTTGGCCTGGGCTCATGACGCATGACAACATTGACTCCTTGAGAATTTTTTTTAGAAACAGGGACAGCCTGCACTCCATTAGGGCATACTTTTTGAGCACTGCGGCCGGTGACTGCATCATTGGAAATTTTACTGGTAAACTTTCCATGTGACTTAGGTGCAGAATTGCTCCGTCCAATATTAATTCTGAAAACAAAATAAGAACACAAACATCAACAATGTTAATGCTATCAAATAAAATACAGAATATCATAAGGAAAATGGTGCCAGAAGAAATGCCAAATCTAAAATAAGATTTAAGTGAAATATTCATAAATAAATAAATTTTCATTTTAAATAGAACTTAGACTTTAGAAGAATTTTTTGCCACTAATTTTCTTTAATAATAAAAAGTTTTGCAAAATCACCTCAAAAGATTTACAAAAATAGAGGCTAAATAAAAAATCTAAGAACAAAAAAAATGTCTCCACTAAACAAACATTTAACAATCAAAGCTTTTAAAAATGTCTAACCTGCCAGGCTGACTGGTACTTAGGTCAGTATCACTTGTTTTATTACTTTGCATTCCTTGATGCTGTACATTTGGGGACGTGGGATGGCTTTCAGACATGTCCCTTGCTCTAAAAAAAGGGCACAAAAAAAAGGTAATTATCATGAGAAATTGTTTTGCAGTCATGTTAGTAGAAACAAATGTTAATATAATACCAGGAAGGTTTAAAAAAAAAATGTAGAAAGATTTTTTTTCTAGCAAAAGAAATAAATGGAAGAGTGGTTTTGTTGCAGGTGGCCCCATCACGTTGTCACAGCATTGTACAGTGTTCACTAAGAATACTTAATTTTCATGTTTCAAGTGGAAGTCAAAGTCTCGTTCAAGTAACGGTCTAGCCTCATTTTGGATCTGTGGATCTTGTGTTTTCTTCATGCAGTTCCTTCTGCCAGTGAATCACCACTGCTGTGTCATCTACAAATAGCATATCTTTTACTAGGGTGGTTCTAATTTGTGTTGTTGTCCTCAGTTTGGCAATATTCACAGATTGGCTTAATGGTGTTGAGTACTGTTTCAGGAGTTCTGGGGAGATGAAGTCACAGCCAGAAATGTTTTCCACTTGTGGGGAAGAATGCCTTTACTTAAGATCCTACTGTGACACTGGCAACATTTAAACCTCTTCCCACCTGGAGTCCACTGCTCTGAGTGTCGCACCAAGTTATATGAGGACATCTTGGTACATCATGGTAGGCATCCGCATCATTTGCTATGAATCTGCCTAGGTATGTGAACTTATCCATCTCTTTAGGCTGTGACTTACTAAGTCTGACGGGAGCACCCTTTTGCTTATATTCCACTCAAACAATTTTAGTTCTATCCATGTTTATGCGGAGGCAATTTTGGGTGCCTATCTATCTAGGCTATCCATCATTTCTTGTATGCATTCCAACAGTTGGAAGTCTTGAATATGGATGGGTCAGCTATCCATTTGGAAACAATGAAGCTACAAATCTTACAACTGAAAAAGAGAAACTCATTGATTTAAAAAATGATGTAATTCTGAAGTCAAATTTTGCGAGAAGTAGGAGGAGCAGTTTTGGATTTCAATCAACAAGTTATATCCTGCAATCAGTTTATATCTTCATGGTTTTGTGAATTTGGATTTTCAGTACTGATTGAAATTAAGTCTAAGAAAAGAGAGAGACTTACAATAGACGATGAATTGCGAGTTTATCTATTAATATTAAATATTATTATACTATTATTATTAGAATAGATGAATAGAATAATAGATCTAGCATTCTACTTCTATAGATCTTCTATATCTATAGCTAGATCTATTTAATTTTAATATTATTAATAATAATTATAAAATTTTAATAATATATACTATAATATAGTACTAATTATCATCTATAATTCTATATTATATATACTTATAGTAAGTTATAGTGTATCATTTTTTAAATACTATTACTATTAGTATTGTCTAGATATATTATTTATATACAATATAGATAGATTAGATATAGCATAGGATTATAAAATAATTATATCTGATGATTATATTAATTATAGCTGCTCTATTTTAGTATTTTTACTTTTAGAGTGACATATTATGATTATACTTTTTATAGACATAGAAATCATAATAGAATGATTATAGATTAAGATGCATTGTCATAATATTTATAATATCATATATTGATATATTTTATGAAGTCATTTGAAGTCGTCCTGAACGGTCCTGTAACTATAAGTTAGTATACTACTACTTGTATAAGTACTATTACTATTATAAGTCATAAGTCGACTAAGACTAAGTCGTCATACTACATTACTAGTCATAGATAATAATGCTAAATAAATAAATGAAAAAAACAACACTTATTTAATTATTTTAATCATCACTTTTTTGCAAGTTGTTCGTTAGATTTAGACATTTTAGACCTACTTAGGCTACTAGATTTGTACTTCAATAGAGTCTCTACTGTCAGCTGATAAAATGTTTTAACGCCATGTTGATCATGCACTGGTTTAGTGTTTATTTTTGTGCGCATGCTCTTCCATCGGAATGTAAGGTCTGTAGATCTACTGTGTGTAAAGGGGAGGGTACAAATGTTGAAGCTCACACATTTTGTACTTCCTCAAACAAAAGAACATAAACAGCCGAAATAAATATCATGTGACATACATTTTAAGTCACGTGACTGCCACATCAAGCGAAGAATAAAAATAGCCTAATGAATTTCTGACCTGTTATTTTGTCTATATTTATTCACTGCTGGCTTTGCATTATCAAAACATAGCGACATAATCATGGCAGCCAAAGGATCCACAACGCTGCCACTTTATCAGCGATATGTCAATGGAGTGCCTGTACCGCAAGGAAGAAAAACATTACGATTGCGGGAGAAATATATAATTTTGTTAGTTTTTATGACCTTTACCATTGTGTGTTTATGTGCTTTCATGTTCTTACCTAATATGCAGGATAAAGTTTCATATGACATCCGTAAGAAAATTGATGAAGCAGGCGGCGATTTGTTTATTCCTAGACAGCGAAATGCTCCTGATGGATCCCCATTGGAAATGCATATTGATGATGACTTACATAAATCAGGTCGGCTAAGTAATAGTAATAACAATGATTTACTTAAAAATAAAATAGAAACCTGGCAAAAAGAAAAAGTAATGTCCGAAATAAGCAAGATTCTGAAACCAGAAGATGTTGAGGCCATTAAAAAAGGCCTGGTCTCGGATAAGCAGTTGTTTTTAGAACAAAAGAAAGAAGAAGAGAGAAAAAGAAAAGCTCAGCTAGATGAAGAAGCCAAGAAAGTGAAAAAGGATCACGAAGGTCATCCAGGTGCTCGTGGTGGTGAACCTACTGATCCTCAGATTAAGGCTAAAAGAGACAAAGTTAAAGAGGTAGGCTATACAGTATGTACTCATAATACTGCCTAATACTTGATACACTGTATTACATTTGTTTCAGTTCTTTTTATGATTGTAGGCTTTATTATTGTGTAACATTTTGAAATTTTTTCATACTGCCTCTTGTAGTGTACTGTTTGTAGGTTCTTGAACAAATTTTTAAAAAATTAAATTATGAGATAATATTGTTTTGTAATTGAGATCGATCATGAAATAGAGATTGCTTTCCCTTTTATTAATAAGATAACAAAAATATGTTTCTATGTTCATTAGAAGCATAGTTATGTTTTGTTTTTTTTGCATATAAAGTAGTTGGTTCCTGATCTTTACAATTAGTTACTAAAGTATGCACATCTTCCTTATTATTTGATATATTTACAAATTTTCTGGAGACTTCTGACATGTTCTACACGTTATGATATGATCTAAATCTTTAATTTAAAACTATTTTTCATGATTTTATAGTCAGAATCAGATAAATATTGAAATTAATGGTTTTGTTGAAATGTCTAAATACATGCATACCTTTTTTTTTGGCAATATATCCATTTTAAATGTTCAGGAAACTTTAAACATGTTTTTTGTTTTGTTACTATCCTAACTACTTACTTCTTTATTGTTGCTGGCACAGTACTTATTTTGTTTTACAATTTTCAGTTACTGGTTCCTCTTCATAAATAATGATAATTACATCCTAGTCTAATTTCCTCCAGGATGGCAAGGGATGGAAGTGGATGGGGTTCTAACTGAGACCATTGAGAAGACAGTTCCTAGCGCATACCATGTTACCAGGCAGTCACCACAATAGTCTTTTGGTTGCAATATAGTCCATTCTCATTCTTTAACTTGAAATCTGTCAGATTTTATTAATTTTTTTTTTTACATATTATATATTTAAGGCTTAGTCACGAGAGATGGTGCATGCTTTAAATGATGTCTTTTATATAGCGCTACTTTCATGCTTATAGCTTGCTCAGAGCGCTATGGTCCAATCTCATTTGTGGACCAGTGGGGGAGAGGGGGTATCTGGGAGAAAAGAAGGTTTTCCGTGATGCCTTTAGGCTCTCTCGAGTCGGATGTCGAACCTTGAGCCCCCTTCATAAGTAGCCAAGTTCAAGCGTACTTGGCCTCTCGACCACGCTTTCCATGCTTTAAAAATATTAAAAAAATGGCTGGCACACTTTTTATTTCTATAACCATAATCACCTCTAATCTTACAAGATTTGACTTGTCCAACATTTTGAAGTCATCTGAATGGATTTTAGTCATAGATTTTTACATTTTTTTGTCTATGTGTCAGAGAAGGAACAAGAAATTTATATTAAGTTACTATTATTTCTTTTGAGTGTGTCTTAATGTAACAGCACTATCATCAAATGATGTGTTTAATGGGCACATCTTAAGCTCTTAGATTTTTTACTGCTAGCACTCTAGGTAAGCATGGGAAACTCAAACACATGATAGTGATCCTTTTTCAGCATTTACAGCAACTAAGTTACTACTAAAACCACAATTGCCTTGATCTGTAGATTTTACATAATTGTAAGAATAGCTCATCAATAGTCCATCAATGCAAGCACATTCTCAGTAGTTATGTCTTTAAATAATTTTACAAAGTTTGGTAGACATGCCAATTCTACATATAGGCCACTGCAATTAGTCATTACTTTTCTTCATTCTTCTTCTTCTGAGTTACAGTTGTATGCTCTTTAATCAATCAATACACACACCACTTAATTGTATTTCAACTGATTGCAACTGTCACTCTTACTGTTACAACATAAGTATTTTAAGGTGAAGGAAGACTGTGCATGATAATGTTTGTCATCTAGCAATCAGTGCCAAGGTTTTTTAAATTGTGTAAACAATAAAAAAAATGTGTTGACATTTCAAGAAAAGGGTACGACACGGCCTAAAATGTGTCTATGGGCTGAAAATCAAAATTAAAACTAGAAACGACTGTAATTTTCCAACAGAGCCAAAAAAATAGCAAAGGGCGTTAAAAATAAGCAGGGATCTTTCCAATGTCTGTATTCTGTCTATTATATAATATATATTAGGATTGCACTGGAGCTTTTTTACAGCTATGGTCAGATATCTGGTCGAATATCCGGCCATTTATTCACTATCTGGCCATATTAGGCTCCAGCTGGATATCACTGCAGGATAGTAGGCCGGATAGTAAAAAATACACAGTAATATCTACCTGTCTATTTGTTTGGTCCTTCACATTGAGTTGTATTAAGTAGACAGGTAATAACATTAAGACATGTTGACACTGTCTAGAGGTCTAATGAGGAAACACAAGTAGAAATGAAAAGCAGATCCATGTAAAGTCCAACTCTTTCTATGGCTGATGGCTAACTAAGGTGTCTTGTGGTCAGCACAATGGCCAACTGTCTTTACTTTCCTCAACTAATGTCATGTATCCGTTAGAGTGGGGTAGATTCACGGACATCCTAAAAATCCTAGTCTTCACCACGATTTTAGTCTGAGACCCCTCGGTTCAGAAGCCAAATGCTCAGCCACCATGCCCACGTGGTACAATTTTTCGAAAATATTTAAAATTTTTAAGTTTTCAAATGATAAACCTTATCCCTTCATTTGTTTTTATAGGGCTGATAGCATTACATAAGAGTGTAATTGAAAGAAAAGCATGCTCTTGGAATAAATTAAATCCTTTTAGTCTATAGTTTGAGTATTCTTAATGTAACCAAACCAATTTTCAATTTAAAAATTATTTCAAGTGAACTGATTGGTTGAATTAATAACCCACAAAAAAATGAGACCAAGGAAGTGTTGCTAGAAATGGGTGACCATTTTTTTTTTTCATTAACTCTAGAGTGTGATGCCCTTGATTGAGTTGACAAACATTGATATCATGATATTGGGTGTTGTGTACAATTAATTATATCTGCATCACATTAAGCCTGTTAAGTAAACAGGGGACTGTTGGCAAAGGGTTCATTGCAACCCTGGTAAAGAAAAAATGGGGAGACAAATCCAATGTTATTAGATCTATATGGTAACAGGTGTTGCAATATGTATATATGGATTTTGGAAAGACTGAATCAACTCCTTGAATGATGTTCAATGGAAAAGATTATGCTATTGATTCAATATGATAAGCTGAAGCTTCCCTTACTCAGCTTTACACTTCACAGTGTTATTGCTATTTAGTTTTCATCTGTGAGAGATTGTTAGAACTGTTAAAACTGTGAACTAAACTGGTTTAAGAATTATTAGTAGATATGAGGGAAAGTATCTTGCAGTACTAATCTATCACTGCTTAGATCTCTCTTTAATATTGCCTTACTATTGCCCATCCTTTAGAGCTTTGATCTTGTTAAACCTTTGAATGGCCATTGGGCAAATGTGTGCTTTAGCAATGAATAAATAATCTCGTCATGAACCAGCATAAGCCAATAGTTTCAAACTTATTTTTTTTTCTTCCCATTCAGTCATTGCTTATCAGTAGCTGGTTAAGTGACTGGAGTGTTCTACATTTTGACTCTACCCCTATTACTTGCAATATCTGTAATTTAAAATGTATTTCACTGATATATATATAAATATATGGTTACTTTTATTTTTATTTCTATTAAAATGGTTAATCACATTGCAACTTTTAGTTTTGATTATGGAAGTAGGTTTAGTTTTTGAGCATGGTCTCTTTTACACACACACAATAAGTTGATGAAGTTGTAGCTAAATATGTTCATTAAATAAATTTCTTCTTTTAAATCACAAATAATAAAAGACAAATTTCCATTATAATGACATTCTTAAAAAAACAACTTAAATAAAAGAAAATCTAGTGATGGCTAGTTTGAAAACTATGTTTTTTCAAAATGAAATGCACGTAAGTGTCTACTAAAAGATCAAATTTTTCTTTGTCTTGCTGTTCTTATCTTATCTTAAATAATACAGACGTTACTTCAAAAAAGAAGATGATTACGTCCTACGCGTCATGCATTTAGTCGTGCATATTAACCAATGACTTAAATTCTGCCAAGTCACTGGTTTTCCTGGCTAGCTCAGGCAACCCATTCCATGCTCTAATAGCACTAGGGAAGAAGGAGTATTTGTACACATTTGTCCTAGCATATGGGACGAGGAATGTGCCTTTATCTTTGTGTCTTTCAGAGTATTTTATTAAATTTTGTTTTTGTATTTGAAGATTATGGTTCAGTGTTTTATGTATAATTGCTACTTTACTTTTGAGTCTTCTGTCCTGAAGGCTTTCTAAATTTAGTGATTTTACTATAGGTGTTACTCTAGTCAAATGTGAATATTCATTTGTTATGAATCTCACTGCTCTATTTTGTGTTTGTTCCAGTTTCTTAATGTTTTCTTGAGTTGAGGGATCCCAAACGGAGGATGCATATTCTATTATTGGCCTAACCAAGGTTAAATAACATTTTAGTTTTATGATCTTATTTGATTTATAGAAATTTCTTTTAATAAATCCTAATGCTTTGTTTGATTTTTTTATAGTTTCATCAATATGTGGATTCCATGACAGTTTTTCATTTATTATAACACCTAGGTATTTTGCGTTTTTAGTCTGTGTTACTGGTTTGCCATGAATAAGATACGTAAAATTAATTTGTTTTAGTTTTTTTGTTACTCTTAACAACTGACATTTTTCTGGGTGGAAAGACATGCTCCAATTTGATTCCAATTTCTGTAATTCATCTAATTCTCTTTGTAAAATATCTGTGTCTTGTGTTGTTTTTATTGTTCTATATATTATGCAATCGTCTGCAAATAATCTGACTTTTGTTCCTGAAGTAATGCTATTTGGTAAATCATTTATGTAAATTAAAAATAGTAGTGGACCCAAGACTGTTCCTTGAGGTACACCTGAGTTGACTGTTATCGGTGTTGATTTAGAGCCATTTATTATTACAGTTTGTTCTCTCCCTATCAGAAAATCTTTAATCCACTGATGCAGTGGACCATTTATGCCAAAATATTTTAATTTTTTAAGCAAACTATGGTGGTGAACTTTGTCAAAAGCCTTAGAAAAATCTAGTAAGATAGCATCTATTTGTTCACTATTATCTAAACCTTTAGAAAAATCATCAATTAGTCCTATTAGTTATGTTGATGTATAAGAAATGCTTGATTAATTGGGTAAGGGTAAATTATTCCATTTGTTTTAAAAACAGAATTTCCTATCTTTAGCTGATTACATTTTTAAATAAGCAGTTTAATTAGTAAGCATTATAAACACATGAACTCAGAGGGAAAGTAGGAATAGGCAAAGAATGAGCCAGATCTAATGGAGAGGAAAATTATGTAGATTGAAAACTGGGCACAGAGACTGGTTAAAAATATAGTTCTAACTTTTAACAGCTGTATCATACTAATTATTTCAGTCTCAATTGATTTTCTCTTTCCTCTTCAAGCACCTGAATGTGGTGGTAAAACTTGTTGATTGAGCTAAATAGTTATTAAAGGGGTTTCTTGAAAAAGAAAAGTCACAGTTTTTTTTGAAATTATTGATGTAAACTCTTGCTAATCAACTCCATGTGATACAATAACCTTTACATGTAAACATTCTGCTTTGATCTTCTTACTCCTTCAGTGCTACTGTATATATTTGAAAAAGCTAAGGTTTTTTTTTTTGTTAGTCTAGTAGGTGTTTAAGAAAAAAATATTTTCTTACATAATAATATTTGGATTTAATTGTAGTTTAAACTATTTCTGAACTTCTTTAGATGATGTCTCATGCATGGCACGGGTATGAGAAATATGGCTGGGGTGCCAACGAGCATCGACCAATCAGCTTAAAAGCTCACTCTGGCAGCATTTTTGGAGCCGGAGAGCTTGGGGCTACCATTGTGGATGCCATTGACACTTTATACATTATGGAGCTGGATGAAGAGTTCAAGAAGGCACGGGACTGGGTGGCACTCAATTTAAACTTTGACATGGTAAATTGTTGATGTTGTTCAAATGAAGTTTTCTATTTTTTATTTTTTTTATGTTATTAATGTTAAAATGACCAGTCCTTACAGTTCAACCTCATTCTTTGTCCTTTCAGTAAGCATTATTAATTTCAAAGGGCATTTCAATTCCTGGCTGAACATGGTTCAGATATTGAGCCTGGTGAAAATGTTATCACTAAAATTAAGTCCAACTGTGGCCTTCCCCTATGGTTCAGATATTGAGCCTGGTGAAAATGTTATCACTAAAATTAAGTCCAACTGTGGCCTTCCCCTATGGTTCAGATATTGAGCCTGGTGAAAATGTTATCACTAAAATTAAGTCCAACTGTGGCCTTCCCCTATGGTTCAGATATTGAGCCTGGTGAAAATGTTATCACTAAAATTAAGTCCAACTGTGGCCTTCCCCTATGGTTCAGATATTGAGCCTGGTGAAAATGTTATCACTAAAATTAAGTCCAACTGTGGCCTTCCCCTATGGTTCAGATATTGAGCCTGGTGAAAATGTTATCACTAAAATTAAGTCCAACTGTGGCCTTCCCCTATGGTTCAGATATTGAGCCTGGTGAAAATGTTATCACTAAAATTAAGTCCAACTGTGGCCTTCCCCTATGGTTCAGATATTGAGCCTGGTGAAAATGTTATCACTAAAGGGAGAAGGGGCAAAAGCAAGAAACTGGTACCTAAACCAGTTAGCTTTGGGCAGGGGGGACTCGTTAGCCCTGGTTGGCTTTCCATCTAGGAGAAGGCAAACTCTGAATCCAAATCTCCGCTGGGAAATGCTTTTGGAGACAACTCTGAGGAAAAATCAGGAGCTGGCAACACATAGGCATCTTGTGGCATATAGTGCTGCAACCTGGCAAAACTTGCAATGCTAATGATTCTAAACTGTATTGGATATTTGCCATTCTTATGGACATATGGCTGCAGGGAGAGGTGGGAACTGCTGTGTGGGGGGAAATCATTCCATCCTTAACTACAGTCCAGGCTTTCCACTCTCTCTATTGAGAGTGGGCCTAATAATAACTGTGGGATTAACAAATTACAAATATTCTATCTAGGAATCTGGGTTTATGTTCTATCCAGGAATCTGGGTTTATATTCTATCTAGACTAGGAATCTAGGTTTATGTATTTAGACAGTTATACTTTTAAAATGTTTTTTTTTTCTATCTTGGGACCTAAGAAAATGTTTTATTATTATTTATTCCTAGAAAGATAATTTCATGTTTCTTTACAGCCCGCTGATTTGTCTGTGTTTGAAACAAATATCAGATTTGTTGGAGGCTTTCTTTCAGCATATGCCTTGACTGGTGACCAGGTCTGTAACAAAGTCTTTGCAAGTTATGTTAGTTTAACATCTTCAAAATGTCAAATAAGAACTACTTACAATGACATATAAAATATGACCTGCTAAAATGTCAAATAACTACTTACAATGACATATAAAATATGACCTGCTAAAATATCAAATAAGAACTACTTACAATGACATATAAAATATGCCCTGCTAAAATATCAAATAAGAACTACTTACAATGACATATAAAATATGACCTGCTAAAATGTCAAATAAGAACTACTTACAATGACATATAAAATATGACCTGCTAAAATATCAAATAAGAACTACTTACAATGACATAACATATGACCTGCTAAAATGTCAAATAAGAACTACTTACAATGACATATAAAATATGACCTGCTAAAATGTCAAATAAGAACTACTTACAATGACATAAAATATGACCTGCTAAAATGTCAAATAAGAACTACTTACAATGACATATAAAATATGACCTGCTAAAATATCAAATAAGAACTACTTACAATGACATATAAAATATGACCTGCTAAAATATCAAATAAGAACTACTTACAATGACATATAAAATATGACCTGCTAATGCAAAAGGAGTCTATGGTTGCAGTATGTCAGATAGAGACAGTGATAAAGCCAGAGGTCAGAGGTGTCAAAATAATACATTTAAGCCATCATTTTATAAACAATCAAGTTTTGAGTATACTTATAACTCAAGAGAATTAAGAGCTTAATAACTAGGCAAGAAATGCTTTTTTTCCCCACTGTTATTATTGCTTTATGTATTCAATACAATCTTATACATGTTTAATATAATCTAAGAATAATATGATCATGCACATAAATAGCATTTAAAACATAAAACATATGTTAGAGTGCAAGAAAAGACTAATTTTTTCAGAGAATATTCAAACTAAGCAAAACTTTCTTGTCTTTTTTGATAGTAATGAATGTACCAGATCTATATTTAGTGAAAATTTAAATAGACCCCTGGCAGACAACAGCTTTGTCTGTATCAGATGTGAAAAAATATGCAGCGTGCAACTTGGTAAGTGTAGCCAACTGAAACACTGCACTCATCCTAAATCTTTGGAATTTAAAAAATTGCCATTATTATTTTGTCAGAATACTAGAAAAGACTCATTTTTTCAGAGAATATTCAAATTTAGCAAAACTTCTTGTCTTTATTTAATATTATTGAATGTACCAGATATTTGATAAAAAATATAGCCAGAATCAAAACCTATACCATAATATTTTCTTTTGATCAGATGTTTAAACAAAAAGCCAAGATCATTACAGATAAGCTCCTCCCAGCATTTAACACACCAACTGGCATACCTTATGCTATAGTGAACTTGAAGACGTAAGTAACTGCAACCTTCAAACTTTATTCATTACCTATTACCTTACTTTTTTATCATACGCTTCTACACAATCGGCCACCATCTGTTTAAATTTTCAGACTTACATTTCTTTGTATATAATATGTGAGGTGGTTGATAAATAAAACAAAAGCTCCAATGTTCTGAATTGTATTACATGATTTCATGCACATTCAGTCAAACCCAGAAAGTTTAGTTGATAATAGCAATGATATCTGTAGCACATACAAAACTATTTGACTTACTTTTTTAGTGGCTCATCACGTAACTATGGCTGGGCTTCTGGGGGATGCTCCATTTTGTCAGAATTAGGATCTCTACACCTAGAATTTGATTATTTATCAGCCATAACCAATGACAACACTTATAAAGACAAGGTAAGAGTTATTGTACTTTCCACAAAAAAAAATATATTTTTTTTTAACTTGAGAAAGAGGGTCGTGGTGTCAGACTGGTATAGTGCTTGGCTTCCCAACCGATGGGTCCTTTGTTTGAGTCTGTGAAGACTGGGATTTTTAATTTTAGCATTTTAAGGCGCCCCTGAGTTCAACCAACTCGTAATGGTGACAATAGTTGGGGACAGGCACCTGTGTTAACTGTCAGCCATAGCAACAGAGAGATTTTAAATCAGATTGCAAGGTCTGAAATGAGTACTTTACTTGACATTTAATTGTAAATGCTGGCTGGTTATTTTAGATGGTTTAATTTGTTCAAACATCACTGTACAAAAAATGTTTTGTTTAATATTCAACATTTGCATTTTCTCAATAAAATTGCAAGCTTTAATAAATCATAGGATTGGAATAGTTGATGGGTATGTTTTGAAAACTGCACCTACATAAATAGAAATTTTAAAAAAGTAATATTTTTAGGTTGTTTCTCTTACAGCATTGACAAATAGTTCAAGTATTAATATTTTTTTTTTAATTTCATTTCTTTCACTATAGGTTCTGAAAATAAGAGACTTTATGAAGAATATTGAAAAGCCTGAAGGTTTTTATCCCAATTACATTCATCCTGTTTCTGGGAAATGGTGCCAAGGTGAGTTAATGATATGAACACATCTGCCAATGTCAATAATTTTGGCAGGACAGCAAAACTTTAGATTGTGTTTGCTTTGTGTTACCCTGCACTGTAAAGATTCTAGCTAGCATGAAATATGCTAATGTGTGCTATTTTTTGCAAAGCTTAAATCAACTCTGTCTGTCTGGTAACTAGCATGTTGGCCATCTAGTATGGAGGCTTGAGACCTCAAGTTTGACTCAAGCAACTTTAAAAAAGAAAATAGTTTTTAAAATGTGTAGAAATTGGGTTTTTAGTATGTAGAGATGTATAGATGTTTACTTTGTCTTCTCATTCTACGACTACTACTTGACATATGCCATCTCCCTTTTTTTCCCAATGACCTCTTACTTAGCATAATCTTTTAGTTCAGCCAATCAGAGATGTTTAGCCTGATTATGTTTGTATTTTGTGTAACTTCCAGAAAATGCCTTATTTTATGTCAAAAATAAAAGAATATTCTTGATCTGTTTGTGTGACCAAACTTACTCCATCCTGCCACGTACAATCTGATCCTTCTCAGCAAGTTTTTCAAAATAATTCTTAGTTTGAACTCTATCCGTCATTCATTCATGCAACTTCCTTGTCTCCCACTTGAAAGTTATATCTTTCTGTTATCTCTTTTAAAACTTGAGTTTCCATGTTAGTAGCTTGGTGAAATAGTTTTCATACCATTTGTTTTGTTCAACGTGTTGGGCCTGACATTGTCTATTAATATATTACACTCCAATAGAAATATTGAAGTTACAGAGTTATGCAACTTGAAACAACTATTTTTGATAAGCTTCTCATCACTATTACACTATTAAATAGACCCTTTGATAATTCTTGAAGTTTGAAGTTTAATTGAAATTGGGATTTTTTTTTAAATATGGGGATATTAGGACACATAATAAATTTACTTTGTCAGGATTAATTAACTGGTACATACATTTTACATTGTTCAACTTGTCTGATATTATTGATTTAATATTTTCCTCAGCCATTTGTGACAGTATGTTAATGCAGACCTTTTTTTTTTAAATGTCTGCTAGTATATTTATTTTAATGTAAAAAAAGCAGGTCTTTGACTAAATAAATGTTTGAATCTTATAAAGGTTTACCTTTAAAAAGTTTCAAGTGATAATTTTTTAATGTAAATATTACTGATTTAAATCCTCCTCTGTCACATATTGCAATAATATAGTTGATGACCTAGATCTCAGTGCAGTTTTTACAGCAGGCTATTGAACTGCAAACTGTGCAGCACAGACGTACACATTAGCCTTAATGGTATTGGGAAAATAGATTTCTTTTCCATTCCAATTGAAATGACTATCAATATTGTTAATATCTTGAATTTCAGATGGTGAGAAATGTACTTGCTGTTGCTGTAGATAGAGATTTTCATTTCTTTCTTCCATTTTTTCCAAAGCATTCTACTCTCCTGGGATGCTCATTGCTATCTCTTGACCTTTTATAATATTCTTTGACATGGTGGCAGAGGGCTTTTTTTTTTTTTCATTTATAATTTTTATTCACAAGCACTTTGTATTAAAGAAAGACTTCACTAAATTGATAGCAATAGTAAAACAAAAAAAAGGAGACATATTGAACTCAATAATTTGTCCAATCAAAATATCCATTTAATTTGTTTCATTAATTGATTAAAACTCAAGCACTTTTGAGGTTAAGCCTCTTACCTATACAGCTTTATGAATCTCATATGTGTCATTTGTTTTGTTCTCAATTGTAGACCCATCATAAATAAAGAAAATATTTTTGTTTTGTTTTTGCTCTCTCTAGACAATTGTTAAGCTTATTACTTGTCTGTTTTACAACTCCCATGAAGTCAGTGCTGCCTTACTTGAGCAAAGTCCTCTAAAAGTTGCAATGATTATTTTTTTTTTAAATTTAACTCTTTCTCTCCGTAATTATTTACCACATTCTGGTGGAGTCAACGCTGGTATCGTCAGTTAGGAGAGAAAGAGTTAAAGTTACTCAGAGGCCCATCTCTAGTGGTGGTCTAATATATTCTAACTTTTGGCTAAATGTTTTTCTCCACAATGATGTGATTATCTCTTAGTATTACTTTATTAGAAATGAAATAGGTTAATGAGAGAGTCTAGACTCTACATGCAACAAACTGTATTTCCCAAATATTATCATTATACTGGACCTTTCCTATTTAGTCCTACCAGCCAATGGCAGTGCAGTCTCATGCTGCTTCCAGCTGCTGCACTTCTGTTATTAATGCAGCTTTGTCTCTTGCTTGTCTGAGATGTTATCATGAAAGTAATAGGCTGCACTAAGGTTTGAGGAAAAGAATATAAACATAAACATATTTTTAGTTGAGCTGAACTATGAAGTTCTATTTAAAGTAACACTATTTTGAGCTTTTCACTGTAGTCTTATTATAGGTCATGATTCTATTACATTGTTTCACTATATCCTTACATTGGCACAGTTAAATCTCTCATAAAAATAAAATATATATATTAAAAATTATTGGCATGTCCATTTAAACAAGTGGGGCTATGGTCAAGAATTTCTAGTATAATTTTACTGTAATTGTGAAATCTATCTTAATTTTGTTCTCTGCCCTTTTTTTAAAAAAAATCTTTTCTTTTGTCTTGATTTCCTTTTTCATTTTCTCTTTCTTTTATTGTGTAAACAATGATTTTTTTGTACCTTTTCATAATACCCTTGAAATAATTATATTCTTTTTAAGCATACACCAGCCCCAAGTGTTTTTTAAAGTAGTTCTCATCCAGGCCTTAGAGACTACTTCAGATTGAGAAATGATTCTCTAGATTAAATGATAGAAAATCAATATCTCAATACAGCTTTAGCTACTTCCTTTGTTTTCATCATTTGATATCTATGCAGACTGTTTTCACCAGTTGTCAGCAAATATATTATGTGATTATAACTTCTAAATTGATAACAAACTCAGGACACAACAGTTTTAAATTATAGGATCTGAGTCTCACTTTTTGCTAGAAAGTTAATGTACTAAGTTTTAACTGCCAGAATACAACAGGATGATCCTCTGTTTATTCCCACCTATCAACCCATTTATAGTGTTTTTATGACTGGAGGAGGTGAGTTGGAAAAAAGTTATTCAACTTCAAAATACTACAACAATGGCTTCAGAACAAGGAGAAAAGTAAAATACGGTTCAAACAAATCTAGATGAAGATCTCTGTTTCATAGCCTTACAATTGAATATTCTTGGTTTAGAAATACTTTTATTTTTGTAAGAAAACTGGTATAAATATCCATATCCATTATATACTAGTATAAATATCCATATCCATTATATACTGGTATAAGTATCCATATCCATTTTATGTACACATTATTTTGATGTAAGGAAATATATTCAATGTTATTAATTAATAAGAAGTTTTAATGTTAATAATCTTTATTATTTATTATTAGGAAATGTGTTTTACAATTGTGTATTGCACATAATAATACATTATTACATCAAACTATTTATAAGATAGCACCCAAAAAAAAATACTACAGTTTATCTTAAACATAACATGTGAAGTTTACAACAATAGGTTACATTTTGTCCAATGATTGAATTGCCAAGGTAACAAAAGAGTTCTTGTGTCTTATTTCTCTTTTATGATGGTCACAGTTTGAAAACATCCTGCTTAAAATCTTTCTCAGCAATTTTTTTCTCAAATAGCTGTCCAAGTGCGGCTTGTTTGTTACCAGTGATCTTACTCACAGAATTTAAAATTTAATCAGTTTATTTTTATTTTTCATGTTGAGATTGCCAAACCAGGCAGAGCTGTTGAAACTGTACTGAAACTGTGAGCATTGTCAAACATTGACACTGATTAATGTTATGCCTGTTTATATAATTTTAGGTATCACAGTAACCGATTACCCTTGTGTTCCAAGGAGCATTGCATATTTAATAGAGTAGAGTATTAGTTCTGATGAATTTTTGAAATACAATTCTGTATTAATAAATCTTGACTTAAATTTCAGTTCATGTGAGCATGGGAGCACTGGGCGACAGTTTCTATGAGTATTTGCTCAAAGAATGGTTGATCTCTAACAAGGAAGATGCTCAAGCCAGGCAAATGTATGACGATGCCATGAAGGTACTTGGTATTTCTCAACTCACTGCTCTTCACAAGTAGAAAACATTAGACAAGGGCTAATAATAATTATAATTTAACAAACATAATATTCCTCAAGGAAACATCATAACATGATAAACATTAACACAAGAGTAAAAATGACAAACTAATCTAAAAAAAATTTTGAAACGATAGGCTTTAATGTTCTTCCTGAATGTAATAAAGCATGTTGTTGTCTGAATTTAATGGGGAGTAAGTTCTAAACCTTTGTTCTGTGATTTGAAAAATCCTGCAAACCGTAACTTTTGAGTTAGAAACATGTTCTGTGAATTGACTTCTTTTATCTCTCCCAGAGTGTAGTTGCTCCATTGACAGAGACTTTTTTCTGATTGGTCTATGTGTCTGCCTATTTTCTGAATTGCCCTGATACTTGAAATTAAAAAGAAAAAAAGTATTAATAATTAAAAATCCATACAATGAAATGTCCTAAATGAATTGACCAAAGAGTAGACCCTTGGTCATGTTAGAACATCGTGTGATCTCATTTCTGATGTTTGCTGGCATGTGCACAATTAGTTTACATACAAGTTTGTGAAAAAAGTCTTACAGTAATGCAATGCTACTTATTGGTAAGACAATGGCACTTATTGGTAACGCAATACAACTCATTGCCAACACAATGGCACTTATTGGTAACACAATGCAACTTATTGGTAATGCAATGCAACTTATTGGTAATGCAATGCAACTTATTGGTAACGCAATGCAACTAACAGGTAACGCAATGCAACTAATTGGTAACACAATGCAACTTCTTGTTTTGTTGGTCAGACTGTATATGAAAAGCTGCTAGTGAAATCTAAGTCTGGGCTCACCTACTTTGCTGAATACAAATCTGGTCGCTTGGAACACAAGATGGATCATTTGGCTTGTTTCACAGGTAAGAGGCTTTTACTCAGGTTGAGATGAGTGTTATATATTTGTACAGAGTAGAACCATGTGTACATTTTATGGGCTATAATCTGCTTCTCCTATTTGTCAGGGTGCTTCTCAGAATGTTATTTACTTTATCAGATTTAAAGTTCAAATTTGGTTAAAGAAATAATATTTATGTTTATAAATATCATGGTTGAAGTTATTTCCATTCAACTAATAAAAAGTTCTGTTAAACAAAGATGAAAAGTTCACTGTATCAATCACCACTGGTTCCAAGAAAAAAAACTAGCTTTATTGTCTCCCCTTCAGATTGTTGAGTGAACTTAAAGATTTCCTCTGCCTTGTTACCCCTAAAGGCCAATAATTGTAGTTTACATCTTATTTATTAATCCTTTTTATATCATGTTCACATCAATTTGAAGTTACCATTGAACTAGTCTTAATTTGGAAACATTTTGTATTCAGATTGTTTTTCCATTGCTTTGTTTGTATTTTAATTTATTTATAAATACTTATTTTTAAAAATGTAACAAATTTACTTTGACAGTAAAGAAAAAAATAGTTACACACTTAAGAGTTAGTGATACTGATCAAACACTACATAATGTTAATTGCACCTTCGTGAAATGCAACTTTCAACCAATGAGAAGGATTTCTCTCAGTGGACTGTCATGGACTGGGATGTCCATAGTTCTGAAGGCTCTGCAATGTATCCAACCATTACCAGATTGGGTCATCATTATGCATAGTACAGACCCCTGCTCTAGTACCTGCTATTTAACATTAATGTTTTACATTCTAGCTGGCATGGTTGCACTTGGAGCTGAAGGCTCAGATAACAAAGAGAAATATGTGTCTATTGGAGCAGATCTGGCCAACACATGTCATGAGTCATACATAAGGACAGGTGAGTGAAATTCCTTACATTAAAAGTGTCATTCAAATTTCTTAGGAAAGTCAGGCTTCTTGTATTATGTCAAACTTTATTTCTTCTGTTAGTCTGGATTATGGATTTTATAGTTAATGTTGGATACTTGCTATCATAAAAGCTATTAGTTTAGAAACTGTTCAATTTAGATACATCTGGATAACCCATAAACCCATAGAATTTGATTATGGAAATGCAGTACATATTGCCCTTTATGTTTTTTGCAGCTACTGGTCTAGGTCCTGAGTCCTTTAGATTTGAAGGAGAAACTGAAGCCAAAGCCATACGCCAGAATGAAAAATATTATATTTTACGTCCAGAAGTTGTAGAAGGCTGGTTTTATATGTGGAGACTCACAAAAGACATTAAGTATAGAGACTGGGCCTGGGAGATGGTACAGGTCAGTTAGTATACAATTATTGAACTTTTTGGGGAAAGTTTGACTTGTGGTGACATAGAAACTGGGCCTTGGAGATGGTATAGGTCAGTTAGTGCACATTCTGGAGACATATAATCAGTTAGTGCACATTCTGGAGACATAAAAGATAACAAGCATAGAGACTGAGTAAACAATTTTTCAACTGTATTTGGTGATTCTGTATTTGGAAACATAAAAAAAAGTATAAAGACTGGCTTGGGGAGATGGTCAGTCAGTGTTCAATTCATTAGAGACTAGGGTAGACATAGCTAAGTGGTAGCTTTTAGTTAATGTTTGATTTCTATACTTAGAATCTGTTTGAAAGTGAAGCATTGCTCTACACATTTATTTGGGTTATTTGTGAGAGGTTTCATTTTTACAAATAAGAAGCTGGAGAAACCCAGCTCAGCTCTTATTGAATCCTGCACTAATATTCACTGCCTCCATCATATCAATAAAAGAATAAAAGTTTTAAAATTAAAAAACTTTTAAAACTTAGTTAATACATTTTCATCAAAGAACAAATGGCAGGTGTGGTTATTGCTGTTTTAAGCTGGTTATTAAAGATGGTGGGTGAAACCTTTTAACCTCTTATCATATTCTATTGTCTTCAATTGTATTAATATATTTCTTTTCTCACAGGCCTTGGAAAAATTTTGTCGAGCTGAAGGAGGATTCACTGGTATTAAAGATGTCTACCAGGTACCTCCCCAGCTGGATGATGTACAGCAAAGCTTTTTTTTGGCAGAGACATTGAAATATCTTTACCTTATTTTCTCTGAAGACTCCCTGCTACCATTGGACAAGTGGGTGTTTAATACAGAGGCACACCCACTTCCTGTTAAAGGAGTCAACCCTGCTTCTGCTCAATAGTTGTACAGTTGTAATGTGTTTTTGTCTGAGTAACAAAATACATTATAGTTTATTTGTTTTTAAAAAATACTTTTGTCACTGGAGCCACAAATACTTTGGACATTCTCTGCTAAAATGTATAAAGACACTCAATACATGTGATCACTTTTTATAGATATTCCCTTAAAGCATCTACTGTTTCTTTATTTTCTATGGACTGTTTGTAATCTCCAACTCTCTCTCAAGCATTATTTTCCATTACTATCTTACAAGATGACTTTTTCACAAATGCTAATATTTCAGTACCACGGTTTAAGAATATATGCTAAACAGCTGCTTTATAGCAGTGTTACCTAATCATTGGGTATAAGTAAGATGGTAGTTTCCTTCTTTTTACTTAAAATATTTGGAGAAACTAGTTCATGGTCAAGTATTTCTTACAGAATCCTTTTTATGGCTGAACATTTGAGTTATGATGCAGTTCTTAGTGAAGAAAATCCTTGGCTTTCTAACAGAATTAATTATGATGCTTAAGAAATCTTAAGGAAGCAAGCTGAGAACTAATACAATGCATTAAATAGTATATGATTATTAATTAGTATCTTGACTTGATTGCATGTATTTCTTTAGTCATTTGTTTTCACAGTTTAAACCCTCTAAGAAACCCAGTTAACTTATATACAATGAAAATATGTGTTGTTGTTTTGCTCTTTTTAAAGCACATTTCAAATGTAAATGTATCTTTTAATGCATAATCAATCATTCAGTCATTCTGTTTTAGTTTTAAATATTACCCAGTATAAATAGATAAAAAAAACAGCCACCTGGCCTATGTTTCACTAATCATATTTGATATTTTTTTATGTTTTGTGTTACTTAAGTTTTGTTTGAAGTAATGACTACCTCTCATGCATTGCAATTCTCATAACTCAACATACAAATAATCTTTTTGTCAAAGAAGTGTAAAAGAAACACATACACAAGTGCTACACAAAGTATTTCATAAACTTGATTATAATTACCTATCCATATTTTTGAAAGAACTAGCTTTGCATTTGACTTCAATTGCTTCAGCATTCACTTTTTTATTTAAAGGAAGCAGCCTGTTCAGTTTTTGGTTTCAATGGACATGGCAATATTATTTGTTCTTATATCTAATAGAATGTCTAACAAACCCATGCACCTGGTGAAGAAGGTTTGAGTTGGCTTCTGTTTAAGCCTGCAATTATTTTTTTTTTACTAGAGCAGATAGTGACCATATTCTTTTTCCCACATGAAAACAGATTGTTCTTTTTTTTAAAAAAAAACATTTTCTCAAAATTATCTGTTTGAGTGACAATTTTTTGTTAAGTCATACAATATTTAACCAGTTTTAACTTGACATGTGCAGCTTTAAAAACATTATTTTATTGAATATTTTATGCTTCATTAGTCATTGTGTATCTCCAGCTGTGGAATCAGTCAACGCTGTCATCAAACAGTGTCCACTTTCTATACATCCTAACCTGCAGGCACAATGAAAGGCTCTCATGTTTATACATTTTACTTCAATCTTTTTAAAATCCTTTTTTGTTTGTACTTTAACAAGAGTTAACTACTTGTAAAATTGTTACAGTTATAGCTTACTCCTTAAGCATTTTTATCTCATTTTCATGGCATTTTTGTGTTTGTTATATAATCATTTGATTATTATTGCAAATATTTCACTGTTACTGAAGTGTGCGTTATCCGACTCAAGTTTTAAAATTGGTCTGCATATCATCTGACTTATATTTTGAACTTGGTCTGCATGTCATAGGACTAGTGTTTTGAACTTGCCTGCTTGTCATGAGACACAAGTTTTGAATTCTGTGATTCCCTCTCAATCTTGTTACTTTAATGTTTTTTTGTTTTTTTAATATATCAAATACTAGAGATATCTACAGAAGTAAGATTTATGCCATTTTAACAGTGTCTACCAAATGGTTTGACTGGTACTCAAAAATATTGTAAGATGTTAATAAAGCTAGATAATACTAACATTAAAGTATTTTGAAAAATTAACATATATTGACACACATTTTTGTAAATCAGAAGCAGTTTTGAAAATAATATCTTCTAGAGTTTCAAAACTCCATTCTACATCAACCATCTCTTCTGTTTGTCTTATTCTAAAGAAAGGAAAACAATCATCTTTGTAGAGATTAACTTGTGTGTAGCCAGCATCACTTACTACAGAACTTGAGAGTATTTTCCTTCTGTTTATGTCCTAGTCTTTATGTTGATCATGAATACTATGGAATAGAAAGCCAGAGATTTTATTTTTGCCTTTTTATGTAAAGAACAGAAAGAAAAAAAATTTCATTTTATGCTTTGCTATTGTGAATTCTGTCTCAAATTGAGACGTATTAATAGAATCATTTGTATTTTATCCTAAATGTTTGTGTTGTAAGTAAATCTCTGAAGAGCAGGGTGTCACTGCACAATTTCAAATGCTCTCTTAATGTACAAGTAATCATACATCTGTTTGCTTACATGAGTTTGTTGGTTTGCTCCAGGTTCTGATCAACTTATGTCCTGATGTGTAAAACAAAAAACAACAAAGATTACACACATTTTGTTTTCAATACAGAAACAAAGTTTCATGCAAATCTGGGCTTTCATAAGTTATACACAAACAATTCTTGACTTTTTGAAAGAGATGGCTTTCTTGTTGCAGAAATAGAAAATCAGAAATAAATCAAAACAATGCGTAGTGGACAAAACTTGGGCAGTTTGGGAAAAATTTGAAAATATAGAATTGTTGCAAGTGTTCACATCATAATAGTCATCTTTGAGAGATCCAGAAATAAATATATTGTTGACCAATATCTGCATTACCTGAATCTAAAGTTAGTTTTTGATCTTAAATTATTTTTTAAAGCGAAAATAAAAAGCAATCTTATTTTTTTTTCACAATTATAAATTTTTGTGAAATAACCAGAAAACCTAAAAAAAAAGATTTTTTTTTTTAAAATTCTTATTTTAATGATTTGGTGTTAATTTTAGTCAAGTTACAACGTATATTGTCAAGATTATTCTTACATAACATTTTTAGTTCTCCTTGTATCATTTTCACTGAATTGCTGTCTGACAGCATGAAAAATCTTTTTGTATTAATCAATTTCTTCATTCTACAAGTATTTGCACTGAGCAGTAAACCTAGAAAAACAACTACATTGGCAGATGTTGTAAGCAAAAATTACTTTAAAATATTGGATAGGAATAAATGTCAGTACATTTTGAATGGCTTTACTATCTGAAAATGTTTCTGACCATAAAATGATTTGAAAATTAATTTGGTTGTTTTTTTTACATTTTATTTATTCAAAGCATGTATATTTTAATTTATCTGCAGTGGTACTGCATCTGTTCACCTTCTTCCATATTTTGTTTTGAATATTTCATGTTTGGTACATCATCTGATTTTTTTTAGTGAAAGATTGGCGTGAAGATGGAAAGATGAATGTTAAGTTGTATGGACTTGTGTATACCCGGACTATTTTTTTTTTTTTTTACTGCAACTGAAAAGATCTACAGCTAGTTTTCACTTTTACCACAAGAATGGCACAGCTAGCAATTAAAACAGTGAATTGAAGTAGAAGTGATAGCATTGTTACAGAAAATGTATCTTTTCGGTGTGTGGAATATCATGTTTAGTTTTTAATAAAATAGACAAAAAAAGAGAATTATATTCACTTATAGTAGGCTGCCTATGATGTTGATCTTATTCTTCTCACAGTGTTTTTCTTGGGAGTTCTGTACACTAGCCGAATCAGAACTTTTTGAGTGAAAAAGAGGGGGGGGGATTTTGTTCCAAACCATTGCCCAGCAAACTGAGAGTTTGGCCACCTCATTTAAAAAAAAATACTGCTTTTTAGAGTCTAGTAGATTTAGATTTGGTCTAAATTTCTTTCACATTCTCCCCGTTAATCTTAATTTGCTGTTCTGTTAGGTTTCAGGGTTTTTAAAAGTTATTAAAAAGGAAAAAGTTACATTTCGGGGTTTGCTGGACAAATAAGTGGCAACCCTGTTCTCAACCTTAGGCAATAAAAACAAGAGCCCTGACATTTTTAACTGCAGAAACACACCCTTCTGACATCTAAAGCTATTAAAAAGACAAGTCAAATTAAGTAAAATAAAGTAACATGGGGGAATATACTGAAATGTGACTGACAATCAAGGCACAAATAGTGTAAGTATATCTTTATTAGGTGTATTTATCGTAATATTATCCTCAAGTTAAGCGAAACAATTGTGTAGTAGGACTGTTTAGGTCAGAATAAGATGCCAATAGAATGATGCTTAAACTCTCTCTTCACTCCCTTCCACCAGTGGTTCTAGAACTTTTGTAAAACTTGTGTCTTGAAAATTTTGCTTTGACTATTTGAAGCTTTAAACTTATAATGTGACTGTTTGAGGCTTTAAAGTTGTGACTAGACTGTTTGAGGCTTTAAATTTGTCACTTGACTGAGGTTTTAAATGTGTAATTTGAATGTTTGAGGTTCTAAACTTGTGACTTGACTACTTTAGGCTTCATTGAGGCTTAAGTCTAGGACATAATAACCTTTTAAGAAGGAATACCTGTAACCTGATGGACATGAGCTCAATTTATGAATTGGTTGGTATTTGGGTTTTATTTAAATCAACTTGAGCCTTGGGTCATTCTTGTTATTCTGTCATGATGTGAACTGAGTAGACAAAAACACACATCTTGAAACTTATACCAAGCTGGTAGTTAGCTGTACCCAACTTAAAGAAGCACCTCTTGCTTTCTACAAACAACTTTGTTTAGCAATTCTTTTGTCAAGCATAAAGAGCATCTTTTTTTTAGGTGTTGGTCTAGTTAGTAATGCTTGTATAAAACCTAGGTTACAGGTTTAAAAAAAACCCTGTGTATCTGAAAGTTGATGAGTACTGTGAACCTAATCGTAAATTTGGATTTATCTTTGCTGCAGCGAATCTGTAAACCTTAAGTTGTTTGAACATTACAATATGTTTCATATTCAATAGGATGCAACAACTAGATACTAACATAATTAAGATGAAAACATTGTACTTTGATAATATTTCCTGACATTTAATTTTGATTATCATTCAGCTTTATAAGTAAAAAAAAATAAATTATTCATTTTTACATTTAAGTAGTCATAGAGCTACAAGCTGTGATTTTGCATTTTTAGCCAGATAAAAACACATTTCCTATGATGGTGGTACAATATCCAATTTCTCTAAATCTGTTATATTCAACTCTAAAACCAATCAAAATTGTTTTGTTCTTCAGTAATACTTTTCAACAATATTTCAATATTCTTACTATTTTTGTAAATATTTTTCATTCTTTATTTATATACTTAAATCAATGGTCTTGTTAATCTAAGATTTTTGTTTTAAATTTCAGCTAAAAAAATATTTTGTTAGAAATAAATATGATATGCTTGCTTATGTCCCCTAAAATTATATATATATTTTTTTTTTGTAACTTGCTCAGAAGCAAATGTAATTTTTTTAATGTAATATTACATTTATAACAAATTATCTTGATTATAACTTGATTATTATTAATGCATATTTTTAATCCAATAGCTTAAAAAATGAAGTCCTATAGTCATGGTGATCCTTTTAATTTCACAAACACTATTCCAAATGTATGTACACATGTGTTTTATAGTTTCCTTAAGGCTGCTTCACTATTTGTCCAACTGTTCAGTTATTTTGAAGACAGATACAATTACAATTCGTTTTTGATCTACTTGTAAGTATGTTGAATGCATCAACAACATTGTGAATGTGGGTTTATTGAACTGTTGGTGTGGGTATGTGTGTTTGAATGGAATGCCATTCTACTTATCATCTTTCAATGTTTATGTCTGTTCATTTCTGTTGTTTTTTTTCTCTTCACTAGAAGAAATTATAAGCACCAAGTTGTTATGACAGTTTGTTATTGATAAAATGACTTCATGAAAAGAAATCAAGTTGTTTGACTGTCTAGTGTTTCTTTATTGCTTTATCTATTAGGCTTCATCAAAGTCAGCCAATAACAAACAATGCATTTTAATCTAGATTTAGCTAGCAGCATGTTACACTAAGGTTGAAATACTTATGTTAGAATTGACCCAGAATACTTTTTCGTACTCCAATAAAATAGCCTGCATTACAATGCTTCCCCACCCCAATACAATTTTCTGACCCTCAAATTCTTTATTTCATTTTTTGTCTCTTTCAATCTTCAGTCGAACGACCCCCACCCCCACTGGACCATCAACTGTTGTCCTTAAAATAAAAAATGTCCTCTGCCTTCTTAATGCCCCCACACACTACACACAATTTAGTTGTGTGTTTCTCCAATGAATAGCTCCTCACCCAACGACACACTTTTTGCATCTTCCAATGGAACGGCAACCCCTCCCTTACACACATATAAACAATCCACACACTTCTTGGGTCGTTGAATTCCAGAAGTGCATAAAGCTTATATCAACTCACTCTGTCTGGTAAAAAGTTTGTACATGTTATTTTCTCCCTCATGCAATCTCGGATCAAGCGGAAATTTTGCACAATTATTTCTTGTATCTGACAAAACAATACTCAATTTAAAAAATGAACCAATTAGTTAATTAACTATTGTTTATAATTGTTTTTTGATATCGAACAAGGATAAGAAATTGTATTTGTCAGATGTGGTGGCATAAGTTGAATTAGTCCCCTTTATACTTAGTGTAGATAACTATAGAACCTTTTTCATAAGCACTTTGATGCACAGAGGGGAGGCTTAAGCCCTTGAGTTCGAATTCAAGCTGTACAACTTTTTAAAATTAGAAATGTTTTTAAATAGTGATCATTCACAAATATACTTCCTTTCTCAACTTGTCCAGACAATATATAGGATCATAGTGTATTGAGAAAGACCTATCTGTTATTGGAAAAAAATGCATCCTTGGACAGCCGCGGCCTGCATAATGCACATTGTCCTACACACATTTTGCGTGGATAATTCCGCACATTCAACCCAACAATTCTGTGATTTACAATTCTAGATCTAATGCAGATATGTCTTTTAGTAATTAGATCTAGATTGAAGACAAAGCTTTACATTGTGCTATGGTAGGTCTACAGAGTGTAGTAATCTAAAATTTTAGTTTTAGCTTCTTTTTCTCTGCATTTGGAGGCTCATTTTTTCTTGTACTGGTGGGTGTTCACTTTTTGTTTCTTTTCACTCATATACGTAGGCCAGTGACAAATATTTGGTCAAAAAAGAATAGAAATGATGAGTAGAGAAAATAAAAAAAATTTACTTCATTGGTGTCAGTCACTAATAGAAGAAAGTTTCCTTTGTACACATACATGTTTTATTTGTTTGGTCTCTCAGCATCTGCTAGGCTATGTAACATTGGTGTTTTTTTTTCATTTGTATTAAAGTCAACTTTTGAATGATAAATCTTTTTCATTTCATGAATACAAAAATAATGGCAGTCTTCCATTCCAAAGATAAAGGATGAGTGCAGTTTCACATGACTATGCTAACCCAGTTCCAACATGCATATTTTTCCACATCTGATGCAAAGATGTCTACAGGGGGTGTGTGTGCCTATTAAAGTTTTCTTTAGGTCTTCATAACTTTATTACAAACAAGCCCCCCCCCCCTTTTTTTTTAAAGCAAAGCATGAACCAACAAAAGCCAAGCATCCAACCAGATCTTAATGTCTCATTTTATCCCATTCATTCTGTAGACATGTAAATATGTCTTTAAATAAAGAAATACAAACAATTCTGTGATATACATAGCATTAGAGCTCCTTTATTTTCAATTTAAATTAACAGGAAAAAAAAAAGAATGAAACCATATATCACTTGGTTCATATCAATATATACAAAATGAAAAAAAAATAATCATAGGATGAAGCATACATACAAACATTTCAATGATTCACAGTATTTCTTTCATGATAAACTTTTGTTCCATTGTTCTTGTCTGTGTAATACTGATGTCATCAATAAACCCACAGACTATAATTTTCAGGTTCTGGATTCTAATCTGTTATGAAAGAGAAAAAAATGGAAAGGGGGGGGGGGGATTTTTTTGACAAGAGTGTGTTATTTCTGTCAGATTCCATCACAGACTCTCCCCATAAAGTCTATTGACAACCCACTTCTATAGAATTTTTTTTTTTTTTTTGGATTGATGAAATAAAAAAAAAATCTGTACATTAGCTGTGGACTTGTACAGGGAGGCAATACAGTCGATTCAAGTATCTATATCTTAGGAAGATAACACAGAGATGGATGAGTGGAGATTTGACCAAATGTGACTGGAATGTTTTTTCACTCAAGATCACAAGTAAAGCAGACTCACTGCTACATATCTGTGTATTGATGACAACTAGAGAACAAAACAAAATGTAAGAAAAAAATACATTGAAATAAAACACCTGGTCAATTCTGTACTAGATCTAAATCATTTGTTAGAATAAGTTCATAGAGTCAGAATCAGTTGACAGTGTCCTTAAAGCATCAGGAGTTAAGCTACTTACTAATACCTTCATCTTTATTATTTAATTGAATTTGATAAGTTATTCTTGCATTCTGTTGTAGAGATGTCACTCTATCACAGCTTCAATACAATTTGCAGACAAAAAAGTATAAGTGTTGGAAATTTCAAGCTAAAAAAAAATCAAAGCCAAAAACACAAAACAATATTTGCAAAAACCCTGACATAGAATACAATGGCACATTGATCTCACCTTGGAGCCATAATAAAAGGCTAACAAACCAACATCACATTCTGTCATCAATCACACCATTTCCTCAAATGATAAAACATTTGCATTCTCCAGATCCAGCTATTTGAAAAGAAAGTTTTTATTTTCATGTAATCAAGTTAGTCTATTCAAATACTGCCTGTCTCTCTGCTGAAGACAGCTACATGAAAAAGACCCATTACAGATCTATGTGATGACCAACAGACTAATATGTTTGTTAAATTAATCTGGAAGCATACAATGATGTACGACAGTTATCTTCTTGTACATCATGCCACATTCATAAAACTAAATCCAAATACGATTCAGCGAAGTCAGGTCAATGCAAACTACAAAATATTGTATGTCATCCATTTATAACAAAAAATAAATTATTTGTACTTAAAAAAATGTCATAAAGATATTAAACATTGATTACTATTTCTCACAAATACTCAGACCAATTTAATTAAAACAATAACCAAAGTTACAATTTGTTATAAATATAGTTAACATTGTTAAAATTCATTTAAAAACCTTAAAACCATCACCTAAAAACTTGAACTAAGAAAAAAAAAACATTTGAAGACTGGAAACATTAAGGATAGGAGACAAGTCAAGTACAAGCTAACACTGGATGGTTATACAGTACAAACTAACACTGGATGGTTATACAGTACAAGCTAACACTGGCTGGTTGAACAAGTACAAGCTAACACTGGATGGTTATACAGTACAAGCTAACACTGGATGGTTGAACAAGTACAAGCTAACACTGGATGGTTATACAGGACAAGCTAACACTGGATAGTTGAACAAGACAAGCTAACACTGGATGGTTATACAAGACAAACTAACTCTGGATGGTTATACAAGACAAACTAACACTGGATGGTTATGCAGGAGAAGCTAGCTCTGGATAGTTGAACAAGACAAGCTAACACTGGATGGTTATACAAGACAAACTAACTCTGGATGGTTATAAAAGACAAACTAACACTGGATGGTTATACAAGACAAACTAACTCTGGATGGTTATACAAGACAAACTAACACTGGATAGTTAAAAGACAAGCTAGCTCTGGATGGTTATACAAGACAAACTAACTCTGGATGGTTATACAAGACAAGCTAACACTGGATGGTTATACAAGACAAGCTAGCTCTGGATAGTTAAAAGACAAGCTAGCTCTGGATGGTTATACAAGACGAACTAACTCTGGATGGTTATACATGACAAACTAACACTGGATGGTTATACAAGACAAACTAACACTGGATGGTTATACAAGACAAGCTAGCTCTGGATAGTTAAAAGACAAGCTAGCTCTGGATGGTTATACAAGACAAACTAACTCTGGATGGTTATACAAGACAAGCTAACACTGGATGGTTATACAAGACAAGCTAGCTCTGGATAGTTAAAAGACAAGCTAGCTCTGGATGGTTATACAAGACGAACTAACTCTGGATGGTTATACATGACAAACTAACACTGGATGGTTATACAAGACAAACTAACACTGGATGGTTATACAAGACAAGCTAGCTCTGGATAGTTAAAAGACAAGCTAACTCTGGATGGTTATACAAGAGAAGCTGGTTGATTGTGCAAAGCCCTTGCTAGCTTATATATATATATGTATATATATATATATATTTACAAATTTTGGAACGACTTGCAAATGGACCAGAAAAATATAACAAACAACAATTGACTTAATAAACAGATATCTCTCTGGATAGAGAATGGACTTAATCTTGGCTAGAGTGGCTGTGTGTTTAGCTATTGCACTTGAACAATACTGCCTTGTTTTATCAAGAAAGAAAATGGATGATTAGATGTGACTTCTGCTTGAAGAAAGAATGGAATACAGTTTTATTGCTTTAATACTATCACACAAGAAATTCTTAACATTCTGCTCACTGACTTAAACTGAAGCATAGATAACATAAAGAAACAAAAACACAAAATAAAACACTCCCCCCCCCTCCCCCAGCAACTAATGTAGATATAAGACTTGATAAAGAAAAGAAAAAAATGTTTTATTGAAGAAAACTAAAAGATTTACAATAATTTTTCTTGAATTCAATAATTATAAACTATTTAAGTTCTTTCAAGCAAAAGTATTTCCATTAATGCTTTGTAAATCTCAAATTGAAACAGATTGATCTAAATGATGTTTCAATGCAAACTGAACTGAACAGGCTTACAATGAAACCAACACAAGATACACAAGCAGACATTTTAGAATGTACTGAACATTTAAGACGAAACATGTTCAAAGAAATCTTTAGAAAGTTTTCAGTCCAGACCAGTTGGTGTTGTCATAAATAATGGATGATGGTTGAAATAAAAAAAAGTATCATAATTTATTTAGCGGTTTCAAACTCTTTACATGAAGGGAACATTGGGCTGGAAGTTTCAGTTCATTAAAGCTTCACTCTCCAGCAGGTCAGTCACTTCTAACAAAGGGATGAATTCATTTAATCTCCATGTCTCCAAGCTGTGGGGAACCAATTGCTGATGTGGGAATATGAGCTTATGTCAGAAGAAACTGATGATAAAATGTAAAACTTTATCCTCACCAGCAATCAGTCTTCACCTCATGTACTGTCAATTATAGTGTCAGCCTGTATTAATGACATCTATGTGAATTCAAACTATTGAATGGCATGCAACACATAGAACCAAACTGACCTCCCTCTTTCTGTTCACACCAAAACAAAACTAGAGTTGGGGAATAGATATGACAAATTAAAATTTTTAATGGCTCCATAAAACAATGTCATTGATTTGAAAGACATGGATCACTCAAGGATTCAATTAAGCAAATGATATGAAATATTAATCAACTATTTTACACAGCAATCATAGTAGGGATTTAAATATCTCCATCTCATTTAATAAATAAAGCAAAATACATAAATAATTTTTAAATATAACACTCTATCAACACAAACAGTATATACATGTCTTTAAAAGACCTCAGCTGTATCAGTAGCCTGAAGGTCCAATTGTTGTATCTATTGTCACAATTAAGAAACAAGGTAACATACTGAAAGCAATACATTTCTCAATAGGATAGTTTTGTTCAGTGTAATATTACCCAGAGCTATGAGCAATGACTGAAAACATTTCAGCTAAGAGGTTCAAGGAAGTCCACCTCCAACAAGTGTTCCAGATAGGCTCTAGTGGACAAGGCAGACACATCATCTTTACTTGAAGTGACTTTTATCAAGTGCTGTCTGTCTGCTGAAGTCGTTGAGGGTTTACTATGCTTGGCGCCCATGCTGCTGTGGTGGGTGCCCTCTGTGGAATGGCAGACAGTGTAGAAGAAAGACTGAAGGTCAGCCAGGGACTGCAGTTTGGGCATGGTCAGCAATGGACGACCTGGTTCTGTTTTCATTAATGTTGGCTTCTTCTTCATCTAAGGTAAAAAAAAAATTGAAATTAAATAAATAATATTTTTATGTCCCAGTCTTTCCAGATTTGAAAGCTGGTGGAGTCATCATAAGATGCTGGATTTGTCAACATGAAAAATATTGCTAAGAAGTCTCTAGAGTAGAACCCACAGGGGAAAAGAAAGTCTGGAAAATGAAAGCAAACAAAGAGAAAGATCAATAGAATAAGAGGCAAAGACAGACAATGAACATGGACCAAAGGGATTTGCTGAATTTGATGGCAAAGTACCGGTACTGTTGTGTTGACTCCACTGGGAGTCAAAAGGACTAAGTCAAGTCAAGAGTCATCATAGAGATCTTCTTTTTCAAAAGAAAATTAGTTTAGCTTCTATCTCACTGGGATATCCGACTTAAATCACTACTACTCCTGCATGAGATACATAAATCACTTGACTGTCTAACTGTGGGGATGAAGTTCAAATCTCAATGGAGACGAAATTATTATTCAAGATTTAACTTGAGCTGAGTTGTGTCTGCAGAGCATCTTTGGTACAATAAATGAAAACAATTTCCCAAATACTTCCTACATCGCAGGTGAACAAGAGATTGTACAAGAAAGACCTCAGCATGCTAAATAATATGAGCACATGCTGTTCAAATAAAAAAAGACTTTATTTCTTTTCTTTGAATTATTCTTGCTATAACATTTAGAAAACGTGCTCTTCAGTTTTGTTTGCCAGCTTAAAAAACAAATAGCCATTAGAAATGTTTTACTCTGACCTGAACTCTTTGACCTTGACCTCAAGCACCTCTTCATTTAAAAAGAAAATAAATAACAAATTTTGAAAATTGCGTAATTAAAAAGTTACCCACTTGGGAAAAAGTAACAACAAAATCAATGTTCAGGTCAACATTAGAAAATAAAACGTATTTTTAGGGCAGATCCAGTACTAGAACACAACCTTACTTCAGACAAATCTAAGTCATGAAAAACAGTTTCTATTACAAAGTGTGACTCACAAACATGCAATGACACATTTCCTCAATAAAAATGAACCTAACTCACCCTATTATTTAAAAGCCTAGACAAACGAATGATGTGGGGTGTGAAAAGTGGGTTGGGCCGCCAGCCATCACAGTCTGCATCCATTGGATACTCATCTTCTCCAGCGGTCCCTACAAAGGCCCAACGATACCTGAGGATAAAAGTTACATAATGAAAATATTTTCTTTCATACAATATATAGATATATTATGATATATATGAGGTATATAAAATTTTGGGTCACACATACATAATACAAGTTAGCTTGATTAATATTAGTGCTAAGAAGGATTATTTTAACATTCTTTACATTTTTGTATATATGGAAAAAGATTTTACAAATGCCATATGTAATACAAGCTACATTTCCTGTCCCTTCCTTGCATACTCCACAAAGTTGTACAATAGATATGCAAAGACTACATTTACAAAGACTACATTATTTGATGGTCAATGTGATTCAACTACTTTAAACCTACATAATACCACTGCTTAAATTATTGACACTACTGATTTTTACTATCATTAAAAAAATTCTAAAGAATCCCATTGGTGTAGTGAACATATTTGATTGAGTACCCACACTGTCATCCTAAGAAGTGAACTAGCTACTTACAGCTGAAACTGAGGCACCTGGTCTGCAGGCATAACTATGCACATATCAAGCAGTTTACAGACACTCAAGTACAGCTGCAGCCAGGCTGGATTGTTGTGGGCATTCAAGCCATTACCAAGATGTGCCCAGCTAGAGTCCAGAGCAGCAATTCTCTGGATCTGAGTCCTGGTAGAAGTAAACAAAGATACAACTTTACAAAAAAGTATATTTGGACATTTGAACTGTGGAAACATTTGTTTTCCGTGTAACATTAAATACATGAAAAAATACAAACTAAAGAAATACTTTTAAAGTAAAATTTAAATATATTTTTACTTTTACATTTAATTTAGAATTTAATCTAAATTATATTTTGCTTCACATAAATTAATAGATTTAAAAGATGTGCATATTATAAAAATGTCTATCTTCAACAAGTGTATATAATATGGGATCTGAGATTGTTGCCAGCAGGTTGACTGAACTAGGCTACAAAGTTGCGGTCAAGTATCTGCAAGTTAGTGTTAAGCTGTGAGTAAGGTCAAATAGAACTACAGAACAAACATTACCAAAAAAATATATATGATGCTGTAATAATGCAACTGAAAAGGCAGAAACAGATGAGCCAAGACATGCACAGTGGTCACATGTCAACATACCATGCAATAAATATACAATTCATTGCTTAGAAATAAAAAACAAAAAAAAACTTATTTTCATCTCTCATTGTCTACAAAAGACACACAAAAAAAAGGAAAAAAAAAAGGTATTTCAATATTTTTAAAAAAGTCAAAAGTTGAGAAAGAAAATCTCTATTAAGTAAACTAAAAATAGTTTTCAAAGGAAAAAAATAAACAACCAAATCACAGCACAGCAAGGATACGGTAATTCATACATCAACCAGAAAAAAGTAAATTGTATATGATATTCATTTTCATATTTAAAATTAATAAGTATTTAAGAAAAAAAAACAACAACAATATCTTAACAAGAAGTAAGAACCTAAAAATGTTTCCTTCAAGAAACTGAAAAGCTGACGTTGTACACATGGGTAATTAATGAAAGATGACAAGACTGCTTTAATAGAAAAACTGTCAATGCAGCCATTACTGTATTACAACAACTCAACTACAGAGATGTTTAATTAGATCTACATGGACAGAGAACTCCTAGTCCTCTCTCTCTCTATATATATATATGGAAAGCCTTTCACTTGTTGCAGATGTCTTCTCTCCACTATCTATAATTATAAAGACATCTATAGAACAAAATCACATGCAAGACATTGTTAGAAAACAGACAATAAAGATGCCATTAAAACATTATAATTTATTCCAAAGTACATCAAACAGGATTTTCATTCTAAAGATATCAAACAAGACATTCATTTTAAAGATATCAAACAGGAAATTCATTCTAAGATATCAAACAGGAGGACATTCATTCTAAAGACATCAAATAGAAGGACATTCATTCTAAAGATATCAAACTGGAGGACATTCATTCTAAAGACATCAAATAGAAGGACATTCATTCTAAAGATATCAAACAGGATATTTATTCTGAAGACGTCAAACAGGACATTCATTCTAAAGATATCAAATAGGACATTTATTCTGAAGACGTCAAACAGGATTTTCATTATGAAGATATCAAATAGGACATTTATTCTAAAGATATCAAAGAGGACATTTATTCTAAAGATATCAAAGAGGACATTCATTATGAAGATATCAAATAGGACATTTATTCTAAAGATATCAAAGAGGACATTCATTATGAAGATATCAAATAGGACATTTATTCTAAAGATATCAAAGAGGACATTCATTATGAAGATATCAAATAGGACAATTATTCTAAAGATATCAAAGAGGACATTCATTATGAAGATATCAAACAGGACATTTATTCTAAAGATATCAAAGAGGATATTCATTATGAAGATATCAAACAGGACATTTATTCTAAAGATATCAAAGAGGACATTCATTATGAAGATATCAAACAGGACATTTATTCTAAAGATATCAAAGAGGACATTCATTATGAAGATATCAAACAGGACATTTATTCGGACATCAAGCAGAAAAACATTCATTCTCAAAACATAAAACAAGACATTCATTCTCAAGAGTTTTAGAGAATCTATAAATGGGGGTTAGCTGTGAAACAACTTAGATAAACTACAATTGTCTACCATATTTAGAAAAGGCCTGACGTTTACACTATATATGATCTAGCAATCTACTGTTAATAAAACAAAACTATTATTCAAGTTAACAAAATGCAAGGTGACAGAAATATTCTTTCAAAGGAAAACAAATATATTTATCTAATGAGGATTAATTTTTAAAAGTATTTTAAAATCAATAACCTACAATCAATAACAAAAAAAAAATTGTATACATATAGTCATAAAAAATAAAAACTCCTTGAGATATGAAAACAAAACAATAAAGATAATTTTTATCTAAACAACAACAACAACAGACAAACTCAGGATTAAGTGAAATATAATAACAGGAAAACATTTAGAGGGCATTTTAACTTAATTTCATTCTTTAATGAACTCTTTTCAATTGATTATCAAAATATAGTTTACTTTATTTTGTACTTCACTATTTTCTGGAAATAAAATTAGGTTTCAAAGTGAAATGCAAAAAGCAAAGGTGCGATCTGGATATTTGTTAAGTTTTTGTGTATGTGTGTTATATTTCTTGATATAGTTTTAAATGTGCGCCACTAAAAAGAAATACAAAAAAAGAAGTGCTTTAAACTGTGTTACATGTTACAAATTAAAAGAAAGCAGAAACATCGTGAAACTAAAGCCCTGTTTCTGTTCTGCCTAAATTTACATATCATTTTTATTTTTATAAAAATATCACTTATTTTAATGTAATCTAATCTAACGAATTTTAAAAGATGTTACTATTTTATGTTATCATTAAATATATTTACAAAATAATATAAAGCTGAAAAGCATTGTAAAATTGATATGGTCTCTATAATTATAATAGTAAAAAAAAAATGTTAAAGCCCAAATGTGTTCAACAGATGAATACCTCAACAACATAGAGTAAAATACACAACAAAATAGTTTTCTGATTGAATATACCTGCTGCGTGTCCGGAGATATTCACTACAGAAAGTTATACAAATATAAATTTGTTGAGTCACAACACAGTGGTGAGTAATTTTTTTTTCAATCAATTTAAATTATAAGCCAATTCATTAAATAATAAAAACAAAAAATGGTAACAAAAATGTGCAAATGTTTTAATTTACTTGCAATTGAAAGGAACAAAAAAATGAAGAAATAACCCACTAGCAAAACATTTTGAGATGCAGGTGAAATAAAGGATTAAAGCAAAAACTAGCGATTTGGCCAACATTTGTATTGCAAGGATGTTGTAGTAATAGATCAATAATTGTAAGATCACAGTAGATAGATCAATAATTGTAAGATCACAGTAGATTGTCAAAGCAATTACTACTAATTTAATATAATTTTTTTTTTTGCAAGCTCAATGTGTTAGTAGCAACACAATCTACTATTCTAATGAAAATCCTCAAAGATGCTGCAGGCTGCTTTCAAATAAAAACAAAAACCTCTACAACTCTCACCACTTGCTGAGCCTGCTCCTTGGATTGGAAAGAGAAAACAATTGTCAACTTTTTAGTGTTTCAGCAAATTCTAGGAGTTTGAAAAAAGTTCAGTAGTTGTATTCAACAAATAAACATCACAACCAAAGCAACTTGTGTAGAGCTCACAACTGGGAAGGAAGGGTAACTTAAAAGTAGGGGGGGGGGGGGGTAACTTAACATCTAGGGATTTCAAGATTGTATAGCTTTAGAAATAATCTTCAATACAAATATATTTCCAAGTCACCATTTTCTCAACTGTATTTCAAATTACATTTTTTTTTCTTATCTGTAGAAGAAAGAACTAGCAAAGGGTAAAAAAATAATAATGTATGGTGCAAGGTAATGATGTAACTAGCACCTAACTAACATGCAACTGAGACTTACAAATACTGAGCATATTTTAGTGTAGAACGAATTTTAAACCAGAACCAAATAAAATAATCAATATCAATGTGTAAAGATTTGTAAAAATCTGTTGTTAAATGTACAACTTCAGATGCACCGTACATAAATCAGCCTAAATGAAATGGAAATGATAATAATTGAAGTAGTTCTGTGCCACTGTTGGAAATAGGACTAACTAGATCAAACTATTCAACAAACCTTCAAGTCCAATGCATTGTTACATTTAGCACATTATAATCTAAATAAGAAAAGTCTTTGCTAGACAAAGACATCTTTTTCAAAAACCAGCTGACTTGAAATAAATAAGTACTTATATAGTATTCAAATAAGGAACACAATAGTTTTACAATATTTCTGTTGTGGATTGATTTCAATAAAAAATATTATTATTTTGATTTTCATGATTTTTGGTTTAACAATGTTGACTAAATAATACAAATGAAGAGGACAAGAACCAACTTAAAAAACTTTAAATTATGAACAGGAAAAATAAATATAGTGGAAAAAGTATTATAAAACTCAAATTACAAGCAGGTAAGTCCTAGCAGATGATACTTTTCTGGATTTTTTATTCAAGCATCATTATAAAAATGTTTTACTTTGAAAGTTTGGACAACAACAATGAATGTAAGACAAAGAGTTATTTTTCTTGTAGAACCTTGATCAAGAACTTCACTGTTCACCAGAGTTGGATGACATCGTCGACATAAGAGTTAAGCTTCAGTGTTTGACTTTCAGCAAATTGTCGGCAAATATTGAATTAGTGATCATATGATGCTATAGATGTCAGCTGGGCATCGAAATTAGGATGAAATTAGTTTAAAGCTTTTTTTTTGGCTATTACGATATCATGGCCTGATCTGAAAACCCATGCAATCACCAATCCAATCTGTTTTGTATTTCAGAGAAGATACCAAACACTGCATGCTGTCTCCCATAACCCTTATTCAACTATTTTGATTTCAAACACTAAGTTCAAAGAGGGGCTTGTAGATTTGAGAAAACCAATTTTAAAACATAAAACAAAATGATGATAAAATGCTGCAGACAAAAACTCAATGCACAAGTTCATTCTCCTTAAATTCTTATAATTGAAAATGCTTTAAGAACAAATAAAAAAGATTGTCCATCACCCAGAGTACATTTTGTACTGAACCAAATGCAGAGAAAGTGTTAGTCTCACCCTTCATCCCCTGGGCTTGAAAGATTTATTAAAAAAATCAATCAATAATGCAGAACAACAAAAGCAAATAGAATGAAGAAGGTTTAAAAGAAGTCACGAAACAACACAGACATTTTGGCAAAGAAAAACACAAACAAAACCCACATACTAAATACATGTTGACCTCTTGTGTACTTATAAACTTTCTTATGAAATGGATCAAGGTAGAAAAAGAAAACAACTCAATGATGAATTCAATGAGATGAACCAAAAGAGTTTTCTATTGAATGTAAGAAGTGATAAAATATAGACTGCTATACTAGATAACATCAAAACTCCAAGAAATTGGAAAAAAAAAAGAATTAACTAATAATCAAACTGCTTCTTAGAATTTTTTTTTTTTTTTTTTTGTTTGCAGTGAAGGTGTTTAAAACAAACAAACAGAAATGGGGGGGGGGGGATGAATTAATGACTTCTAACAACAAATGTAGCAGACTAGAAAACTGGTCTTGCAGTTTGGGCCACAAAATTCTTGAGGCTATAATTTCAAATTTAATTTTTTTCAGCAAAGAAAAAACAGTATAAAAACATGCTTCTGTTAGTCGTATAAATGAATGTTTGAACAGGTTAACTATGAAATTTATAAAACATAAATATCAGTAGATATATAAATATAGTAGATCTTATGTAAATAACTATCGTATTTGATCCAATTAATTTGAAATGGAGAAAATCTTTGTACTTTTTTTAAAGGGTTTTATTACACAAACAAAAATGAGAACCAAGAGATTGAAAAAAAATATTTTGATCTTTTGCACTGACTTGACAAATCCATGTAGTGAACAAAACAAACAACTAAGTGACTGGGCTTGTGTCTGTGTAAAAGGGGAGTGGTTCAGTGGGGAAGAAGGATGAACAAACAAAAAAAAAAAAAATAGCCTCACCAGAGAGAAAGTCTACTTACTTGAATTCATCAGTTTCAGTAGACAACTCTTGCTCAATCTGAAGTAAAACTTGAACCTGGACAAACACACAAAACAATTCAATACATTTCAGTGCGACTGGGTTGGGTAACTAGCAAAGACAGTAGAAATGTAAACACACAAAAATTGACATTGTATTTTTTATGAAACAAAAAAAGTAACACATAAACTATTTATTGTTTAAAATAGAATTTGTTTCTGTTAATATGAACAGTGTATCATTTCTATCAATACATCTTTCTAAGATGTGTGTAAGTGAGAATTACCAATTCAGTGATGATAGTTGGCCACAGTGAAGTCAGATGTTGCGGTGACATTCGTAAGATAAGCACACGGAAGCATAAAAACACAGATGACATAACATTGGCAACAGAAGGCAGACGCAGACCCTCGGCAAGTCTTTCTGTGTACATAAAACAAAGTAATTGTGACAATATTTCCAAGCATAACAAAATTGAATAATAAAAAAAATGATGGTTGTAAATGAAAGACAATAAAAGCATGTGAGAACCTTGAATATCTGGCATGGCTCTCTGATACTGGTCAGTTTCACTGCAGAATAGTGTGAAGGCAAGTCTTTTGATCATCTGTGTCCTCTGTTCATACTCCTGCTCTTTACTACTGAATAGATTCAGTGACCCAGTTTGAGTGATAGATACCCGGCCTACACAAAAAGAAAAAAAAATTCCAAAAACAATAGAAAAGCCCAAACTCAAAAATACTTCAGTAGATTTGTACTTCTTCACTATGTCTCCTCTCCTTGCCAAACTGTGGGGGTGAAATAGTTTTACAACTTTAATTCAAACCATAAACAAACTAAAAAATACTTCAGTACATTTGTACTTCTTCACTATGTCTCCTCTCCTTGCCAAACTGTGGGGGTGAAATAGTTTTACAACTTTAATTCAAACCATAAACAAACTAAAAAATACTTCAGTACATTTGTACTTCTTCACTATGTCTCCTCTCCTTGCCAAACTGTGGGGGTGAAATAGTTTTACAACTTTAATTCAAACCATGAACAAACTCAAAAAGGTTATAACTTACCCATAAGGTCTTTAAAAGTTGTTTTGTCATGGGTCATCAAGTTGTCAATAATGACATGCCAGTAAGAAATACTCTTGGCGTCCATCTGGAAAAATGATGGCTCCATCAGCAGTTCGAAAGCTTCCTTCCTCCATGCACGCCTTGTGTACTGGTAGCCGGAGATACTGGACAACATCTGACTGCAGGCCTTATAGCTGGGCACATTGTGGGAGCTAGACAGAAGTGGTCAGGTTTAAATAAGTGGACTTGATAACCTCAATGAGTTAACAAATGCATGCTTGATTAGCAAATTTTCTACTCATAAAACTTTTAGCTTTTACATCAATTTGAAATGACTAGCAAGCAATGGTAATATAAATATTTTTACAACTGAGTTTTAATGAAACTAGTAATGCAGGAATTCAAAATTTCCAGCAGAGCATTTTACTTCAATGTAACAAAACTTGGTTTTTGTAGGCTTTAAAAATGCTATCACTTTTCATAACTTAAAATATTTCTTTCTCACCTGTGATGCCGTAGATATGGAAACACATTGTAGAGAAGAGTGGTTAGGAAAGGGGCCACTTTGTCTTTCTCCTCGCTACTGTAGATTACATCTAGGATTGGTGCAGTCAGCTGGAGAGGTTTATGTAAAAGCTAAGTGTCAAAAGTTTGTAAATCAAGTTTAAGTACAAACTGTTCTCATATATCAGTTAGTTGTCAATGTTTCTTATATTTACAGATCAAACTAAGCCTAAGTTGTTTTTAGAGTCCTACATTTCAGATCAAGCTAAGCCTAAGTTGTTTTTTAGAGCCCTACATTTCAGATCAAGCTAAGCCTAAGTTGTTTTTATTTATAGTACATACAATCTCTTCCTTACTTGTAAGAGTCTGGTGAGACTATCTTAATGACACAAATATTTGTACTGACCTCTGCCATTAAACCAAGAGCTTGTACACTGTATTTTGAGTCTGAGGCTTGACTCCTTCTTATTGGAGCCTTCACTGCAGAGGCTTCTTTCTTAACTTCTGACATGTCTGTTTAGTAATGCAATTTCATTTAATGAAATTTTTTTTTACTGGCAATAATATTAAATGTCTTAACCTAGTAATGCAAGTTCAGGCACCCACCCTGCTATCCTCAAACAATTAATGGCCATGTATATCTTTACAGTCCTTGAGAACTTAGTAAAAATTTATAGAAAATCAAAGAGTGTAATTTAAGACTTGTGTTGCTGTTTTTTTATATAGTCAAGTAAGTTAAGCAGACAGCACATTAAAATTGATGCATTTAAATTCTTGTTTTCATATAGTCAATTTTTCACTTATTTTGCAAAAAAAAAAACAACAACAAAAAAACACAACAACGAAAACAAAAAACTGAATAAATTTATATAGTATCAATTTCAAAGACATTGTAAACATAAGATTGCAAGAAATATGCTGTGTAAATATTGTTTTAACATTTAATATACACATTTAAAGATGTTAATAATTCTTGAACATGAGAGCCTAATAGGATTCAGTATTTAACTGTTTGTATCATAAGAGGTCAAGTCAAACAATATGCACCGCCTGCCAGTCTCTAGCTTCAATAGAATGCCTAAAGCTATGGTGACTATGTACCCATCACAAAACTAAGACTAAATACTAACAGTGACTACATGGTAAAAGGGAAAGGATTGGTTTTGAGCTATTTTTTATCAAGAAGAGACAACAAAAGACAATTGCAAATAAATATTTCCAAAATGAAAGCAAAAAATGAAATGATGATAAAACAGACATTTTGAAAAACAAATTCTATTTCATTAATCTCATGATAATCTCATAATCTCATGAAAAATGTTCACATAATTACCAGAGCTCTCTTATCATTTAAACTGAATACAGCTAATACCTTCAGTTTGATAAGTATTATGTAAACTACAACAATATCAAGGAAGGTAAAAAGTTAAGTTCCCAGATAAGTTATAAAAAAAAAATTAACTGTCCCCAACAGATGCCTCCCAACCTTTAGAATTTTCTCAAGAAAATACTCAAATCCTGAGTTTAAAAAAAACCTAACTGACCTTTGCCTCAAAACCCTTTAAAGTTTCCTCCCACAATGTAAAGTAAAAAAAAATGCTTTTATACAATATTTGTCAAATGAAATGACTTAACGACTGAAATGTATACAACAAATAATTCATAACTAAAAGATAAAGAAGTAGAAGTGACCTGCTGATATAAAGTTGGGGAGGAACAGGGTATGTTTATCTACAACCATGTCCACACAGCACCTGTAGAAATGATCCCACCTGAGTGAACCAGTGACACATCCTCATCACCAAATGTTGGACAGGAGAGTCCATCCTGTGTATCTGTAGCATGGTCTAGAGACAGCAAACACACTCAGACCACTGTTGTATATAACTACACTATCCTTACTAATTTAAACTAGCGGACTCTACCATTTAACTTGACATTTTCTCTCAATAAACATGTGGTCCCTAGTGCTGCCTTTATATCTGTAATAGGTAGGCACTAAACAAGACCAACCTGCATCCTCATGTGTTTCAAGGTACTCCTCTCCAAAGTTTTGAGGGCCAGGCTTGACAGCAAAGTTTCTTCTCAGCCATGTCGTCTGCTCAAGTGAAGAGCCAGCTATGGCAGAGATTGACTCTAAGGCCTTCTGGCAAATGTCTTGCAGATCTTTTTGGTTTTTCTTTTCTTCCATGGTGGGTGTTTTTTGTACAAACTCATGTAAAATTCTAAAAAAAAAAAAAATCAGTGAAAATACATTATTATTATGAAAGTGTATCTGTTGGAACACAGTTATTATATGGCATGTGTGGCCAACCGTGAGTGTACCTGGCCAGTTAGTGGACTGGAGAGTAGTCATGTGGGTGTATTGTCAACAATGAGAAAGAAAACATCTAGTGGCTTTGCTTGTGTATAAATTCTTCGCAATTAAAGACTTAAAGGAACTTGTATCACCACAGTATCTTATAAAGTCAGTAGTACAAGATTCACATATATAGTTCCTCCTTGCTTTATAAAACTGGCCACACACACATGGCTTCTTCTTTCAGCCTTTTGTTGGCTCTGCATTCTTTCATGCTGGCCACTCTCCCTGCCTCATATCTTGAGACTCCAACACTCATGGCTTCATGCCAAGAGGAGTGATTGAGAGCTAGTGTTTCCCAGATGTGTATCTCAATATCACACTCCTTGAGGGAGCTCTTAAGGGTGTCTTTGTAATGCTTGTTCTGACCCCCCTGAGACCCTTTCCCGCCCACAGCTACCCATAAAGAAGTCGTTTAGAAAGGTGATTTTCTGGCATATGGACTACATGTCCTAGACTCACAAGTACTTAACAGTAAACATTGGTTTAAGTACTAGATTCTGTTTGCTATAACTTTGAGAAATCACAAGACAAATAGTGGTGAGACATGCCAGTAGGGTGGTGATAAATGTGAAATAAAAAAAAAAGAAGGAAAATCCCTTAAATATATGTTTATTTTTAACTCAAAATTACATGAGCATATACAAAAAAATAGCATAACCAGTGAAGGAGGGGCCACACATCATTCATACAATAGAACATATAATAAACAAATAACAACATGCAAAGTAACATATGAGGTTGTGGTGGCAGAGTGGCTTCCTGTGGTCATGGGTTAGAATCTCAGTGAAGACTGGGATGTTGATTTTGGGGATTTTTAGGGCACCCCTGAGTCCACCCAACTCTAATGGGTAACTGACTTTAGTTGGGGAAAGTAAAGGCGGTTTAGTTGTTGTGCTGGACGCATGACACCTTGCTCATTAACCATTGGCCAAAGAAACAGATATCCATAACATCATTTGCTTTATAGATCGCAAGGTATGTGAGGGGAACTTTACAGTGACATATCAAATAAAAAATAGACTTACTGTAGAAGTAAAAACAAAGCTGGCGGAGTGAGATTCATCTGTAAACATTCTCGAAGTAAGCTCAACAATGATGGCCAAGAATCTAACAGCTGAACAATGGTGGTGGTGTTACGCACATAGGCAAAAAAAAACTGCAGGAGGTTTACTTCCAAAGGCACACCTTTCTAGAGACACAAACAAAATTAGATCTTAAATCTTCACTTCAATAAAAACAAGTCCCAGGTAACTTAAATTAATGCACAAATAGACTTGGCCTAGACATCACCTTGGTCAACTCGGTCAGTGGAGGCTGCTTGATGACTTGCTTGACAGTTTGTATAAGTGTATCCATGGGTAACACTTTGATGGCGCTGACCAGTTCCACCAGAAGCAGTTGATCTTCACATATTGTTGGACTGACTTGATTCTAGGTAGAGTGACACAAATTTATTAAGCAACATCAAATATGATGTGTGTACATGTCATTTCATGCAAAGATATAAAGAGCCAGAATAATCAAGCATTTTCAAATAGTTTGTTTCTGTAGACTTTCTGCTGATTTTAAATGGATAAACTCAAGGTGATCAAAGTCATGGTGTTCCTTAGTCCCCTCTTTTAAGGGTTCTGATAACAAGCATTAAAGTCCAAAAACTTAATAAGAGTCCAACCTTTTTTGGAGTCTGCCTTCTATCATTCCAAGCCACAGCAAAAGCTGCCAAGAGATTGGTTCCATGTGGTAGAGAGATTGGACTCAACAACTCTAGAATGTGTTGGCGAACAGCCTGAAACAAAACAAAAAGCTCATTCAAGGGGAATAATTTATTTTAATGACATTTGTGAGAAGTATTTTCTGTTAAAATAAAAGCATTGTGGCCTTTTAGTGGCAGATGTTTCTATTTCTTTTATGATGTGATTTATTTAAAGAAAGAAAAGAAAAACAAAGATCTTCATAACATCGTGTAATGACAGTTTTTTAACAAGTCAATTTCCTTGGACTAAAATCCCTTTTGTATAGTAAATTGTGTATCCTGTAAAGGCAGCTGTGTCTCAAGAAAAAGCTAATTGTTGAGTCTTTGTGAACCTTAAAACGTAGCATTTAAAACTCAATAAAAGTAAAACAATATTTGAAAATCTCCTTGAAATTCAATCAAAACTTATAAAGCCCTATAAAAGTTGTTCAGTGCATAATTACTAGAGAAAAGTTTTCTGGAGGTGATAATTATCATAATAGAGTTTTTTCAATAACTTTTTAACAATATGTTGAATATAGTCAAGCAGTTTACCTTGAACTCTCCAACTGTTGGATGACTGGTGATGTAGATGTTATCCTCATTCACGATGGCCACAGCTTTCCACAGGGTGGCCATGCAGGACATGATACGAGGCAGAATTCCCAACAGTCTGGTCCTGGCATCTAGCACAGGTGCAACAGGAGGTGAGTCTCTGGCAGGACTTGGTTCCTGTTCAATAAAGACATTTGTAAGACATTGTATTATGTTTTCATGTCTCAGTAAAATTTTGCTTAATCACCTAACACACACCTCAAAAGTGAACATAATGACCCTGAACTCCTAGAAGACTTGTCAACAACTTGAAATGATTAATTGGAATATAAATGTATGAATTAGTCAGCTAATTTTCCCTTCATGAATTAGAATGTCAACAAGACAGTTGAAGAAGAGAAATTACAACATATTACTCAACACAAGATTAGAATATTGCAAATCACAAAATTGTATAACATAGCATTTCAAAATGTAAACACTGGTTATGCTGAAAGTAAAATATTAAATCTGCTGTAACAGAAGAAACTGTAGGCTGTTGTCACTAGAGTAATATAACATCCTACCTTTCCACTGGTGACTGGATTAAAGACATGAATCAAATTAGTTAGAATTTGACCAGCACTGGCAGTCTCTGTGGAGATGTTGGTGCTAGTTGGGGCTGGCTGACCAATAGACACAGGACTGGTGTTGTCCAGAAGGCAGTAGTGGCACAATGTGGTCAAACCTTCTAACATACTGACCACATGATCAGGGGGAACACGCTGCATTGTTGACCTGAGTAATAACACACAGACAGACAAGGAAAACACTGTTCAGGTCAGTTGTTACAAATATACTCTGTTTCTTAAAAGATACTTACAATATTGATTTGAAAAGGTATTTTAAGTTGGAAAAAAGCTCCTTTGTTGTTTTAAAACTAATTTCTTTTATTTTCTTTCTTCTCAAAATTTTTTTAAATTGTTGTTCATGTATTCTAAAATTGTTTCTGTTTGTTATAAAACCAGAATTAATTTCTTTCAAAGTGTTGTTACTGAGAACTAAGTGTTTAAAGTAATGCAGTCATTTTATCTTTTTCTTTTAAACATGTTTTTCTTGATGGTAGTTACATGGGAAAATGTGCTCCAATGTTTTTCATTTTATGGGCCTCTTAATGTATTTTATTATGCTTTATGAATTTATGGATACAATTTTAAAAATTTCAATTTGAATAAATAAAATACTTTCCTGATCAATATCCTACATGCATTAAACATTTAGCTCACAGCCAGGGAGTTTGAATTGTAAATGTTTGCAGTAAAAAATTATTCTACATTTTATGAAAGGGCTAAGTGTTCCCTTATAAATATTTACTAAATTTAGCATTTTTAATAAAAAAACAAAAAAGTGATAAAAGTTTAATCAAAACATGGTAGTACACTTTCAATAGGCAAAGTCAATAATTCTGAAAACTATTTTGGGAGACAAAAAGAGTTAACTAAGATGAGAGTAGCCTTCAGCCTCAGTGTGACAAACCATCACACCAAGTTGCTGGTTTTGTCAGCAGCCAAGCTTTAAAGTCTATGGACCAATCAGTACAATAGACAATTCAAAGCTGTTTCTGAGCGCAAGGATAAACTCATCACAAGGCTTGTAGTTAAATTATGTATACAGAGATTCTCATTTGAATTTAGGTATTAAGAAATCCTCTTTTTTGAAGTAATGTCTGTATTTTATAAGAGTGCAATAGTAAAAACTGTAATCAGTTCTACAAAATTTTGCAGCCAAGTTATGAATGGTTAAAAAAAATGACATTCGTTTATACTAATAGACTAGCACATTTGACTTCACTTAGCATAGAGAAACGTATGTATTAAAGTAAGTCAAGAGAACTCACTTCTTCTTGGACAAGTCTAAGGCGATTATTTCCAAATTACGACACAGTTGTAAGACAACACACATGACTGTTCTGGCCATGGCCCTGCCCATATAAGGAAGAGCTGAGGTGACCAGTCCCACCCAGTGGCGGTGGAGGTGACACAGGTGGTGCTGTTTTAAGGCACTCCACACGGCACTCAGGAACATCTCTTGTTGAATGATGGGTAGGCTGGCATTGTAATGAACATTTAGGAGGGACGACTAGTTCATGAAAAAAGGAATCAAAATCAATGTGTTATCACTGGACAATTCTAAAACTTTATCCACCACCCCCATACATTCAAAAGAAATATGTAGCTATTTCTTAAGGAAAAAAAAAAGTCTTATTTGTACTAATTACAAGTTTTTCATTTTCAGAAATTTCTGCTTTTCATTAGTTTTATATCAATGGAAAAAGAAACTTTTGGTGAATTAAAACAGTTATGTTAAGCTTTGTAATATCTATATCTCAATTATCAGACATCCTTGCTTCCACAAATAATTTTGGACTCTGAAGGTGTGAAAAAAAAAAAGAAAGCTTTAAATAAATTGAATTATTTTTAGTCAAACTTAAGTTCAGTCTTGACTTTTATTTTAAAGTAAATACAAGTGTTAAGCTAAGTTCAGAAACAATGAAGGATGCACACATATTACACATATAAAGGCAGCGATCAACAATATTCTTTTTGGAAATCTGGATGGTTGAAAAAACTTTGCATTGTGTTGCTGCTGGGCGGAATTGTTGAATCCAAGGTTCACTGTTCATGCCTCGATCAGAACAGTCCCTAATTTCACTATATTTAATGTACCATTTTCTCTCATTTTGTTTGGTCCATTATTGTAATATGTATGTAATTTTAAAGACTTTAATATAATGTATATGAAATGAAGATACACATGAAACAGAACTTACTGTTAAATGAGCTCTCTCAGTTGGTCCAGTCTGTGTATCAGCCGTACACTGAACTAATCGTATCTGATCCTCAAGCATCACAGTTACCAGTACCAGCTGTAAAAGCTTCATCTGGAAGGCATCATTGACACTGGGGTCAAGGCCACTCTCATTGAACTCAATGATTAGCTCTGTCAGCTTCCTGCTCTCTGACTTGCCACCACTAGAGGTTGGACCAAGGCCCTGGTTGTAGACAGAGGCCAGCAGGCAGTGGAGCAGGGACTTCTGCAGCTTGCAGCGGGAGAGGAGGTCAGAGATGTAGGAGACAAAGTTTTTGCCGCTCTCTTTCATGATGGAAAGAAGTTCAGAGACCATCAGCGTCAGTATCTCCACACCAAGTATGTGGACCTGGAAATAGAGGTGACCAGCACCACAGTTAGTACTCGAATACAAAAATGTATTTAGCTAATTAAACTCTGACTTTCTATATTTTTATTTTAACTAAATCAGTTAGTTCTTGGTCAAGTTATGACATTTGTGAGATATTAGTTATATGATAAACTGAAAAAAAAAGGCCAGCAAATTGAGTTATGTTGGATAAGATTAAATGGGCTAGCAAAAATTATCCTTCATTTAAAAAAGGAGATGATAGATAAAAGGCAAAAAGGATTTCTTGACATCAGCAGAGGACAGACTGGTGTAAAGTAATGAAAGAAACAGCAGTGGTGCCCAAAATAAATTTACAAAATTCTATGTCTTAGCCTAGTATAAGACAATTTACATCTAACAACAAGAAGTAGTCCAGTGCCTACCATTTTGTTTCCAAGTAACTCCTCATGTGACAGTTTGTTGACCATCAGGTTGGGATAATAACCCCGGACAAAGTAAAGACATAAAGAGATTATTATCTCAACTAGCATGTTGCTACGGTAACTGGACACAACTTCCTGAGGTAGATCACCAAAAAAGTTTTTACCAAATACAGATTTCCTATGACGACCTAAGAATAAAAGCATAATAAAAGTTTCAATATTTTTTTTATTATAAGAACAAAAAATTGTGCACAATGCTAATCTATTCTTCATTTTATTTTATTTATATAGTAGATACTTTTCCTGCTACAAGAATAATTACATTTAAATTTAGTATATCTTGTTTCATAATTAAACAAAATAATTGTTTTCTTGGTGAGAGAATAATTTAGATAAAAACTTACCCAGAAGAGACTGCAGTTTGGCCAGATGTGGAGCTCGGACAGAGCTAATGCTGGTGGTGGCCATAGCAGTGACTACCAGACGTGGGCAGTTGTGAAGCATGGTTCGCAGGGTAGTCATCGCATACAGTGTTCTGCGGTAGTCAAACTGCTGTGTGTATAAAAGCATGTGCATGTGAAGCTCATGAATGTCCGTACTGGGATCCAGCTCCCTGGGGTCCTTCATGCGAGGCTGGTCAGAGTCAAGGCTCTCTGTACTACCATCCTTCAGATTGTTGATGCTCAGGCTCAGCCTCATCTTAATGCTTTCTTCTGTGTTGCTGCTTGAGACACCCTTTGCTTCATCATTCTCACTCCCACTGGTGGAGTCCACATCAATTTTTCTGAGATCATCTAAACTTGGAGAAATGTAGGACTGCTCCATGCCAAGACCTGAACTACTTTTGGCATCTGCATCAGCAGTGCACTCCTCCCCAGTAGCCTCGACCACAGCAGATGTGATGATACCATCCAGTATCCAGGTTACAATTTCCTCAGCAGTAAATTCATTCATATTATTGTTTGTCTCCTTAACTATATCTAAGCTAACTTCTTTGTCGTCCAACACAGACGCGTCTTGTCTTGGTTCTTCCACCGGAGTCTCTTCTTTAGAGAAATTGTCTTCATTTACTTCTGCCCCATCAAAAAAAATCCCTTCTTTTAAGCACGTGTCAGCATTCAACCTTTTGACCCCTTCCAGATTAGGCATGGATGCAGACTGAGGAAATTCATAGCCATCAAATATGAGTTTGTCAAGAGAGCTTTCAGATCCAAAAGGATTAATTCTGATTTTGACATTCTCTGGGTTTACCCTCTCGAAGGAAAGATCAGTGACAGAGTGAGTCCTGACAGGGGCAACACTGTGGTTCCCTTTGCTGTTCATCACAGACATGGTGTAGGATTTCAGATCATCAGAGGATTTCAGTGTCTTTCCTTTACTAAGACCCGATGCCTTGTTCTGGCTGAAGTGGTAGATGACATTGCCACCCTCAGAACTAATGGCATAAATTTTTGATTCAATGTCTTCCTCCCCTTTCTCAGATACTGAGACTTTCTTGGCCTTGTGGACACTGACATGCTGAATGGAGATTCTGTTGATAAACAATTCAACAGTACCATTAGGATAATACCAGATTTCTCTAACAATATCATGCCAAAGAAAACAACTAAAAGTAAAGTAAGACATGAGATCAAGACCTCCTCCCTTTTTCTGTCAATCTCAATATTCAAATTACTCTAAATGGATTTTTTAAATGAATATCTGTTTTGTAAAATACATGATGTTGGTCAATCTACTGTATCCACTGGCTTTTTGAAACGTAAAATTGACTTTACACTAGTCATAGACAAACAGATTTAGATTTGAACTAAGTTATAGCTACAGCAAGTTCCACAAAGCAAAATGCACATTTAAAGACATACCTAGCAGTATCTGGATGGAGGAGCATAAAAAGTAATGGCTGCAGCACTCGGCTGGTGTCTCCCCTTTGTATGACATGAGTTAGCCATGTTGTAGCTAGTGTTTTGGTGATACTAGATTCTTCCTTCAAACTGTCTAGCACAACAAACATAGATCTGTCCAAGACCAAATGTAACTTATTGATTAGCCTAGACTTATTACTAAGGTTTAGTAGACATAGAAGTAGCCTACAGATGAGCTACAGCAAACCAAAATTAAAAATTGTTAAATTATCTCAATCACAAACTAATTATAAATTAAAACTGTGGAAAAGAAAGACTTCCTAAAATTTTATAACCATCTTCAATAAATATCTTGACTAACTAAAAGTGGGCTAAAAAAAACACAACCTGTCAAATGTCCGTGGGCTGCGGGAAGGGTTGGGCTCAGTTTTAATGGACCGTGTCAAGTGCCACAGGACACTAAACTTTTTAAAAGCTGAAATTCGTTCCACCTGTTTCAACATAAAAAATGTGTTAACTCAAATAATTAATAAACCAAGAAATGAATCAGAACATAAGTATACAAATGTATATATGTTTTGAAATGAAATTCTTAACTAGTGTAATACAAAGTGTCTGACTAGACCTCTGAGTCACTGATGAGAGCCTGACCAATTACATCCTCACAAATGTTAGCATTGGGCGTCACCTGGTGGAGTGTGTGGAACAACTCCACTGATCTCTGGTGGTGGAAGTTGTGCTTCTCACACAGGTACTCCCACAGCTCAGATGCTATGACCTGTAAGTGAAACAGAATTTTGTTTATTTGATGAATCATCTCATTATTCATTATGCAAAAGTTTAAAAATCTTTATCATACCACTCACTGAGACACTGACTGATGTATGTACCAAAAGATCTCATCTCATCAATTGCCATATGGATTTGCATGAAATTTAATACACAGGTTCAGTTTGCCTCTAAGGTGCTAGCTAAGACATGGTTTTGACAGATAAGCAGCCCGAATGCCACAATTTGTGAAAAACTACAAGCTTTTTTTCATTAAACCTTTGTATTTTATTTACTGCATTTCCCCAAAAAGGATGCAGTTTATTTATAAGCATACAAATGTTAAGTGAAACAAAATAGACTTTATATCACAGACTTAAAATTACAAACTTTCTTCTTTACTCCAAATGTATTTTATTCAACACTATAATTTAAGATACTCATAAAGTATATCAAGAAACAAAACATGAACATCGACTGAAAGAGAGCTGGCAGTATGACAAAACATGGAATGTTCATTTACCTGGTAAAATTGAGTCCTGGTGTTGATGTAGATAAGGTGAGAAGGCAAGAGAGCTGGCAGTATGACAACAGAAACATTGCCTTCACTGATAGTCTGTCTGCCATTGTTGCGTGTTTTGTTTTCTCGTTCTGTCTGCACAGATTGAGTCAAGTGAATCAAATCCAATAGTGTAGAGATGGATGCACTTTGAACTTCAAAACAATCCACATAGCAGCTACACATCAAGAAGTCTTGAAGCCAGTGAGGGAGGGTAGAACTCTCTTCTGTTAGTCAGATATAAAACTCTAAGCTAAAGCATGTAATATTTAGAAATATACATTGGAAGAACTTAAGTTTTAGCAGCTCCTAAGAACATTGTAACAACTTCATATTAAAACAAAAAACAGCAACATTTTTTAAAACAAAATAATCAGATTTAAAAAATGTATAATTTTGATTCAATAAACATGATATTAAAATGCATTACTGACATAAAAGTGATTTATAAAGCTTTTACACAATGACTTAAAAACAAATAAAAACAAAACCTGCCTTTGCTGCTCATTTCATCTAAAATTGCTTGATAGTCTGTACAGTAGATTGGGAAACTGGCAAAGTCCAGCAGCAGACGACATGCTTGTTTGTAAGCCAGTTTTACTTCTTCCATCTCTCCATCAAGTACTAATTTACTATGTTTGTGTACCCTCATGTTTGAATCACACACATCATGCTCATCTGTTAAACAGGAGTGGGGAGTTGGGTCAGTCATGATGTTATTCATCGCAGACTGGCAAAACTCTTCGGATTTTAACATTTTTAAGAGGCAAAAGCGATGAAAGAACTGCTGGAAGCTCTGGACACAGAGTTGCATTAGGTTCAGGTGACCAGAAAATACTTTGTTATTGATGTTGGCATTGATCACACACAGAGCATTGCTGTGTTTACTGTGCAGGTTGGACAATCTATCAGAAAGTTTTCCTGTATCGGCAGAGTCTGAAAGATCATCTTGTTTAACCAGCTCTTGAGGTTCAGAGGTCACTGTGAGAACAGAGCCTCCAAGACCACTATCACGAATGTTGGAAGTCAGAGTAACAACGCTTGTCTTGACACTGCCAAGGGCAGAGTCACTAAGTGAAGATGAGATACCAGTTTTCTCACTATCTGTCTGCTGGTCATTTCTATTGTTTAAGTTATCAGGGGAGTCTACATGCACTGTTGGGGAGCTAATGTCATTCAGATTACTTTTGTCTGATTCAGTACCTGATTCACAAGGCTGCTTGTCTGAATTTATAGCATTAACTTGTGGACAGTTTTTATTTGAGTCATCTGAACATACCTCTTCTTTGTTATTAGAGGAGTCAGCTTTCATTGCATGGAATACATTGTCTTCTTGAGGATATTTATCTATCTTGACATGAACATTTCCAGAATGGTCCCTAAGCCCTTCTAAAAGGCCATCAGAATTACTGAACACACTGACACTGTCTCCTGTGTCCATTGAGTGTGACCGCTCCAAGCCATTGCCTGCCATGGAGGGCTGGACATGGGACAGCAGCTTGGAGCAGAGCTTTAATGTAGTGGTTACCTCAATATCAGTCAGATGATCACATGATGCTGTCAGCACTGAAATGATTTGCCTCAGCAAGTCAGGAAGATGCTCTGTAGTGGTTTCTGGATAAACATCCTGAAGAAACAAAAATGAAACAATTTACATACAACAGTACCAACATTATTGTAATCAGCCTAACAATATGAACATTGGAAAAATTTGGTAAGACCAATTTATTGTTTAGAGTTTTAAATAGAAGTAATTCTCTTTTTTCAAAGAGACAATCATGTGTTTGTTTTTTTAAAGTAAGATGTTCACATGTTGAGATTCATGGCAAAATTGAAGAACATACATATGGAGACAAAAAAAAAGTGCCTGTTTCTGACACCAGTGGTTCAAACCTAGCCCAGTACACAACCAGCTGCCATTCCTTTACCCAACAGACCCAGGGGAGATCAGTGACATCCTACAACTCACAGATACAATTTCTCAACAGAATTTAAACACAACCCCAAGGTCTGAATCCAAAAGCATCGGTTTACAGCTTGACTACCATGCAACATTACTAACAATAAATTATTGGTGCATTGTGAGCCCAGTATAGAGACCAACAACTACAGCTGTTGACTTTGAAACAATCAATCAGTTGTGAGATATCTTCTTACTTTAAAAAATTTCATATGTTTTAAAAACCACCTTTTTGTTTTTTAAATTATGGATACTTGTCTCAGCCCTATAAAGCTACAACTTACTAAAGAAATAACATCCAGTAGAAATCCAACTAAGCTGCACATTTCTTCTATAGAAACAACATCTGCTGAACTTTCGTTTTGCTTTTCACTGTCAAGCTTTTCTTTCTGCTTCTGTTCACATGCAAAACTGAACATGCGGGCAATGTAATCCCAGAGAAAGTAGGGTTCAAATGAGCCAAACAAGAGGTTGGCTGTTTTTAATGTCTCTAGAGGAAGTTTGCTATCAGGTGGGAGGGTGATCTGTTTGACAGACTCATTATTTCCATGTAAAGTCGCCTCCATCTTCAGTCGTCGAAATACAGATAAGAGTACGTTTTCTATTATAACAGGCCCTATTTCTGGCTTGTCCAGGAGGCTGATGAGGATTCTGAATGGTTTGAGCATGTTGTAAGAACCATCTGCTGATGATATGGTTGAGGGGGACGTCTCTTCCAAAAGTTTTGCTTTCAGAGCTGTCACTAATAAGTCTTTAGAATAAGTCTGCATAAAAAAGCAATCATTAGAAGAAAATTAAAAACTATTACTATTATTACAGTCTAACTTTGCTAAATTCTATTTAGAAATATCATATTAATTTCTCCTAGATAATTAAAATAATTATCATAAAAAACATAAACATAAAAAAAAATATTTAAAAATTTGATCAGAACAAAGCCTCAAAACCACCATAATAAGAAGCAAAGAATGAAACCTTTCAATGGATACAGGCCACATGATATTTGATATTTTGAGTTTTTGGCACATCAGCAGAATTTAGACCATGTCGTGCCCACTGGCCACATATCCATACACACAATCAAAGATTGAAATCTAAATTTTATTTTGAGGTAATGGAAATTTAAAACCAAAATGAAAAGCTTAGACAACATCTCACCTGAAAGTAACTATTGTCCATTTCACTAATGGTTGAAGAGCTGTCAGTACGCTGCCTATGTGAGTCAACCACAGTAGCTGTTGTAGCAGTGGTGGCAGTACCTAGGAGCCAGGCATAGAGACGCCTGTTCAATGACATGTCACGCCTGAGCACAACATTCACCCCGGCCTCCACCACTTTGGACATGTCTCCTCTTGTCAGCTGACCATTGTGCATAGGGAATGCCAGTAAAAGGAAATCCAGCATACTCCTCTGAACTAGAACACTGGAGTCTTGAAGACAAGAACATATACCTGCAACCTGCAACCATGCAATAATTGCATGTTAAAAAGGATTCAGATGTAGGTTTGAATTTTGTATTTAATGTTAGTGTATAATATATTTATGTATCAAATTTTCAAAATCAATTTTTTAAATAACAAAATGTGTCTTTTTTTTTTGCTAAAGAATCTACAGCAAACTTCTTATATACTGTAAAACTGCATGATTGTTGACCTGATTATAGGACTAAAAGTTCATAGCTTTGTTTTCACCAATTTAAAGCAAAACCAAACTGCTTCAGACTAACCTATACAACATAAGATACATTTTCACAACTTCAGTATCACTCATAATATAAAAGAATTATTGATTCATTGTTTACATGTGGAAATTCAATATCATGAGAAGTAGGTTGTGATTGTTTAATTTGAGTTTTTTACTTTCTTCTGGGCATTTGTTTTAAGACCAACTTTCAGATATGTTAATGTCAAGCCAATAACTATCTGGCAATGTGGGACAAAGTTCAAGAAGATGAAAATGTGTTAAATAAGAAAATTTACCATGAGGTCAATGTCAAGGCCAATCATGTGCAGCTGATCTTCCATAGTCTGCCTCTTGTTGAGATGGTTGAGTAAGTATGTTGCCCCAGACAGCCTGACACTGGGATAAGACAACATACACTCCCAGATTCCAGTGTAAAAGAATGGTGGACCAACTGCATCACTGAAATCTTCTAACAACTGGTTGGATCTGAAAACATCAAAATTCTTAATAACTTTTTCTAATATATATAATTTTTGTTGATGTATACACATACCAATAAGAGAACACACAACAGCTAACTCTATACACACCAATAAGAGAACCAACAACAGCTAACTCTATATACACACCAATAAGAGAACCAACAACAGCTAACTCTATACACACCAAAAAGAGAACCAACAACAGCTAACTCTATACACACCAAAAAGAGAACCAACAACAGCTAACTCTATACACACCAATAAGAGAACCAACAACAGCTAACTCTATATACACACCAAAAAGAGAACCAACAACAGCTAACTCTATACACACCAATAAGAGAACCAACAACAGCTAACTCTATATACACACCAAAAAGAGAACCAACAACAACTAACTCTATATACACACCAATAAGAGAACACACAACAGCTAACTCTTTACACACACCAATAAGAGAACCAACAACAGCTAACTCTATACACAAACCAATAAGAGAACCAACAACAACTAATTCTATACACAAACCAATAAGAGAACCAACAACAACTAACTCTATACACAAACCAATAAGAGAACCAACAACAACTAACTCTATACACAAACCAATAAGAGAACCAACAACAGCTAACTCTATATACACACCTTTCATAATATTCAGCTCCTTCCTCAAGGCCAGGCAGAAGGCCAAGCAGCAATCCATTCAGCCCAGGCTTAATGTGCCTTCCCAGGGCCACAAAGTGCTTCTCATACACAGTCAGAAGTACTGGCTTGACACTCATTGCAGCATGGCTCAGGAGTGGAAACAGTCCAGCACAGTAAATGAAAAGGTCATGGGCCAGACGCTGAGTGCCTATACATTTAAATATGATGTCGTAGGTCTCCAGGGCCTTCAAGTGAACCCCACTTGGTAAGGCTGGGTGCAAACATTGTGCCAGACGTTTTCCGATGGTGACTTTCTTTGGTATCACAGGGTACTTGAGATGTGACAGAAGCACCTGGAGAGTTTATGATAAATATTCTTTTAATATCTTATGCTTTTAAAATTATTTCTAGTATCATTTAGAAGTAAACATTTGTATCTTAAAACTACTGCTATAAGAATTACTTTAAGAAAAATAAAACAAAGGGTGATAATGTTAAGTTTCATCTAAAAATCCTTTTAATCAAAGGTGAACAAATGTAAAAAAAAAAAAGAAACATTTACTATTAAATACCCTTGAATAATGTCTGATGACATTAAGTTCAACAAAGATATCTCTAATAATAGAGTACAGTTCCCTGCTATTTGTAAGGGTTACATTTCTTCCAGTCCAGCAGATCAAACAATCATAATTATTGATGCAGTTTTAAAATGCCTATGCAAGATATAACACTTTTCTACAGTGATTAACAGGTCATCTTAGGGCCCTATCGCCATTGTGATCCTGTTTCAAATCTCATCATTTGTGATACATTCTTTTAGGGTATACCTAATATCCTTCCATAGCATCCCAATTCCATTGCTAGGATCCTCCTCTCTAGTTCTGCAGTTAGTGTCCAAGATTAGCAAGCATATAAGAATGTGCTCATGACCAAAGAACGCATGAGTCTGATTTTAGAGCCAATAGCTATGCCATTGTCTTTCCAGATAGTTTTGAGCTATGCAAGTGCTACTGTAGACTGTGCAATTCAGGGCAGTAGTTCAGGTTTGGTTTCTTACTCTGAAATGATAGCTCCAAGGTATTTAAAACTACTGACAATTGTCAACTTTTCGCCATCAATATTGATGTCTTTTTCAAAGACCTGTTGACTATAGGTAATAATTTGAGGTAAGGGTTTCCGAAAATGCAAACTAAAACTTCATTGGCATATCAAAAGGTCCTCAGGGCTCTCAAAGACATTCCTTCAAGGAACAGTACCAGGAAAAAAGAAGAAGTGGCAGACAGAGAAAGTGATGGGAAGACAACATTAAAGAATAAACATTCCTGACATTGAAAGAGATTCTATTCAAGGCAAAAGACAGAGAGAATTGGAGAAAGAAGGTCAACAGATCATCTGTAGTGCCCCACCAGCTCAACAGACAAAGGTATAGTGATGTGTAATATCATAGACACTAAAACTTCCCAAGTACATTCTAAGTACACTCATAAATGCAGTAATAACATGAAGTAATGATAAATTAAAAACAGTAATGATGTATAATAATATGCACAAACATGTAGTATATTTTCAATGATAAATTAATCAACAGAATCAGAGGTAGTGTAGTACTTCCTTGGTTACTTTTTTTTATCTTTATTAGGAACATGGTTATTGACAGCTTTCTTTCTTGTTTTTCAAAGTGTTTTGTAGTTTATAAGGAATTATGAAAGAAAAAAAAACACATGATCAAAATCTGCAAGAATGCAGGGCCACAAATGGTAAATCACGAATAGGTGAAGAGTAGGATGTAGATAGTGGAGAATTGTTCTTGAAACCGAATATTATTAAAAACAAGTATGTTAAAAATAAGTAACGCATAAACAATTATTTTGACCTCAGAGCATCATAGAATCGCACTGTTAAAACTGGAGCACAAATAGCAGAGGAAAAGAGAACAGCGCTGGCAGAAGAAAAGCGTAAGAGAAAAAAAGCAAGGCTAATGACACTAGCTCCAGTTGGAATAACCTGTCCAGTGTGCAGCCGAACATTTCGGTTCACCAGCCACATGAGGAGACAGAAAACCTCAGTGCGAAACCTTCAGCCCCCTGGATGACAAAAGTGGTTATCACCGAACTATGAAGGACGAAATTTTGAATAAGAGTCCGTTTTTTTTATAAATTTTACATCCTAATTATTCTTGAATGTAGCCTTTTTTTTTCTTCATCGATGATTGATATACACTGGTAAACTATTTTTTTATATAAGAACATCATTTTGTCTAATGTGTATATAGCAATCAATACTCTTAACATTTACTTACTTTATTCAGTTTTCCTAATGCAGAAATGAGATCTGCCCATTCACTTGTGTATTCAAAACTACGAAGGGCTTTTTCCACTTGTGTGATGTAGGACCTGTATTTTGAGTCTGTTAGAAGTTCACACTCTTCTACTGTAAGCATGCTCATTTTTTAATGTTACTCTATAGCTCTATGGATTAAAGTATTTTAAAAAATTAGACCAATCATGTAAAGCAAAGGCCCACAAACAAACATTTACAAGCCACCACAACACTTACAATAAATAATTTTTTATTGATTATATTCATTTGTATTTTTTTAAAGACTAAGACTTTTGAAACTAATTATAAAAGTGATTGTTTTAGTGTGAAGTATAATCAAGCTCAAAATTTAAGATACTCTAAATACTAATGAATAATGTTACACTGTGACTGTAATTAGTCACTAATTAGTGTAAACTGTAAAAAGTTACACTACTGTAAGCTGTTCAAAAATATTCATAATTCAGAAATACTCAGCTAGATTCTGCTAGATTGATCTATTCTAGATCTATAGTCTATAATACTCTATAACTATAGTATAGACTACAATTTATCTAGATTTTTTTTTTAGATCTATAGACTATAGTATAGATTACATTTTTCTAGGCCTATTTATTATTTATAAATTTATAATTATTAGGTAAATTATAGTTATATATATGGTAGATTCTTATAAGTGAACACCGACTTTCGGGAACTAGGTCAATTTTGTATTTTACTTTTTTATTTGGTGAAGGTTTAACTTACAAAAAAACTGAAAGCAGATTCTTATTCTGCAACTAAAGGACTATTACAATAGCTGTGTTCCTTTGTATTACTACCCATAGTCAAGATTTTATTTTAAAATAAATTGGGTCACTTCATGCTCCTATTTTGAACACAGTTTTTGGGCTTTCTCCTTCAGTTGAACAGTGAGCACCGGTGTTGAACACCAATATGTAATTGCTAATAAATTATATCTGTGTTTCTTAAAAATTATTTAGATTGTAGTAAAAGAAGTAGATTCACTTTTGCAATATGTATTTATAGTCTATTTCCTCCTATACTCTCTCTTTATATATATATATAGTTTATTTATTTAAATACCTATATAATCTATGTGTAGAAATAGACAGAAATAAATTTATATAGATTATAGAGCTATAAATTAATTATTTTAATTTAATAAACATGATATTTTCTACTAGGCTAGTTGTATTTTCTCTGTCTTTCTTTTAACTCCCATCCAAGGACCCTCTTCTTGTTTTCATAATTTGGATGTTCATTTTGTGAAACCTTAACATCCCCTCCCTCCCATAGATGCTTATAATTCTTTGTATGACTCTCTCCCCCTATCCTCCACTGCCTGTTGGATAGTTTGTGACACAACACGCTAAGTGTAAACCTCTCCTCACCGCCAGCTTATCTTGCGTGATCACATGCAGTGGGCATGGTCTCTGGCTTCAAATTAGCAGCCCACACTTTTTCTTTCATTCATAAGTTATATATTTTAGATATCTCGATCTAGGTCATGTTTATTCATTGAAAAAATCATAGATTTATTAATCCCAATAATATTTCTTAATAGGATTTTGCTGTGTTCAAAAAGGAGAATGAGCTGAATTCATTATTATTTGTTTGGACACTCCCTTTTTAAATTTTGTTTAACAGCTAATGGTATAAATGTGATTGGAATGTCTTTCTAAAGATGTTTAGAAGCTTATTTTGATATGCCCATCAGCCTACGATCAAACAGGCTCATAATATAGCCTTCATCCCTTATATGGGTATGAATTGCCAGGGGAGCTTAAAACAACAGCTTTACATACATGGTTACCGAGAATCTAAATAACTGCCATCTGCTTTGGAAAAACGGAACAAAATTACCGGAACTTATCTAAAATTGGACATGCGCAGTCCCGAAACGTCGTTTTTTTGAATTTCAAACAAAAAAAAAGCGACCCGTTCAGAAAGGAGAATTTGATGGAGTGTTCAAAATATAAGAACCTCCTCTAGATCTAGATTATCTACATTATTGTTATTAACAGTGTTGCGTCAGTATAATTGAGTATAGATATAATTAGATCTAGAGTTGAGATATTTTTAATTTTAATAACAGAAAACACTAAAACTAAAAGTTTTACACTGAACAGTATCATGAGTATGAGTTATGAGTAAGAGTAAACACTGACTGAAACAGTAACAGTTCTAACAACAACTTGAACAACGTCAAAACTTGTCAAAAGAGAAAAACTAACCCAGTCCAACGCATTCAAACTTAATTAAACTCTACTTGTCATTTTGATATTAGATCTAGATCTTAACATAATTATTCCATTTGTAGTCATCGTGTTAGATATCGACTATATATAGATCAACACTGCAGCTCATCATGATCATGATGTTTATTTTTGTGTGTCGATCAGGAGACTAAAATTAGATTACTTGTTGACAAACTTCCGCTGCAACAGAACAGTTTCGGGAAAACAATGTTCTCGCAGTAAATATCTAAACCATTTCTAGACTCGAGATTGTAGATCTAGACCATAGACCTGTATTAATATTATTAATAATATTTTGTATACTATACAGTATAAAGTATAGCCATGGTATAGCGCTATTTCATATACTTTCTAAATACGCTTTGATCCTAACAGTATCACTTATCTGGACCAGTTGGGAAAATAGGGGAGGGGTGAGAAGAAAGATAGGGATATCTGGGTGGATATTTTCCGTTTTTAAAGGCATTAAAAAAAAAAAGCGACCTGAATTCGACCTGTGGCTCACACGTCCTCAGGCCGACGTACAAACCACTATGGCTATGCTATTGAGGTAGGCCTACTTATTATTGTATAGTTAATTTATAGATCGAGATCTACATAGTTGTTTCAATTTAGAGCGGCGACCTATAAAGGGGATTAATTCAGCGTATACAACCACTTCAGTCAAGTAAAAGTTCTTTCCCTTGATCGAGATACCAAACAAAATAATTAATTAATTACCAATAGTTAACTCTCCTGACCTTTACGTGTGGCTCAGATATTGAGTCCGGCGGAACTGTTCTCACTAACAGGAGAAGGGGCAAAGGCGAGTAACTGGCGCCTTAACCAGTAAGCTTCGGGCAGGAGGGGCTCGTTAGCCATGGCTGGCTACCCACCTAGGAGAAGGACAACTCTGAATTCAAACCTCTGTTGCCTTGCAGCTATACCCAATCATGGGAAAGGCTTCGGGAGTCAACCCTGAGGAAAAATCAGGAGCTGGCGACCCTAAGGCAGTTTGCAGCACCCAGCGCTACACCCTGGCAGAACCTGCGACGCCGCTGACCCCAAACTGTATCGGCACTGCCGTTCCTTTGGATACATCAGCTGCGTGGAGTGGGGAGAACAGATGTGTGGGCGACATCGTTCCGACCACAGCTAATGCCCAGGCATTCATCTCATCTCCATGAGATGGTCCATAGTCACATCGCGACTGAAGGAGGCCATAGATATCAACTGATAGTTTTTTTAAATTGATTCTTGTGTTGTCAGAGAAAAGAAATAATTGTGCAAAATTTCAGTTAGATCCGAGATTGGGTGTAGGAGAAATAACGTGTAGGAACTTTTTACCAGACAGACAGAGTTGATTGATATAAGCTTTGTAATAAAAAAAAAGGTGTTGACTGTAAGGATTTAAATGTATCAAATTCTTACATAATTTTACTTAAAACCTTTGTATTTTTAGTGCTATTAAATTATTTTACTGGCATATAAAAGCAAAATAACTTATCGATTTATATAATGTCTATGTAAATATTATTACTCACCCGTCCCCTGACTTTCGTAGTAAGTATGCTCTATCTGTACTCTAACCAAATCCCTCCTTTTTTTTTTACATGTCAGTAGGATACCAAGAGACAGGCCGGTCCATTCTTTGACATTGTCCAGCCATCTTTTCTTTGGACTACCACTTCTTAGTGCTGCCTCCATTGTACCTTGTAGGGTGACTTTTAACAGTGGAGTCACGTCTTACAACACGAGCAAACCAGCTCAGCTTTTGTCTCGTTACAGTATTAAGGAGTTCCTTCTTTTTGCCAGCCAGAGTGTTGACTAGTTGGCCTAACAGTACAAACTCATTTGTTTTATTTTCCAGGTATCTGATACCCAGCAGTTTTGTGTAGCAATAAATCTCAAAGCCTTAAATTATTCTTTCAGCTTCAGCGTTCAGTGTCCAACTTACATTATCATTTAGACCACTAGTGAAGAATACAACTTTAATTTTACTTGGAAGCTGATGTTACTCTTCTAGAATTTCCACAGTTTGCTCATGGCAGCGGACACCAAGCGTAAACGATTTTTAGCTCATTTATTTATTCTCCATCTTTTTTCATGTTTCAACATAAGTATATAAATGAGTCAACTTCTTCTAATGTTTGGCCATTCAACTGAATGCACCATGTCGTACTATCTCCACCACAAACTAGTATTTTGCTTTTTACTGCATTTATTTCCATGCCAACTGCTGCAGCATTCAGTTTTTAAGTAAGATCTTGTACCTGGTCTGGATTTTCTCCAATGATGTCTATATCTTCTGCTAATTTAAGATTGGATATGGGCCGCCAGTTTATGGTCAGGCTAGGAGTAAATCCTTCTAGAGTTTCTATTCTAATATGCTCAGAAAATATGTTTTAAAAAGCTGAAGAGAATGCTTCCTTGCCGCACTCCCATGGATGTCCTAAAACTTTTCAACTGTCACTACATTATCATCATTATCATTATCTTCTGCCCTTGACTTTCGTCGTAGGGGTGCTGTGAAATTTCACGTAACCGAATCCCTCCACTTTTCCCGTGTCACAGCTGTTCTTAGTAGGATATAAAAATAGAGGCTGGTCCATCCTTTTATGTTATCCAGCCAGCTTTTCTTTGGACGACGCTTTCTTCGTGCTCCCTCCACTGTGCCAACGTGTTAGCTTTTAAAAAGCTACAATGATATATATATATATATAATATATATATATATAAAAGAAGATGATTACGTCCTACGCGTCATGCATTTAGTCATGCATATTAACCAATGGCCTAAATTCTGCCAAGTCACTGGTTTTCCTGGCTAGCTCAGGCAACCCATTCCATGCTCTAATAGCGCTAGAGAAGAAAGAGCTTTTGTACACATTTGGCCTAGCATATATATATCTTTTGTGTCTTTCTGAGTATTTTAATCCGTATCATATCAAAGCATGTGGTATCAAATGTCGTAGTTTATGAGAACTGATCTGGTTTTCGAAGCTGACGATGACAACGGAATAATCTTCGATCGCGCCCCCCCCCCCTTTAGGCGCGGTTGCCCCACTTGCCACCCCCGCTACTATATATATATCTGTGGCATTTGACGTCTCGAGAGATGGTCTTTTCCCTTTGCAACTTCTTGTGTGACTAAAGAGGCCAATCCTTAATACACAGCTGCGGTCGCAGGTTGGACATTTGTAATCACCAGGCGCCGTTTCATTTTCCCCCTTCGCCATACAGAATGTCTTGTCGAAGTCGACTTACTGGCATTCTACGAACGTGGCCAAGCCAGCCAAGGCGTCTGCTGCTAATAACAAAGCGGATGTCCTGGCACCCTGCTCTATGTAGCACTTCCTCATTGGTTATTTTATCTTGCCACCTCATTTTAAAGGTCCGCATTAGGCATTGGAGGTGGAAGACATTCAGCTTATTTTTCCTGCCATGAGTAGGTTGACCATGTTTCACTTCCGTATAGCAAACTGCTCAACACACAGGTCCGGTAGACTAATGAACACACAGGTCCGGTAGACTAAGGCTTTAGTATTGTTAGTGAGCAATATGTTGTCCCACACTCTTTTCTGCAACAGTGACATTGTGTCCATTGCTTTGGCTATCCTGTTGTTTATGTCTTTATCCAGTAGAGCATTGTTGGATATGATGGAGCCAAGATTGCAAAAGTGATCAACAATTTCTAGTGGTTGGCCATTAATGTTTACTTGAGGTGCAGTATTTGTGTTCTGAACTAGTATCTTAGTCTTGCTTTGACTTATGGCAAGCAGCAGATAGTTTGTCAGACACAATAGCTGCATCATCAGCATACACGAGTTCCCTGATAGTATCTTCCTAAACTTGGTTTATGCCCGTAGCCTTGATACATTAAATAGTTTTCCAGAGGATCTTGTATGGAGAAACACGCCTTCGTTGATGTCGTTGTACGCATAATGCAGTAGACAGGAGAAGAATATGCCAAACATAGTAGGTTCGAGCACACATCCCTGCTTGATACCACTGCAAACCTCAAAAGGTGCTGATTGGGTTCTATTGAATTTGACAGTACATTTCGTTTCCTCGTGAAAGCACTCAATGAACTTCAGTAGTTTGGGAGAGCAACCTATTTTCCTTAGGAGTTTGATAGAGATAAAGTTGTTTTTGTTTTGCTTGATTGTTATTGGTTTGTTAATGTTATGATAAGGGTAACTCGTTTAGATAATTAAATTAATATTACCTAAGAGTTGCCAGTAAATATTATTTCACGTTGAATTATCAGAATGCACATCATTAATTGAAGTATTTATTATATCCGTAAATGTTCACATCATAAATCTCACCCAAATTTTTACGATGACTGGATGATGTTATGGAACATTGACTCTTTCAATTATTCAAAGTTAATTTTTTTTTTTTTAATTTGTCTTTAGAAATTGAGCTTGAGATCCCAACTGACTTTCTACTAAGGCAGTGATATAAAAACTTAAAATAGTGCAGATGTGAGCGTGCAAAACATCGCCAAAGCCTTTTCGAGAACATTAAATGAGGACATTTGTCTAATCAACCGTTATCTTTGCTGCCCTTTTTTGGTGATATAATCAGTATTTGCAGTAAAACTTAATTTATTATCTAAATGTTCACAACATAAATCTCACTAAAATTTTGACGATGACTGGATAGTGTTATTGAAAATTGACTCTTTCAATTATTCATTTTTTTAAATGTAGAAATTCGTCTTTGGAAATAGAATTGAGATCACAACTGACTTTCTACTAAGTTCGACAAACAAAAACTGTCTTTTAAAACCATAAGCGTTCTCAAAAACTGTCAATTAACTTTCAGATTCAATAAAAATCATACCGTAATCTTTCCTGTATGTACTATAACTAAATATAGAAAATTCTAATGCCTATATTTTATATACTGTCCAGCTATATACCGAGTAAACTAACTAATTACAATTATTACAGAGAAAAAAATTTTGTTTTCAAATTTTGTATCGAATTTTATTGTGGCCCTTTTTAAGGATCATTCAAGTTTTGTGGCCCAACAAGTCAAAAAGGTGGCCCACTCCTGTTTTGGACTCGAAACCTTTTTTAGTGTTGCGATAATCGTGTTCAGCAATCATCTGTATGCTATATCTTAATAGAATGATACCCAGAAACACACATCTTCCACATTTCAATTGTTAACCATTCTGGTTTTTCAATTAAAAAACAATTCTTTTGTTTGTTTATTTCTATTGGCATAACAGAGACAACTAAATGTAGATCTTTTAGTAGGCCTAAAACTTAACAGCGAAGAATGAATACGTCTAAGAAAGAATCTAGATCTATTTTCCGCACGCGTTCTTCGATGTCAGACCAATGGGATATATGTGGCCGGCAAACCAAAAATAATTCGCCTTCCCTCGCCTACAGTTTTGGTCTTTCTTCGATGTTAAGACAGTGTTACGAAAACTGATATCTTAAGCCGCATACTGTTTACTGGATGAGACAAAAAACTGTGTCACGTTGACATAGACTAGGCCATACGCTCTACCAGGTTCAGGGAAAAGTTATGAAAAAGAAAAAGACTAACAGAAAAAAAATAATTCTGGAATATTTAAAAACCTCGACCTAATTCATGACCAGAGAGTCTCAAACACTTGTTTTAAATTTTAAATCCACTTACCAAATCAAAGCCTATATCAAAGTTCCCTGATCTATGGTACACAATGACCAGGTGTTCCGCGAGGCCTGAATATGTGTTCCGCGAGGAAGTGGAACAATTAACTAGTAGGCAATAAAGTGAATTATCTCGCTAAAAAAAAATAAGCGGTGTTTCGTTTCGGAAACACTGTCCTATATGCATTTATAGTTTGCGAAGCTCGTACTTAATTAAGTGGCCAGAGGTTAAACTCTGCTGGGCTGTACATGTAATGAATTCTTATTAAATTTTAATATATAGTCCTTATTATCCAAAGAAAATTCCTCTTACAATTTGTGCATTACAAAAAAAAATATTTAAAAAAATCACAAAATCGTCCCTCAAAAGGACATTTTTCATTTCTAAAATCTTTTTAGGTTCCTCCTGAATGTTTTTCTTAAACAGCTGCTAAAAAGCCGCTATTAGGTTTGTGCAAAATGTCCTTCTGTCCGTCTGTCACACTCAGATCTCGAAAACTAGAAGAAATATGAAAAATATTATTTCATCATTAAATCCGGCTTGAAAAGTTTAGGTGCATCGGCTACTTTTGGTTTTCTAAAAGCAAACCGTTTAATTTATAAAATTAATTATGAAAGCGATTTTTTCATAAAAAATACACCAATTCTAAAACAATTACGTAAATGTAAGGGATTCAATGTTACAATATGCTAACAATGGTTAATAATCAGTGTATATTCAGTATCACTAAGTCAAATATATTTATAAAATGTACAGGAAATGTTTACAACAAATATAAATAATACTTTAAGATATTTTTTCTGGTTAACTAGCTGCTAAAATTAAAAGAAAACATTTCTGTTTGTTTATAAAGGCTAATAATGCACTTTCTATGTAAATATCATGCACATTTTTTAAAATGGACTTTTTAAGCAGCGACTTTCGTGCAGTAGCGTAACGTTGCAACATGATCGTGGTGCTAAACCAACTCCTTAAACTTTTTATTTATTTTTTGTTTAGTGCCCCCATCCAAATAAAAGAAGCTTTTTTTTGTGCGTTTTGTCTGTTGGTCGGTCTGTCCGTCACGATTAGATTTACAAATAACACTAGAGGCTATTGTAAATCTGATTTAACCTTTAATTTTTCATTCAGAAATGTTGCAATAGTTTAAAGTATCTATAATAGATTGTTCCGGATGTTTTGTGAAAAACAAATCAATGCCAATGAATATTTGTTTGCTCTTTTAAGTTATAGTAGATTTTATTTCCATGCTTATACGTTGCAAGAAACACATGATCTTTAATATATTGTTCCGGTTTTTTAATGTAAATAGCATATACATGCTAAATAAATTTAAAATTAAATATATATAATATATATATATATATTAAGTCTAACTAGCCCATCAAATGAAATGCTAAAAGAACAAACTCGGTGCAGCAATGTCTATGATCCCTCGAGAAGCTGCTCGTATAGATGACATTTTTAGTCTAACTAGGACGTGTGACGTAATGGAATTTTTTTTCCTTTGACGTCATATGGAGTTATTTTTTAAATGAAATGCTAAAAGAAATCACTCTTATCTTATCTTATATAATACAGACGTTACTTCAAAAAAGAAGATGATTACGTCCTACGCGTCATGCACTTAGTCATGCATATTAACCAATGACTCAAATTCTGCCAAGTCACTGGTTTTTCTGGCTAGCTCAGGCAACCCATTCCATGCTCTAATAGCACTAGGGAAGAAGGAGTATTTGTACAAATTTGTCCTAGCATATGGGACGAGGAATGTGCCTTTATTTTTGTGTCTTTCAGAGTATTTTATTAAATTTTGTTTTTGTATTTGAAGATTATGGTTCAGTGTTTTATGTATAATTGCTACTTTACTTTTGAGTCTTCTGTCCTGAAGGCTTTCTAAATTTAGTGATTTTACTAATGGTGTTACCCTAGTCAAATGTGAATATTCGTTTGTTATGAATCTCACTGCTCTATTTTGTGTTTGTTCCAGTTTTTTAATGTTTTCTTGAGTTGAGGGGTCCCACACGGTGGATGCATATTCTATTATTGGCCTAACCAAGGTTAGGTGCACCAATGTCTATGAACCCTCAACAAGCTGCTCGTATAGATGATATGTTTTAGTCTAACTAGGCCGTGTGACGTAGTGGATTTTTTCCCTTTGACGCCATATGGAATAAATTCTTTAAATGCTAAAACAACTCGGTATAGTAATGTTTATTAAACCTCTTAATGTGACTCGCATTTTAAAAAGACATAATAGTTAGATTTAGATCTAATCTAGATTTTTTACACTAGATCTAGATTTTTTTTTTACACTAGAGCTAGTTTTTTTTACACTAGAGCTAGATTTTTAAAAACTAGATTTAGATTCAAGTTCTAATTAAAATCATTATAGAATCTAGAGCTAGAATTTCTTGGTCTAGTTTAGAATGTTTGTTGTTTTACATGTTTCGGATGTTCCTTCATAGTTGTAGTCCAAACCTCCCGTAGGACGACGGGGGATGGGAGCGGGCAGGGTTTGAACCTTGGACCATCGATGAATCCAAACGACAGTCCAGCGCGCAAACCGCACTACCAGACAGACATGATTTAGACTAGATCAAGATCTATAATTTTAATTTCTAGGCTTAAAGTGTAGATTTTTTTTCTAAAGTCTAGATTTTCAATATGTCAATATTGCAATGTTATAAAATACTAAAACTAATCTACTATTTTAATATTTAGATTTTGCAATTAGTCTATTAATTGATTATCTAGTGTTTTTTTTTTATAAATCTTGTCAAAATAACATCTACATTATCCCAAATATATATTTTAGATCTAGATCTAGTAGATATAGATATTGAGAGTGCTAAATTAGTAGTTTAATTTAGGTAGATCTACATCCTCATTCTAGTTCCATTTAGGCCTAAATGAAAATACCCAATACCAAAAGATTATCTAAAATCGCTCTTCTGACATATTGTACATATCCGGTAGTTGTCATTCCGTAATGTGTAGGTATATTATCAATAGTAGGCTATTAGTTTGTAAACAGTTTGTCATTAGATTAAGAGCAATGCCTGGTCGTGCGGTTAGCGCGCAGAACTGATTATCTCTACGGTCTCGGTTTCTTACCGTGCTCGATCAGCGATCCGTCTCCCACGGGGGCCGCCTCTGAGTTTGTGTGGCAACACAAACTCTCTTTGTAATCTTGTTTGACAATGACTTTACTATTAGCATTTAGGATTTATTAAGTTTATTTTTATTTCGAATGTTCAGATTGCTATACCAGGCAGTGATATTAAAACTTAAAATATTGCAGATGCGAGCGTGATAAAAACATAGCCAAGGCTTTTTCGCTAACAATAAATGACGACAGTTTTCTAAGTAATCGTAATCTTTGCTGCTCTTTTTGTGCTGATATAATCAGTATTTGCAGTAAAATTTAATTTATTGTCTAAGATAGTAGCAAGGTATTTAAATGTTTGCAGTATTTCAATGGTCTCTCCAGCTACAGAAACAATATCATGTACCTTCTTTTCCCTACAAAAATCCATTATCATTTCTTTGTTGTTTTCTTGACATTTAATATTTAAAAAATTATCTTGACAGTATTTTTCAATGTGTTCTATTTCTCTGAAATTCTCACTTACGTCTGAGCTCTCTGAGAGCAGGTTAAGAAGAGCCGCATCATCAGCGAATTTTGTGTGAGTGTGTCTATGTGTGTATATATATAAGCTACACACATAGACGAGAGGGGGTTCGGGACTCAATTTCCCCGCTTCGCTGGTGCAAGTGACTGCTTTTTCTTTAATTTTGTTTATTGTAGGGGATATTTTAATGTTAAACTATCACTTGCACCAGCGCAGCCGGGGGGGGGGGGGGGGAGTGAGTTTAAAATCCCCCTTCAGGATGTTTTGAGGTTAAACCCACCTCTTCATTAAAACATAAAGCAACCAACAATCACCAAATTCTATGAACGTAGCCGGGGGTGGGGGTGAGGTTAAACCCTTCCAAAGCTTTTTGACGTTAAAAAACTCTTCAATATAAAACTAAATCCAACTAGAGTCACAAAGCTACAAATACTACATTTCATGGGCGCAGGGGTTTTGTTAAGTTAAAACCCCTCTTCCAATCTAAATAGCGCGATTAGGAATTAGTTATTTGTTTCATAGAAAGGGAACGTTTTGACTTAGAGACAATGACGTGACTTGTAATAATAAGACTAGGATTTTAGGAAGAATAGCGAAATGTAACCAGAATACTTCTGAAGGATTTATAGAGAGGCTGGTTTTAAGGATGTAGAGGTTTAGCTTGACGACATTCGACGGCTCCCTTCGTTATTATTAAACGTCTTGTTCGACATTCGCTATCAGCCGCATAATCAGCGTCGACTATCTTCTAGTGTTGGCCTTTCGTCTGTTATTTGATTTCGTTATTTGAGAGTTACCTCCTTTTGACATATCTGCATAAGAAATAACATTAAAAGTGCCTGACACAATTAATGCAAAGAAAAAGCAACAGTCACTAAATTCCATGAGAGTAGCCAAAGTATGATTTTGTGGTTACCCCCCTCAAATAATAAACTAAAGCATAAATATAGTTACCAATTTCTACCAGTTGTTGGGCATCAGTAATTAAGTGAATAGCAGATTAGACCTATGGCTTCCATTTTTTTTTTCATAAAAGAGTAGCAGTTTAAAAGCTTTTTTTTTAGCTTCAGTACCGGAGATAATGCCTGGCATATTTATCATGTATATCATATGTTATTATAAGTTAATATGACTAGAGCATTAAAAACCTTTGCAATACAAACTCAAAATATTGCATCAGAAGACATGTCATCCGATGTGGAAAAGAAGCAAAACATAATAATACTTTAAACAAATTTTCTAAGGTGAAGAAGAACTCCACATTTACAACTATATCACTCAATAATGTAGAATTTATTTCACTTTTTTTATATCAAACAAAATAATTATTGAAAATAATTAATTGACTAATTGGTTAATATAAAAATGAATTTCATGTATTGTTATTTACAATAAATAATTGTGTTAAGTTTCAACTTGAGCCAAGAATGAGTACGGGAGAAAATAACATGTGCAATTATCTAAGGGGACAAAACCATACATATTTAGCCATGTAGCTGAATATTGAAGGATTAATTTCCCTTTTTGGTATCAATCAGAATATTTATTAACCAGTATCAGTAATTAATTGACTAATTTTAAAAAACCAGTTAAAATAAATAAATCTTCAGTAATAGATTCCACTTTTGATTTTCCATTGTTTGTTACATGTCTAAGACTATATTTTCTAAAAAAAAAATTACTACTATAGCCTGTGTCTGTACATGCAATTAATTTCTGGCCCAGGGAAGAGTCCAGAGAAGAGTTCGTCACAGCTTGCGAGTGTTTTTTTCGTGGTTTTGTTAAAAAAAAAAAAGGAGGATTTTGTATTTTTTACAAAACAGGTGTAATGAATCGCCCACCAAGACCATGAGAACTACAATCTTAGTGACTTCACACTTGGCTGGTCCAGATCTATTTAGGACACCAACATAAGTGATGACCTTGTTGTCAGTAGACATGTCTGCAATGTGTTACCTGTTTACCTGTTGCCCTTAAGTGTGAACTAGTGACCCAAACTACAAAGTAAGACACGATAATGGCACATCCAGAACCCCCCCCCCCCGAAATCTGAACCCCCCCCCCATCCCAATACACACACTTGGGCAGACATAGACTAGTCCTGATATAAGTTCTTAAAGGAGACAAATAGAGTAATATAGAAGTAAAAATAGCTTATAGGAATTAAATTGTGTATTGTTTATTTATCTTTTTAAATGCACACAATTTCGAATGTTCCTGATCACATGACACCCTCGTTAAACGTGGGTCACAGAAACAGATGACCTTTACGTCATCTGCCCTAAAGATCGCAAGGTCTGAAATGGGAACTTTACTTTTTCAAATTTGCATTCCTACAAATAATAACATATAGATAATATTTTAATTTTTTTTTTTTTTTTTTTTTTTTTTTTTTTAAACAGCATTTGTTGATATTCCTTTAGCTTTTTAGAAAACCAGAGGCAAATAGTTATATTGAATTTGAATGTATAATCTACAAACAGAGTGGAAAAAAAATTAATGCATCTAAAAATGCATGAAAAGTATTTTTTCCTAAACTTTCATTTTTATGGCTGTAAAAAATAAAATAAATGCGCCGCCCTTGTAATTGTAGAACGAATAAAATAAAAGACGCTACAAGTTACAAAAAAAAAAATCCTATCACAAGTGAACGCCGTTGTAACATTATCCGCCTTTTGCCGTCACTGATGTCAGGGTTGATAAACTCCCTTGCCTCCCTCCCCGCCCCACCGTCGCCTTGCAAACTTATTCCACAACCGATTTTTTTTTCTTTTTAAGTCTCTGCAAAACAATATTTATAAATGGGGTCACTTTCACAACTCCACCCCCTCCCCAGTGCAGACGTTCTCGTACAAGGCCTCGACCAATAAAATTCCAGAGTTTTAGCTCCATTCAACTTTAGTGTACAAGATTAACACCGCGTTGCTCCTATCTTATGACCCTCATAGTAGCTGGGGGGATCTAGCTTAGAGGTAGTCACAGTTTTAGTTAGCGCTACTTGGTCATGTTCTAGTAAAAACAACACTCAAATCTGAGATAGTTAAAGTTTTAAGGGACATTTAGTAGTCTTAATAGCAGATGAAACCAACAATGTATTTCCACTTAAAGATAGTGTTTTTGATGCTTGTAGATTTGACATTTGTTGTTACCGGTAAGTAATTTTATTTCTTTGTTCACTAATTCACTCATTTGAAACATTCATTTATGTATTAATTCATGCAAACTGCTACATTTTCCTTTTATAACAATGATAATAATAATAATGCTTGTCATATGGAGGACGAACGTATGCCAGAGCAGTCTCTTTTGGTGAGCTGGACTCTCCACTGACAGAATACCTATTAGGAGAATTAGTACGTGCCCCCCGTGGAGGAGATTTCCGGCCCCACAAATAAACCTGTCCCTTTTAGGGCAAGAGGGAGCCACCAAGAGGCGATTAACACCAGCCATACTACAAAATTTGGCATCTAAAACAATTAAGTCCTACCCATCGGATGCCATTTTCTGCTACACTGATGGGTCGGTAATGAGGGACCCCGATATATCGGGGTATGGGGCCCTTATAGTATACCCCGACCGGACTGAACAAGACAGGCTCTCTGGTCCATGCAGCTACGCTGCATGCTCCATGGACGCCGAATTGACAGGGATAACTAGAATGCTCCAATACGAGACTAGCGCCACCACGGTGGTGCTGGTCACCGACTCTCGCTCCAGTCTCCTAGCTATGGGTGGCGGCGGGGGAAGGTCACCCGTAATAGAAGAGGCAGTCGGCGCCGCAGATAACATCCGAAGGGGTTATGGGAGCTGTCGTTTTTATGCAGTGGGCGCCTTCACATTGCGGCGTGAAGGGCAATGAAACGGCAGACGCCCTCGCAAGGGAGGGTGCAATGGCAGCCACACACCTCGAAGCACCAAGCACGTACTTACAAGCAACGGCACAAATCCGAGCACTCATTCATGAGAAGTGGTTAAAGTCCTGGGAGGAATCCGACAGAGCACGTGGTGTCTGGCAGCACATGCGTCACCCAGATCGCGACGATCCATGGTGGCGACTGAAGAGGTCAGAGCAATCGATTATTGCACAATGCAGAACGGAACACTGTCCTATAGGGGCATACTTTGCCCGGTTCCGCACGAACTTTGACTCCCGATGCCGCCACTGTGGAGAGAGCGCTGAAACAGTGGGGAATGTCTTGTACGAGTGTCCCCAGCTCCGCGAGCTAAGGGGGGACCTGTCTGTGCAGTCACTCGACTTGTATGGCAGCTATGAGGCACTACGCCGGACGGCTAAGTTTCTTGCCAGAGCACTACGGGAGGACAAGTCCTTCCTGCTCTGATTTTTCAATAGGAGTTCATCTCAGGTGAGCTGAAAGGTGGTCGACGTAACAGAGGTGCCCCACAGAAAGGCTTTAAAGACCAGCTTAGGCGCCAACTTGCTTTAACTGACATAGAAGAGAGCACCTGGTTGTAGGCGGCTTCAGAACGAGACAGCTGGAGGTCAATGATAATTAGTATTAAAAACTTCATGACAAAAGTTCTTTTTTTTCATGACGCTATTGTTCTTATCATTTGTTGTAAGCCAAAAAAAAATATAAATGTACAAGTCTTTACCATAACAGAGAATCAGCTCTCTGGAGCCCCCATTTTTTTTTACCTGCGCATCGTAATTTTTCCCACATAGGCTTGATTTAGAAAGACCCGCCTCATAATGCGCCCCGGACACATACAGTCTCTTATATTTTGGGTTCGTTGATTTTAGTAGCACTTTTACTTATCCTCCCCCCCAGGCCAACAACAAAAAGTCCTTCATACACATTCCTTTCCCCTTTCTACATTTATCTTGATTGTTCGCGAATAGCCGTCCCAAGGTTGCGATTCTGTCAAAAACTGTTCTTTGTGAGCGTCTAGTAGGTAAAAGGAACCTGTGTAGGCCTAAGAAGAGATCTCGCGATCAATGAATCAGTGACTGGTAACGTACAAATATATAGTAGACTGCTTCTTTGCAAACCAAAAAATATATAGATGTCAGTAAAATCAAGCAGTTTGCTACTAGGTTTGATCGTAGCTCTTACTCTTTGGGCCAGAAAAGGCTGTCATAAGAACTTCATTATATTTATAATTACTTTAACTACTAGAGCTAGCAGCAAATCGCAAACAATACATTTTTAGATTAGAACTATCAAAATTTTAAACTGCAACTATACATCAAATTGACATACTGATCTCAACAAATAGGCCTGGGTGTAGTCTAAAATGGACAACAGCGAATAAGCAAATAAGAAAATTTCCCCAAATTAAGATGTACCACGCTGTTAAACTCCTGACCTCTGGGAGAAATTTTCAGAAAAAGATTAAAAAATACATTAAAAAAAAAAGACATCCATTATACAACTTATAAAGTGATTTCCCCCCCCCCCCCCTTAACTAAGAGATGTTAGATTAAAAAACAAAGGAATATTTTTTACCTAACCCCATCCCCCCTTCCCTCCGTGAAAGAATCCTGGTAAAGTAAATGTAAAGATCTACTTGGCCTATACCTTATCAGATTCCAATGGTAGGCCTTTAGAGCCAAACTTAGAATACGATGCGCACAATTTTCCTGAACATTAATCAAAGACGAATAGACCGTTTAAGATACATTTTGTTCTCGTTCTTTTGCCAATTTTTTTTTTTTTTTTTTACCTCGAGTCATTGTAATGATCAAACGAGAGTTGTCTCATTGTGGCCAACGAGCTAGAAATTTGTTTCCAATGATATACAGCAACTTTCTAATTCCTAGGAGAATTTTAAGAGCATTTTTCAAGTATCCGTGTCCACCCAGGTTTCTCCAACCCAATTATAAATCTTCAGGAAGATTCAAGTTAAATAGAGGTATTGAAATAATAAGGCCTTTAGATCAATACGTCCGGACTTCCTGCAGGACGATAGAAGCGGGCAGGTTCAAACTCGGGATCATTTTGACGACAGACCAAAGCGTCTACCACACCCCCAGTCACTCAGTGAGGTGCGAGAGAGTTTAATAATACATTGAATATTATGAATACAGATATATATATATTGTGATCGTGTTAACCTCAGACATTGATGGACTTTATCTTAGATTTACTGATAGATCTTCTTTTGTTTTCAGTTCGAGCTGATGAATCGAAATGTTTGGAATCTCTTGAACCAAATTCAAGCGTTCGAGGTATCAATGAACTCAAACCAAACCAGCCTCTGTATCACCTCCACTTTGATGAACACTTTTTTAAAGACAGTCACGTGGGATATAGTCAATTCGGAGGTATAGTTATCATAGTGTAATAGATTGTCTTATATTTTCATTTTTACATATACTAATAGAGGTATAACATTGAATATAGAGGTAAAATTTCTTGGTATAAATAACTATCTTATATCTTCATATTAACAGCATATAAAATGTTTGTAAATGTTTCCCATGTTTCGGATGTTCCCTCAGAGTTGAAGATAATTTACTTTCTAGGCCAAATCTGGCAGCGGGTAGGGTTTGAACCCGAAACCATCGATAAGACGAACGACAGTCCACAGCGCAAACCGCACGACCAGGCAGCCATCCTAAGATAGAGGTGGTGTGCGTGAGAGAGAGAGAGAGAGAGACAGAGAGATATTCATAATACACAGTGACTAGAGAGAAGTTATCATTTCTTGATGTTAAAATACACATTTAGCATATACTTACGGTTTGACATAGAAAAGGAAACAAACTGTCTTGGTCTATTGTTCCAGATGTAAATATCCCGTTTTGTTTCGTTAAAGCGTTTTACGTCCCTAAAGGTTCATGCAGAGACTTTTTAAATAAAACTGTAGAAACGCTAAACCATAGACTTATATATACTATATCTATAAAATATAAGTCTATGCGCTAAACCTAAACTCTAAAGAAATGCAAATGAGATTACTTTAAATAAAAAATAAATGAAACAAAACAAGCAAATTAAAAAAAAAAACTTTAAAAAAAAAGCTTATAATAATTGTATCAATTAGTTCTGATCAGCTATGTAATTAAATTTGTATTGAGCCTCAAACGACAATCTATAAAGAGGACTAATTTAGCTTATACCCCCACTTCAATCAAGTACTATTTCTTTTGCTTACTTGAGTTACCAAACAAAATAATTATTACTAATACTTAATTAACTAAATTGTGAATTTTTATAAATTGATTCTTGTGTTGTCAGGTACAAGAAATAATTGTGCACAATTTCAGCTTGATCCGAAATTGGGTGTCGGAGAAATAACGTGTACAAACTTTGGCCAGATAGAGTGAATTGATACAAGCACAAAGGAGGATGCCCTTTTCCAAACTTAAGCTAAACAAATTTCAGAATGGAGCTTTATTTAGTGCATAAAGTGTCACGAAACATCACAGGAGCGCAGGGGGTGGGGGTAAGGGTCTGGGGAATAGGATCGCTTAGTGAATTCGAAAGCTTATTTTTAAAGTAAAAACAAACCTATGAACATAACAATGGTTAGATATAAAAAAAATCCACTTTACTCAAGTGAACCGCTAGGGTTGGGGGTGGGGTTGTGAACCGCTCTGGAGGACACCAAACCTACTGACGCCTGCAGCTTTAGTTTTTTAGACTTTGCACCCTACGTCTATGGTGAGATCGTACCTCAACTTAAAAAAAAAATCGGGTACTCCACTTAGTGACCGATAACTGAGGGGCCAATCAAACAAACCGTTTTTTGATATGGGCAATGCCTAGCAGGGAGGGAGGGGGGAGTACTTGGCAAACTGGCAAGTGATGACAAAAAAGAATATCGACAATGTCACACAGGTCTTCTTAACATTATCTGTACTTGTGTGTGTGTGTGTTGAATGAGGAACCAAAGATAAAGGAGTGGTAGAAAGGAAGAGAAAATACTATAAAAAAAAGTCTACTTAAGAATTATTTGGGAGGGAAAAAAGGGCTGATAGGCACTGACCTAAACATCTCTAAAACAAAGAGGACCATGGTACTGTCTCTAAGGAAGACTGAAGAGGTCATCAATGACAACCAAAAGTCCCCATACTTTTTACAAGGCTTAAATTAACTCTGTCTGTCTAGTAGAAATCTTGAAGGCCTACACATGACTCTTCCCGCTTGGATCAAGATGAAACTGTGCAGGATTATCCATTGTCTATTACAACACACGAATCAATAAAAAAAATGAATTAACTAATTAGAGGTCATTAATTACTTTTTTTTTTCATATAGAAAAAGGGAGATAAAGCTTGCAGTATTAAACAATGTGGCAATAATTGTGTTGTTCTTTACCTTATACAATCTTGGCCTTTAATTTTTTTTTCAGTCATTAATGTCATTATCACCAAGGTTATTTATAGACCTTTTTTTTTTTAGTACTGTTCTTCTAAGTCTTTTCATTAGGCGAAAAATGAAACAAATGAACTTTCATAGAATTCTCCCGAAAAGCCAGTGATATTCTAACCTTTTGTCGTCTGCACTTCAACAGTCAAGGGAAAACTATTTTTAAGTAGCGGTCGAACACTAAAAGGAAAAAAATACTGATTGTCCAAAATTAGTTGTTTTTTTTTAATTGAATTTGCGAGGAAACAATTTTATGAGATCAAAATTAAACTGATAGATTTATGATGCTGAGTTGAACGTCTAGCTTGGAGGTAGACCTACTTATCCTAAAGAGTGAATCGAAACTTCATCGTTGAAAGAAAAACTACTTTTGATAAATAGATGCATAATAAAATGCAAACATTGCAAAAATTCTCTGAGCATGAGATAATCCATTTTGAAAAAACTGGATTTCAGTAGAACTTCAATTTTAGAACATTTAGAAACAATTTTTAGGGATTGTGAGTTCAATTAATTTAAGTTGCATTCCGAATTAAATGTTTTAATCTTTATAATTGCACTGATGTTATGAAATTGTTTAAATTCGCCATAAAATTTTGTGAAGATATTTTCATACTTTCTACGCTTGTTTTTTGTCACAAACGTGTGAATTTAGCCTCGTAGGCCAGCCATTTTTTTTGTAGCTAGTAAAGCCTGCAATAAACATATTTTCACAATCTTCATTTAATCTCGTAAGAGATTAGCTCATGGTATATATAAGTCTATGGATTAGCCATTTAAGCTAGTCGAGTAATTTCAAAACCATCTCCTAGTAGTTCCTAATAAAATGAATGTCAACCTTCTAATTTTTCTCCCTGAAGATGACTTTTGTGCCAACAAATAAGGTGAATCTATTTGCCAGAAAGCGCCACATAAATATATCTATAAATTTAAATAGAATCCACTTTAAAAAATATATACTTCTATTTAAACTCTTTATATTTTTGTTGTTTCATGCGCTCAGTTCATGTGTCCAGCAAGGATCCCCTAAGACCTTTCCAGTCCGTCAAAATCACAGCTGATACCATTGACGCGTGCGGTGCTGGGGAGTTTGTGTTTAGTGATAAAGACTACACGGACAACAAGGACGATCAGTGCACATACATTCTGGAAACCACGACAGACAAAGCAACTCTTGACACACCATCTCTTACTTGGAGACCTCCATTTTGTGGCTGTGTCCATTTCAGGTGAGCTGAATGTAAAATTAGAAGTTATACTACAGTTACTTATCGAAACAAATCTACGCTATTTATAGGCTATACTAGTCTTATAAAACAGCTCTAGAGGTTATACTTGTCTTAATAAAATAACATTATAGGCCTCAAAGGTTTACCTCTGACGACCCCTAGACGAAAAATTTTACGCCCCCCTACCTTATCCTTATTTTGGGGGTAGTACTGTAAGTTCAAGGCGAAGCCCCAGCGACCCTCATGCATGCCTAGTTGCAGAAATGCATTTAAAGAAAAAATAAAAATACGCAGGTCAAAGTAAGTCAGAGAAAGAGGCGATACTAGACATTCGAGCTACACAGAGCGCACGCGCCTACTTCTGTGATTGGCGTGAATGTTTTTAGATCATTTTCGTGTTAAACATGGCGCCATTTAGCAGTTTGTTTTGCCAACAAAGTACGTCAGCAGTACGAGTGTACAACACTTTGGGTGACTTTGAACGATCTGAAAGACGGAGAGAATCGCGTAGTTTTGAGTTTTCTTCACAAACAACACAACATTTGAAAATCTTTCTTGTTACAGACACCTTTCTAAACAAAAAAAGATATACATTACAAAAGGTCCTTCCTACTATATATAAAACGATATCTATGGATTCAATTCTTTTAATTGTAACATTTATATCACGTGATTTTGACTTGAGTTTCTAGTTCAAGTATGGAATTGTAAATACAATACAAATCATTTTTTTCTCTCTTGAACAAATAAATGAAACGCCTTCGCGCCCCATTGACCGTAATTAATACCAAACTGCTGGCCTCCCCAGGCAAGCGCGTCCCAAATTATAAGAAACACCTCAAGCTATTGGACCAAGGTCAACATGTTGAAATAACATAAAACTATAGGCTATAATAGGAGTTGTCTTCGAGTCTGAAGATTAGGACGGAGTGCAGTATGTCACTTGGCTCAATGTTGCATGTCCTCCAGCCAGTGCTCAGTATTTTTAAAGTAGTAATTGGCTTGTTATACTGGTTAAAATATAAAAAAAAATAGACGAAATAATTTCTTTTAAATATTCTTAATACACTCATTTGAAGGATAAAAACATTGTGTATGTGTGCTTAAGCCGTTTACACAATAAGCTAATTAAAGTAGGTGCAAACAATATTTCATCACTTAATATAACTTAGACAAAAAAAAAAGGTATTCCAAGCCTCATTCCGAGGTTAGTAATAATTGGCTCAAACAGTAAAATAAATGTTTGTAAATGTATGCTTTATGTTGTAAGATGAAAGACTTTACAGAACTGAACTTCATCTTCAGGGTGCATGTTGTTGATCAAAATAATGTTTACTACATGGACGCGAAATCCACCAAGAATGGACAACTGTCACAGACAGTGTGTGTTAAAGAGAGGGTAAGATTGTATGACTATTATCTGTCTGTCTGTCTTTCCGTCCGTCCATCCATCCATCCATCCATCCATCCATCCATCTATCTATCTATCTATCTATCTATCTATCTATCTATCTATCTATCTATCTATCTGTCTGTCTGTCTGTCTGTATATCTATATATCTGTCTGTCTGTCAGTCAGTCAGTCTGTCTGTCTGTCTACCTATTTATCTGCCTTTCTGTCTGTTTGCCTTCTGTCTTTATATATATATATATATATATATATATATATATATATATATATATATATATATATATATATATATATATATATATATATATATATATATATATATATATATATATATATATATATATAAAGAGAGAAAGAGAGAGAGAGGCTTTACTGCCTTACTGAATATTAAATATAGTTTCTAACAATGTCTCACAGCTGACCAGAAGTCACTACATGGAGGCAATGTGCACGGCCATCAATCTCAAAAATGCCCAAGCTGTCATCGATAGTCCAGCTTTCCTCAGCCGACATGGACTAGACGCTAAGACCATGGACAAATTTAACTTACTGATGGACATGGAGTTTAGAAGAACCCACAACATTGAATGCTGCCAAAAGGTTAGAGTTATCTTTCATTTTAAATAGATTTATTATGCATTGATTTATTTGTCTTGAACCTTTGTTCCAGTTTTAAAGATACTTTTGTTTTTTTGAAGATGTAAATAGCTATTATTTTGGAAGTGGGTTTACTAGTAACATATTTAATGTAATTCTGTCAGGTTCTTGTTTTCTTGTACTTATCAAACTATTATTAGATATTTCAAATGTGAATATTTATTTAAAATTAATATTATTTCAATGTGTGTTATTGTTATTATTTTCTGAACTTGTAATATTTTGGCCCAAGTTCAGCCTGACAAGCACACCATACATATATAGATGTATATAAATTAATAAACTAAGTGTATGATGTTAAATAACAATAAAAATTTATTCCAGTGATATATTTACAAATGAACTGATGTATGATGAATGATAATAATAGTATCAATATCAATAGATATATGTGTAATAATATGTCATCTAAAATGATCCAGTTCTTCTCTTTGCGACATATAAATGATCATTATTTGAACAATATCATTACCTTAATATATTCATTACAAGTTGTTCAAATAGACTTCCAACACAACAACTGGTAATCCACATAGATCTAGCCTCTAGATCCGATACTGTTCACTGACGACAATTCTAAAAGTTTATAGTTCATACTATAACATCAGGTCTGACCAAGGCAACCTGCAGTCTGGAATCTTGAACCTCAGACTCATGAAAAACCAACTTGAACACCAGACGACCAACTGAGATTAGTGAGATGAAGACCTCAGTCCTGTAGATTGTAGACTAGTGTAGACCTAAAGTTGTACTCTCAATATAGAAAATTGAGACTGGATAAACTAGTCTTGACACCAAGACTTTACACTGAGTCTAACACATAGACTTGACACCAAGCTAAGATCACTACTTAGACTTTACGCTAAAACTTGAAATAGAGTCTTGAACTGAGACTACGACCAAAACTTAGACTTGTCGTTAAAACCCTATAGAAGATAAAAGAGGATTCTTCAAATCATCTAGATCTAGTCTAATTATAGCCTTACAAATACGAACGAATTCAAATCGAAAAACTATACAATGAAAAATAAAACTCACCCTAAACAGGGGTCAAGACAATCCAACACGAAAATGTCCAAGGTAAATGTTAAGGCTATCCAGTAACAATAACTAAGGAGAAATTCAAGAGCTCTCAAGACACGTCTATCTGTACCAACGTACAAAACAATGGAGAGACTGTACTAGACGATAAATGAAGCAAACCACACACACCTAACTTTACGTCACTAGAAGTTGTGACAAGCAACAAAAGCTCAGTCCCCTAGTCTACAAAGTAAAATATTAATAGTGTAATGACGTCATCAATATAGTGATCAACGCCGCACTATCAATTAGAGAAATAATGCTACTATACAGTTACATAGATAACTGCGACAAATTCCAACAATGTATTGCAGTGCATTGCATCGGGACAATGAGTTGATATATAAGTAAAGTTAAGTTCTCCTTTCAGACCTTGCGATCTATAGGGCAGATGATGTTAAGGTCATTTGTTTCTTTGGCCAATGGTTAATGAGCAAGGTGTTATGTGGCTAGCACAATGACCAACCGACTTTACTTTCCCTAACTAAAGTCAAGTACCCATTAGACCCAGGGGCGCCCGAAATTCAAATCCCAGTTTTCACCAGGATTCGAACCTGGGACCCATGTTCGGAAACCAAACGTATCAGCCACCGCGCCCCGGAAATGATATAAAACAACGCGATTTTTTTTCATGGCATCAGAACAAGATTCGCGTTCTTTATGATACATCTGTATATGTAAATTTGTGACTAGACTAAACACCGTCCTATTTAACCTTTGCTGATTTGGCACTGACTATGAAGTCATCGTGCCTTATGGACACTGGTTGGAAACTAAATCGTGATGATTTTTTTAAAGCTTCTCAATCTGATCATATTGTGGTAATTTTCCGATCCTGAGTTTTCATGAGTGCCATTGGATTCTCCATTACTGATTAATAAAAGAAGCTCTTACTCCTGCATAGTATTAGGAAAGTAAATGTCTGATAAACACATCTGCATTATTTATTAATCTGTAGAATCAGTGGCGTACCGAGGGTTCCAGGCGCCCTGGGCAGCAAAGCATGTCGGCGTCCCCACCTTTTATGTATGTACATAATTCAAACTTGTTCTGAATTAGAACAATCACCAGAAAGCAATACAAAGTTAAATGATGTGACAGAAATATATATGTATATATACATATATTGTATAATAGTGTTTTGATACCCATTTTGGCGCCCCTATGGTCCTGCACCACCTACGTTTCCATTGGTGGGGCACTGCTTTCAATAGTCATTTTCGTCACGGCTCAAACTTGTCTTTCTTCTTTGTCTCCCTCTTTCTATCTGTGTGTTTATCTCTCTCTGCCTGTCTCTTTCTTCATCTGTGATTCCTCTCTCTTTGTTTGTCTCTTTCTTTATCTGTAATGCTCCCCCACCTTCTCTCTCTTTCCAATTGTCTACACACACAAAAATAGTCTACATTGTTGTAGTTAGTTCAACTTCAAGAGCGTGTCTAAAAAGGAGTTTAAATAGTGATGAAAATTCAAATATTAACATTCAATTTCAGAAAAATCTGGCAGACAGGTTGGAGTGTTTGGGTGACAACAGACGTAGACGTATTGATAAGTTCTGTGCATATGGCACTGTGGATATTCCTTTTGCTACATTTCGAAATGCACATATGCGTAATAGAGAGTCACACTGCTGTTATCACTTAGGTAATGGTATAAAATCACACTGTTATCATTTCACATTAAAGATCTTTACTTTACCTAATTGCAAAATGTTTAGAGGCACAGACTACAGTGACATAGGCGACATAGCATAGTGACAGTCATAGTACTCATAGAGAAGAGTGATAGACACTCACAGTCTGTCAAAAAGTGTCATTAGTCACTTAGTCTTAGTCACTAACGTAGTGTCATGTAGAGGTCTAGAGATCTGATAAGTCATAGCCTAGACCTATGACAATAATTTATATTAGTAGGCTAATATAATACAAGACAGGGTGATTAAATAAAAGGTAAACTGATACATACACTTTGGTCAATACTAGATGCATTAGTAATTAAGTTCTTTAAATTTGAGTGTGTTTTTTTTTTAATTATGCACCAAATTAATGCTAGATTACATGGAAACAAATTTTGTTCTCAAACAGAAAGAAATAATTGGCTCATGACCTAGAGAACTTGCATGAATAATGTCAATTAAGTTTTCTAGAATACATCAGAATACCTATTTTAGTATTGCCATTCTCAAAGTAACATCTACATGGATCAGTCTAAATGTTTTGTCTTTCTACAGTAATTAAATTAAAACTAACATGTTCATGTCTGATAAAAGTAGTTATTACATCCCATCTGATTTGGACATTTTATTCAGCTTTGACTAACCTACAAAATATTGAAAAATTTTACATTAAAATATTAGATTTCTATGATTTACTAGCCCTACTGCAGTATCTCTCACTCTCCAATTGTAAACAAACAACATTGAGCAACATTATTCCCTATCTCTTCTATACAACTTACGACCTAATTTGTATCGACAATGGTTATCGCATGATGGTTTTTAAAAATTGTTTTATTTATGGCTGTCATGTAATTGTTCATTTTGGTGACTGATATATGTGTTAACCTAGGTTATCTAAACTAAATCTAAATCTAGTTTTAAATTTAGTTTCAAACATTAGCCTATATTTGTTAATTAGACTTTCACCACCGCGCCCATAAATATAAATAAAAATTGTGTGTACTTAACTTAGACTGTTTGATCCCATTGATTTATCTCAGGTGAGCACAGGTACAAGTGCTTTAGTGAGAAAAGTGAAATAACCAAAGAAACAATAAATGCAACTTATTTAGATTACTCATTGGATGATACAGACCCAGTGAATGACCTGGCTGATTTTACCACAGACTCTAAGGTTTGCTTTGAAAATATTTTCTTTTAAACACTGTGCATTGATTTAAAGAAAAAATATAAAGAGGACAGTGATCTTTTCATCACTAGGCACATTAAGGAAGAAAAATTGCCAATGAAATGTAAAACTTTTTTCTTGCACCTTAGAACCACTTTAATTTGGTGATTCTTTTTTTTCCCATTTGGTTGTACTTTGAGATCAATCTGTCCCAGAGTGTCTATTAGTCAAGACAGACTAACTTTTCAGACAGGAAACAGGATATGCATAAGATAGTAAATCTTATACATATAAATATATATTAGATAAAAGAAAGGGAGAACACTAAACTAAAAAGCAACAATTACTTTCTAATCAACTATACCCTATATTTCATTTGATGTTCCTTAGGCTGGATAAAACAACAGGAGTAACCAATTGGTAAAAATTTACTATGCTAAGCTACTTATTTCAGGCTGTCCTTAATAATCCATAAGTCTAAATTAATTGATAGCTTTCAAGATTTTGAGATTTTGATTTTCTATTTTACAAATATTTCTCTATTTAATGCTCATGATTTGAAAACTTTAAATGTTTTCTGAATATTTTTTTTTTAAATATGCTACAGGACCATGAGGTAGTGAAACTGTTGAAATCGGTGGTATTTCATACACAACCAAAGAATGCTGACATCACCAATGACCAGCCAGTAAGGGAGGATTTAGGACACAAAATTAAGATCAAAATTCCAGGTGGCAGCAGTCGGGAATCAGACTACGCAGGGGATAGGCCCTCAGCCAGCCTTCGAAACAGCCTTTCAACTTCAGAGGAAGAAAGTCCTAAGACTTTGAACCGAGACAGCAGTGAGAAAAAAATTAAAAGCAGAGGAAGTGCAGAGAAAAAGAACATTCACAGAGAACAATCTGTCGGCCTGGAGAGAAAACTGAAACCTCGCACAAGCTCGGAAAGAAAGTCTACAGACAAATATTTTGATGAGTTTTCAGAGAAAAACACAAAGAGCCTTTCCAGCGCAGAGAAAAAAGTTGCTTCGGTAGATTATTATGGGTCCAAGGAGAGAAAAAAGAAAGAGCGCTCTAGTGGTGAAAAGAAAGTCGGTGTGGTGGATAGCATGGAAGGCGATTACTTGAAAGATGATCTTGAAGGAGGATCATCCGTTGAAAAAACCTTAAAAAGTAAATTTATATAAATGCAAAGTTACTTTTTATAATGTAATTTATTAGTAGTATATATATTAATTTTTGGCTATGTATATTTTAGGTTTCAATTTTTACAAATATATGGTATACTTGAGCTTTTCAATGAGATAGAAAATTTAAGCAATAGACAAGTATTGTAGATATTTTTATTATATTGTGTACATTTTCAAATTCTCTTTCTATTTCATTTTCTAATACTAACTTATCAGCAGAGAAACTTTCTAGAATGATTTCCGACCAAGGCTTAGGCTTTATACAGAGCTCTTTAGGAAGAAACAAAAGATTTAAAAAAATGGCAAAGACTGGGTGGGAAGTAATTTCCAAATGGGGATTTTTACCAGCAAATAAGTCTTTTCTAGGTTGGTCAGACTTGAAATAATAAAATCAATAAGGTTTGGTCTTAATTAGAACCTAAATTTTGTTTTACAGAAATCAAGAGACAAATAGAGCGACTCCGTCTTAAGAGTCAGTGTTGTGAAGCTGGAGAACGATCTGGAACTTCTGTGTTTAGTAGAACAGCTGCACGGGCCAGGAAAGAGTGTGACCATAGTGCCGGAAAATACATTCAGAGACTTCGTCTAGAATACGATAACAAAATGTGCATCAATAATTTCATCTCATGTTGTGTAGAAACATCAGCCAGGTATAGTATAGATGTAGATGTAAGGGATTGAAGTTTAACTTGATAGAGGTCTAGTTCTTTTTCTGTTTATTGTGGTAAACTTGATAGAGGTCTAGTTCTCTTTCTGTTTATTGTGGTAGACTTGATAGTTTAACTTGATAGAGGTCTAGTTCTCTTTCTGTTTATTGTGGTTGATTATAAATGGGCTTGTTGCTTCATACCTGTGTAAAAAGTTAGTTGAACTTGAAGGCCTATCAGAATATTAATGTTTTCTCAGTGTTTTGGGTAAGGTTTTGTTTTTTACCTAAGCTTTCCAAGTAATATTCACTCATTAATTCACTCAGCGTAGTTTTGAGATTATCCTTAAATGTAGAAATACCATAGGTGTATTTGTTCTAATTTTAATATCTCAGTTAAGAGTCTTTTTATTAATTTTGTTTCCTTTATGTTTCATCAAAGTGCATGTTAAAAATATATATTCATGTAATAAAACAACAAACTCTCATACCATTTAAAATTGATGGATGTAAATATTTAGCTTTCTTTTACAGGTTAGTTATTTTTAAAGTCATGGATATAAAAATATATTTTAATCCATTAATATTTTGTGGCTTTCATTTGCAGCCCCAAGATGTCGAGCAGTGAATTTCAAAGAAGTCCCTTCATGAACTACAACAAAGAAGACACTGACCTAGACTTTGATAATGAGCCTGAAGTTGAAGACGTCCAGCCTGATAATGGGGATGAAGATGATGAAGAGCAGAAAGAGCTAGACACATATAAAGGAAATCTTCAGGTCAATGGCCAGGTGAATACTGAAGGAAAAAATCCACATGTGAATGATCTTCAAGAGGATGACGAAGAGGATAATTTGAATGGCCCCCAAATTTTTGATGCTTCTGATAATGATGAGGATTTCGAGAGAACAGAAGTGCTTTCCAGAGACAAGCCAAAAGGGGAAGATAATTTAGATAACCTTGAGGATGAAATGGTTGTTGAAGATGTTCAAATGTATGAGACTCCTCTTAGAAGGGAATCACCAAAAATGAAACCGACACTTAGAGGTGAAAAACTACATCAGTCCAAATTACGTACAATGGCTAACAACAAAAAGTCTCAGTCTAGCAGAACTGGTGGAGTCTCCAGAATTGTAAAAAAGCCAAAAGAAAGGTCAAGTAGAATGAGAAGGACATCATCAGAACGTGTCCAGGGTCATGAAGGTCAGACACACTGGGTCAAAGGTCAGGTTCCATCCCTAGATTCTGGTGAGATGATGGCAATGGTGAAGAAGAAGGCTTTGAAAAAAACAATGGACTCTAAAGAAATGGAGGTTCTTGTGACAAAAGATGATGAAAGAATTGATCTACAAGGGGGACGATCCAGATTATCAAGGCGGCATATACCAAAGGGATAAAAAAAGCCCAATAATGTTGATTTATTTTACTGGCTTAAAAAATGTACTGATGTTTTCAATACACTTATATTTTTTCACTGCCTTCTGTTGTGTAGATCTGATACACTTAATTAAAAATAACTAAGTCAACATTCAATAGATCAGACTGTATGATTGCTACTTTGTTTTTGTTGAAACAATCACCAATCTCTGCTCTAATGATATAAGTCTACATAGAAGTGACATTATAATAGTATTAAAGATTTGTATGTTATTCACAGTAATCTTCTTTTTATTTACATTTTTATTGGCTAAACAAGAAAATGAAAAAGAAAATAACAAAGCTTATATTAAGAGTAGTTATATCAATCTTGTAATTAAATTTGTAATAGATCTAGACTAACGATAATAAATATGTGCGATTAGAAATAATTTTACCAATTGTTTTTGTTTAGCGTAGTTTCATACTTTTAGCTTTCTCACTACGCTGTGATTCTATCACTTGTCTGGACCAGTTGGGGGGGGGGGGTAAGAAGGGATTATCAGGGTGAATGTTATACCTTGATCGCTTTTGAAATGCATTTATAAAAAATACCTCAAGCTAACATCCTAACCGCTATGCCAGCGAAGTCTGAAAATAGGTTTTATAGTTATCTATTGTTAGTTTGAAACTTTAAAGTGGCCACCTATTTCTCTCTGCAAGGTATAGAGGGGACCAATTCAACTTTTACCACCACATGTCTAGTACAATTTCTTTCCCATGTTCGATTCCAAACAAAATATTTAATTCCTTAAGATAATTAACTTTTTTTTTTAATATGGTTTTATAAATGTATAGTATTCTTTACACTGGATACACCATAATGCTTGGATTCGCCTGTATTACATGAAAATCACACATTGTACACAAACTGATCCTTTTGTTTCTGTTTGTTGTTGAAGACTTTTTGTGTGTGTGTAATGTTAATTACCAATGAAATAAAAGGCTTTTAATAACTTGATAACATTTTGTGAATTTATATACATGTACTTTTAGAAATTTTTTTTTTGGGGGGAGGGGGCTGGTTCATCGATCTCATGATGTTTCTTTCATTGTGTGAGTCATTCTTCTCCCTTGGTATAAAGGGAATCAAATGTACAATTCCTCACGTTTATGTAGGCGAATGATAAGCTGATGAGAAAGGTCAGGTCTGTTGATAACTAGGAATTCTAGGATACCAGAGCAGATGTACAGCATTCATTTAAAATATTTACTCTATATGCACATTCGAACTATAGATTCGAGTGGAGAGAGTTTGACTGTCAAAGCCAAAACACTGCAATGGTCTTTAATGGGCAAATCTGTCCACATTTTAAATTTAGCTCCACAATACCAATTTCTCGTTACAGCGTCTACTTTAGCCGTGTACCAGACAATCACATATTGACAGTACTATGGCTTTGACAGTTCGCGTAACCAAATCCCTTTACTTTTCCCGGTCAGCAGCTGTTCACAACAGGATACCAAGAGAGATGATGATTTTTGATAGTGAGTCATATATTACAATATGACCTCAGCTTAGCTTTCGTCTCTTCACTGTATTGAAGAGTTCTTCCTATTAACCATCCATAGTGTTTGACTATACCGTTAATATGGATACTAAACTACCCCCCCCCCACCCAATATTTAGGTGTATTAAACGAAATCTCTCAACTAGCCTGCCGAACTTTCAATAATCGGTAAAGTATCAAAACAAACGAATACCCAATTAAATTGTTTGCTGAACCTTGACATATTCTTCACACTTACGAAAAGGTGAAACGGTAATGTCTACTTACTAGATTTTTACTAGATGCGAATTAGAAACATTGATCTCTCTCTACATCCTAGTTAATGAGGGTGTCATGTGGCCAGAACAACGCCTTTACTTTTCCCCAACTAATGTCAGGTACTCAGAGGCGCCCTAAAATCCCGACATTCAAATTTTCAGTCACGCTTTGAAGACTGCGATTTTTAATTTCGGAATCTTCGGGCGCCTTTGAGTCCACCCAGCTCTAATGGGTACCTGACATTAGTTGGGGAAAAGTAAAGGCGGTTGGTCGTTGTGCTGGCCACGTGACACCCTCGTTAACCGTAGTCCTGTAGACCACAAGGCCTGAAAGGGGAACTTTTACCTTACTTTTACAGCCTAGTATAAAATAAATATAAACTTGTCTGCTTAATAGAATGTCTCTGTCGATGTTGTTCCATTGTTATATTAAGACTTTTTTTTTTTTACTATAAGCTACATATTGTAAAGATGAGCTATTAGTTTTTCTCCGGTAAGAGCCAAACTGTCAGCTTACAGACAGAAATACGATGTAGTCCCTTAACAATGATCATTAAAGAATCTTTTGTATGATAAAGCAAATGTCAACAGCGGCTCTAATTGGTTGCAAAGATCTTTGGTAAATTCAGTTTGTGGTGTCTGTTATTAACAGTCAGTACACATTAATAAAACCATTGGCTTTCAGTTAAATTTTGAAAGTAATTTCAAATTTGTGTGCTTTGATTAAAAAGTTAAGGGTGCTTTAAAAAAAATATAAATCTCTACCAGTTCAAGCTGTATGTTGAGGAATGGACTGCACCGCTAGGACTTTATCGTGAATCACTCTTTAAACAAATTAAACAAAGAGAAAATTAATGCGTCGGACAACGACCAGCCAGACAGTAGTTGTTGTATATAAACTTAAAATAATGGATTCAACTTAAGACAGAACATCAACCTAGTTAGATGACAGGCTACATGCCCCACTAGATGACAAAGCTATGACGTCACATTTACCTTCACTCACCACCACCCTCCCTTCTCCACACTCTTTTTCCTAGTTTCACAGTATGTTTCCTGAAGTTTATTCTCCATAGTCGTGTTCTTATAGATCTTTTAAGACAGTAGGCCCACTCTCGGTAAGAAACAATAGATTCGCCGCTGTCTCATATAGGACTAGAACTGTCAATCGCTACATTAACTCGGTTACGCTTTTTATTTCATTGAGCTGGATAGTAGATCTAAATAACACATCGCCCTTATGCAAATAGAAAAATAAGAATGCCCTGATAAAGTTTTAGAAACAAAATGACCTGCCAACTATTAAGTTTGAGGTTATAAACATTCGTAATACTTGGCTGCAGTACACAACCTTACTTGTAGAACTGAACTCTTGAATTATGGGACTATTTGAGACTGAGGTAAGACCATTGTTTTAAAACTATGTCTACATTTTATTATTATGTTAAAGTAACAAGTGCTGTATTAGTACTGTAAACAATTCATTTAATGATTTTAGTTTCTGGGTGTCCAACTGTCCGTTAGTCTCAATTACAAAATAATGTTAAATTATTAAGTATGTCTACGAGTGTGTTTTGGCCTGTGCTTGTATTGAAACTTCCGCTAGAGAGTTAGTCGCAAGAAATCAAACGTCTTCCCCCTTTTTTTTTGCTACAAAGCTTATATCAACACTCCGTCTGTTTGTCTGTCTGGGTGGAATCTTGTACACGTTATTTCTCCTACTTCCCATTATAGGATCAAGTTGACACTTGGCAAAATTTTTCATTTTCGATGACAACACACGAATCAATAAAAATGCAGCCCATTAAGCAACTAGTCATAATTAATTAATTTTGTTTTATAAAGAAAATGTGCTTAGCTATAAGGGGAGATTAGCCTTCTGTAAAGAATTGGGGCATTGGTAAAAAAAACTGAAACTAACAATAGACTATGTACCTTATGTTTTTATGAGCACTTGAATAGCTCAGTAGCAAACACGTTGGTCTTCCATTGTGTAGGCTCTAGTTCGAATTCAGACTCGAGCATCTTTTTTTTAAAATTAGCTTTTGAAAAAGCAGCTCGGAAACCTTCTTCCACATACCCCTCCCGTCTCCCCAACTGGACCACAAAATTGATTGGACCAGAGCGCACTCCCACCTCCCCAACTGGACCACAAAAGTGATTGGACCAGAGCGCACTGAGCATGAAAGCTGAGTTGTGCAAAACAAAAACAATAAATAAACTATTTCCAATGGTGTTGTAGACGGTCGTTGACTTGTAGCACCAAAATGCTGGTAGAAAACTCAACAGCTCTAGGCGTATTAAATCTTAACTTATCAAAATTTAAATAACTTGAATAACTTCTTTCTCATAAGACCAAGATCAGCTTGAGATAAAATGACATCAATGTAATAGGTTTTAGTAATAATATAAAAATTATATTTTGAATAAAATCTAACCTCTTCCCACCGTCACCATAGAAACACACACACACACACCATTACAAATGGCACACATGTATTATAGCTAGTTTAGATCTATTAAAAAACTCACATCACGATTGATTAAAATAATTGTTGCAATTTCACTCAATATAAGTGAGGATTTTTTTAAAAAAGTATTTTTTTTTATTTTACTTACTTGATGTACAGGACTTTCCCGTCATACATTCCTCCGATATTGTCGGACTTTTCAACAAGGGTTCCCCGTACTCTTGGTCTAACACGTCTTTTCACTCTAGTATTCTGGAGTCGTCTGTCCTATACTAGACAACTGACGACAATGCCGTTTATCTTGCATCATTCACACTGCATAGCTTACCTCTTCCCACCGTCAATAAGGCTGTTAATGAAGTGACCTCTGACACATGTAGCCGTCACCTTCAATGTGGTCATCCATTGACATGTAGTCTCAGTAAATTCGGGGTTGTAAGCCTTTAGTCTAGTGTCCAGGTGGTACTCAGTCTTCTGATGACCAACGGTTGCCAGGTGAAAGAGGTTTTCTTTCGTGTTTTAACCGACGTTTGTAGTAATCCCCCCTTCCCCATGTCCGAATGTTAGATACAGTTTACCCTCTGAACATTGTTTTCTAGAAGTTTCAAAAAGTTTTTGAGAGATGAGGCCTTTGGTTGAATGAATCCTGGCGCTTCAACCCGACTCTAAGGTGTAAAATGTCTTTTGCACGCACCATTCCAAAGCAGACATACACAGAAAAACCACCCTTACAGCCGGGCAAAGTCAGTCCAAGATATCGATGCCAGGCTTGAAATCCGAGATCTAATCTTATAAACGACTGATACTTCGTCCGAAAAATAAGATAATTTCGTCATGCGTCATCTGAACATGATGCAAATGTTCAGAACGACATTAAGACATCGGTGAAGCGAATGTGTTCTCCAATGATTGTAAGAATAGTAACAGTATTTTACTGATGTCTTTTCTAAATCCAGATTTTTCTTCTTGTTGTGACCAAATTAGACGATTCTTTTATGCGTTTAAAAAAACTATCGCGTGTTACTGTAAAATAAACGTGGAAATTGGAAGGTACATCTATATGTACTTATATACATATAGCCTATATAAGTTTGTATTTTTCTAAATGCTATTATTATTATTTTTTTGTATCTATCAAAATTTAAATAATGTTTTGAAGTGCTTTCGAAAATTTGGAAATGACTGCATCTTTGTTAACAATAGTAATAATAATGTTACTAAATATTTTAATATATTCCATCGGATTTTTATAATCTTTCAAGTATTACAATTTTAGAGAAACCCAAGACCAAAATTATATGATCGCAGATTAATTTTATTTCTATAATTTTTAGCTGCACCCGAAAGGGGAAAAGACGCAATTAGTTTTGTGTGAAATGTCTGTCCATCCGTCCGTTTGTCCGTCCGTCCCGTTTAGATCTCGTAAAAAAACTAGAAAAGATAGTGAAAAAACGACATCGTAATATTTTAGTCCATTCAAAGTTCTGATCCAACGGCTACTTTTTTCTTTTCTAAAAGCGAAAAATGTAATTTTTAAAATCACTTATGCAAACAGTATTTTCATAAAAATCACCACTTTTACAACTATTCACTATTAATAGTAACAAACAAGGGAGGTTCTTTAGTAGGAGGGGTAACAATGTACAATATTCTCAACACATTTATAATTTATAACAATTAATAAGTAGATTTTCATATTATCGCGTGAACTGCAGTGCTATACTACACCCATAGAACACTCAACTAAAGGAAATTTGTTTTTCACGGAAATGTTTTTTTCTTTTTTTTGAGGATTTGAATAAGAGATTGACCCTTTACAAAAAAATTATCCATTATAAGACATCAGTTAGGCCAGGTTCGCATTTAACTTCACATACACTGTCACCTATCCTTTGGTCTGCTGGAACGCTGGGGCACCATAACCTTCTTTCTCCATTCTTCTCTGTCATTTTTCTTTGATAGAGTTTAATTCTGATGTTATTTCTGAAAATATTGATACCTGTCTTTTTTACCTGCCTAGGTAGACCACTTCGGGGGCCAATTTTGAGTTTGTATCTCTACACAAACTGTCTTTGTAACCTTGTTTAGAAAATAATTTGTAGTTGTTTTTTGTTGAACTATTTTGAAAAAAAAAATCTTAATCAACCACCGTCGGACAATAGTTATGCCTTCGCAAAATATGTTGGTCGCAGCTGGGGCTGCGTTACCACGGGAAATACTGCATTGCTCATCATTCTTCGGACTCGAAAACAAGCCCCATTATTATTATTATTATTTTGAATGTGATCATCAAGCAGATATAGACATATTTATAATTAATGCTAACAAATTCTAAATGTTACAGATTGATTTGGATTAAGGCACAGAAATAAAACCAACAAACTCACGTTGATAAGTTTTCAGTTGTAATCTTTCAGCTTTCAGCTTCTTTGTTCAACATTCCATTCAATTCAAAATTAAAATGAACACCAATTACTTATTTGGTTTATAGAAATTTCTTCTAATAAATCCTAATGCTTTGTTTGATTTTTTAAATATTTTCATTAATATGTGGAATTCATGTTATTTTTTCATTTATTATTATAACACCTAGGTATTTTGCATTTTTAGTCTGAGTTACTGGTTTACCATGAATAAATAAGTGGTATTTATTTGTTTTAGTTTTTTTTTTATTACTCTTAATAATTGACATTTTTCTGGGTAGAAAGACATTGATTCCCTTTTCTGTAATTCATCTAATTCTCTTTGCAAAATGTCCGTATCCTTCAAACATTGTTAGCTAAAAGTATTAACTCTTTCTCTCCGTTATTGTTTTTACTCGTTCCGATAGAATTATTCCTTTTGCTCATTTGTATTTCACTATCATGTTATGATTAAGCTTCATTAACTTTTTTGTTTATCATCAGACAATGTTATATTTGGTATTAAATTATAGGAGAATGCTGGCTCTTTTTACACAACACAAATTAAAGTTTATAAATCCAAAACTCAATTTAGTTTAATGGGAATCAAATCAACGTTGGCATCGTCGATTAGGAAAGAGAGAGAGATAATAATGTTAAATACTTTTTCTCGTTTTTTTCCCGTCTTTCGAGTAAGCTATTTTTTTTTATTACATAAACATAGATATATGTACTATATTTAAGAATATAGTTTGTAGCTTGTTAAACTATTTGGAATGTAATAAACAAGTGGACCAGGCAAGACATATATGAGTTCTATTTACAGCTCCAAAAATTGTCAATGTTACACATTGATTTAAAGTCACAGAAATGAAGTGAACATTATTTATCTAGATGAAACAAATAACAACAACAACATCACGTTGATAAGTTTTCAGTTTTAATCTTTTAGTTTCTTTGTTCAACATTCCATTCAAGTCAAAATTAAAATGAACACCAACATTCATGTTCATCTTTTAAATTGAACCTTTTTGTTCATCTGTTTGAGTTCAGTAGTAAACTTTTTTGGCGTCGTAGTTTCCACTGCCTTGTTTTCCCCCATGACCAGAAGAGAGAGCGTTCTTGATATTTTCTAGCACCTTATACACTGTTTCTAGAAGGGGACATAATGGGTTCTCTTTGCCAGCGTCTCCTTTGTAGCTACCGTCTACATTGTAGTCGCCATCTACCTTGTATGCACCTGAAACGTAGTCTCTGTATGTTCGGGGTGGTCCGTAGTAGCTCGGTGGTCTGTTGTCGCCAAAGCAGTCGCCTTGTGGATTGTAGTTTCCTTCTGAGCTGTAGTCGGCCATTCCATTGTAGCCCCCATTGTCTACTTTAGGACATATTTGACGAATCAACGTCTGAGCCTTAATAATCAGCGGCTTCAGAAACATCAAAACATTTTGCAAATCCAATTTAAGTTTTTCCAGTGGTGTGCCACTGAGTAAGCTCACTGCTTCTTGTTTCTCGTCATGACCACTGGGCGCAGCATCAGAGCAGGCCAACAGGGAGATAACTACCAGTGCTGTCGTAAAGGCAAAGGACATGTTCACCATGACTCGTGAAATTCAGAGCTGCCAATTATTTTGTGTAACTGAGACGTTCAGTTCTATGACAGAGTAAAGATTGTAAGAATACGCTCAGTATTTATACAAATGTCTGTTGTTTGTGCTACTACCAAATGTTTCGTTAATTAGAGGCAGAGATTATCACTTTAGAAGGAATATTACAAAATGATATCATTCCATATTAGCTCACATTAGTGAGCCGAATCTTGACTCAAACACGTGTCTTTATTAACTGACATATATCTCAAAGTTCGAAGTAATCATGGAGTCCACATAAAGCAATATGTGTGAAAGAGGTATTATCCTAAAAGACGTTGGCTATTTTGTTGACATTTTGTAAAAAAGTTAATTTGAAACTGATTCATCTAAAAACATAACGTTTCGATTGTTCATATTCATGTGTCAAATGTACACACTCGCAAGTTGCGTCTTGTAACAATACATAATTAGGATTCCAGATATTGTTTCTGAGTGTCTTCAAAACATCAATCGTTATCATCTAGATTCTATATCTAAACGTTATTGTCCAGTAGGGTGCTCTATTGATTGACACTACATTTACTGACACTATATTTACTTACACTACAATATTAGGCCAACATGTTTTGACGAAAGTTCCTATTTAATTTGAAATAGAAATGAGTGAATTAAACATTGATACAAAATCACGTACTTTGCAGATACTTGGAAGATGCGAAAACTTTAAAATTGTGTAGTTAAGAATAGATATTTAAACTTACGACTTCTATACATTTGGTGTATTGAAAAATAAAAAAAAATGATGATGTTCAATTGAAAACATAATTGATATTGGAACTATTTGCTTACTTAATCCAGTAAAACGCAAAATTTACACTATCGAATCCTTTCTGAGGGTAAATGATCCTAATGCCTTAAGTCCCTAATAAACATGCGCGACTAGATTGACACATGGATACACGTTGGACGTGACTATCTTCTTCTCTGAAGGAAAGTCTGCACTTTATAAGATAGATAAGAAAGAAAATATGTATTTATAAGGTAAGACTATATCAACGCCACTCGTTGATCAGGAACATGAAAAGGACCCTAACCCTAACCCTTATGAATATAATCAACTGTGTTACACATAATGTTCACAAAATCTGACTGACATTGTCATTCAATCTGCCACAGTGTTCCTAGTTAACGCTATTTCTGTGAATGCTTTCACCTTTTCTAGACACATTACTTTGGCTTTAACCACACACTCCTTCATAAAATCATATTCACTAAATAATTTACTATTGCTTGACAAAATGTAGCTTGCTTTCACTGCAGAATCACTCTCGTTGTTCAGTTTAACAAATACTATTTTTCGATTTAAGTAGTTTGTCATCTCTCATTTTCCAGTGTAACAATTATTTAACATTATTTTAATAATTTTGAAGTGGCTACGCGGACCGCACGCAAAGTGGTCGCGTGCCGCATGCGGCCCCCAAACACTGTGTTTGACATGCCTGCTCTACACTGTCTACAGTGTAATGCTATTTTAATTTAACACATTTTCCGAAATAATGTAAGAGCCTTCTTTCGTAGACAGTGCTACTGTGCTACTAGAGGGCTTCATCCTTTTAAGGCCCACATACTTAGCGATTAAAAAGCAATATAAAGCCTATATTTCTTATAAAGATGTAGGTAGACCCATCATATGATATAGCTTTTGTGGGCCGGATTGTACAGAAATGCCCGGGCCGATTTTGACACACAGTCCGCCCCTGATTGTAAAACATATGGACCTTTTAAGTTGTAGACTATTTTTAAAAGTCTGGAAGTTTTGATTATGTCTAAAAAAGCTCCTGGTAACAGACTTCATATCTTAATAGGCCTACACAACCTCAGGCTTTAAGGACCGTTTAATCAATGTTGGCTACACTGATGTTAAAGCCGCTGAAAATATTAGGCCATAGAATCATAGAAAGTAATCAGAATAGGGAAATCCCGAAGCTTAATTGTGAGGCTTGATTGTAGATTGGCGAAGCGCTTGGCTTCAGAATCCATGGTTCTCTGGATCAAATCCCGGTGAAGACTTTCATTACGAACTTCGGTACCACCCAACTCTAAACTTATTTATCTTGGTGAAGTAAAAGCGGTTGGTCGTTGTGCTGGTCACATGACACCATCATTAATCGTCTGCCCTCGAAACAGATTAGCTTTACATCATCTGCCCTATAGATGGCAAGGTCTGAAAGGGGAACTTTATTTTTGTTTTACTAAAGCTCAAGGGGCTTTTGATAAATTAAACAAATGTGTATCTATCTTTGAGAATTTACGATGCACTTCTAGAATACAGGGAAAATACATCGAACTTGACTGAATTAGTCCCCTTTATATGTTGCCGCTTTATTGGTGGCTAGAAAGCACTTGCTCACTCCACAATGCACAAGCTGGCTTGAGGAAAGAAAGTAGAACAGAAGACCACCTCTTTCGTTTTATCCAGGACACAGTAGACGGGTTTTATGCAAACAAACACACTACAGCAGTATTTATAGATTTGCAGCAAGCCTATGATAGAGTGTGGAGAAAAGGTATTTTTTTGAAGATGAAAAAAATGGGCATCCATGGAGAAATGTACAGCTGGATCAGGGCATTCTTAAAAAACAGAACCATCCAAACCCGATTCGAAGTGCCATCTCTAGCAAAAAAATTTTCTAAGAAGGACTACCACAAGGTTCAGCCCTTAGCTGCACTCTCTTTCTAATCTTCATGAATGATCTCCCGGACCTCATTTCGGTCAATAAGGCACTTTATGCAGACGACCTTTTAATTTGGACTACAGAGAAATATCCAGTGCTGACTAGATCCAAACTAAATAGAGCCCTCACAACTATCTCCACATATTCAAAATTATGGAAAATGGAAATAAACAAAGAAAATTAGGTTATTCAATCTTTAGCCACAGCAACAAAACAGCAAAAAGAAACTACATCCTAAAAATAGACTCTCAGCCAATAAATAAAGAAGAAAATCCAACATATCTTGGTGTAAAACTAGACCAAAGACTGTCTCTAAAACACTTTATGGCAGATTTAAAAGAAAAGGCATCACAAAGATTAAACATAATAAAACACCTAGCAGGAACATCCTGGGGAGCTGAAAAGAAAACTTTAAGACAGTTATACACTGGATATGTCAGATCTGTAATGGATAACTGTCTCTCCATACAAGTAGCTGCCAACAAAACCTATCAATCATCATTAGATACAATCCAAAACCAAGCCTTGCGGCTAATTAGTGGAGGTATGAGAACTACTCCCACAGCAGCCTGTGAAATAGACTCCAATATTGAACCTCTTAAGTTAAGGCGCAACAGAGCAGCACTAGAAGCTATTGAGAGATACAGAAGATTGGAGGACGATCATCCAAATAAATTACTAACACAGAGAAATTGGAAAAACAACCCAAAAGAAAGCAAAGGAAGCTGATCCAACTTACTGACGAAGTAGCCCTAAAACACCACCTACCCAATAACAGAGAAAAAATTACCAGGTTCTCAAACATTACACCCGGACTAAACTAAAAACAACCAACCATCAAAACACATTTACTAAATAACACCTTAACAAAAGAATCAAATCCACTGGAGCTCAAAGTAGGTACGCTTGAAACAATTGAAAGCTAAACAGCTATCCATATATATACATCAATGCTGGTCTTGGTGCCTTCATGGTCTTCCTTGAAAATAAACACTTTGAGATAAGCGCACCCTGTGGCGATTACTGCTCAAACTTCCAAGCCGAAATTGAGGCAATTACCATAGCACTACAGACAGTGGAAAACAAATTATATGAAGGAGTGCAACCACCATCATATATTGTTGTCTTTACAGACTCCCAATCTACTCTGCAAGCACTTAACAGCAGCACCTACACTACAGTGGATCCCTGGACACATTGGCATCATGGGAAATAAAAAGGCAGATAAGCTATCAAAGGCAGGTTCATCTATGGAACAACCAGATAGACCTGTTAACTACCTCACCCTAAGGTCAATGTTAGTCAACAATAACAAAGAGGAGTGGCTCAACCAATGGGCATCAGGAAACACAGGCAGAGCCATGTACAGAGAAATGAGTACTCCTAACAAACTGGACAGTATTAACTTCCTCCCCCGCAAAGAACAGTCTACAATCTTCCAACTAAGAACAGGACACACACCACTATTAAATTACCACCTGAACAAAATAAACTCCACACAACTACCCCTTTGCAGACACTGCGCCCACCCCTTTGAAACCGTAAACCATATCCTCTTTGAATGCCCCTCCCTAATCCCCCTTAGGCAGACCCTACTTCCACTACAGCCCAACATAACCAACACCCTGTACGGCAGTGCTGAACAACTGAAGAAAACAGCACACTTTTTTTCGTTGGCACAGTCTGCAAAAGAGCTCACAGCTCAGCAGCAATAAAGCTGGCTAGAAGAAGAAGAAGAATGTTGCCGCTTTAAAGTAAGATTGAAACAAACAATACATAACTATATTATCTTCATTAGTCATAAGTACCTCAGTAGCAGAGTGGTTAGTATGTCGGCTTGAGGAGGCGTGAGCCATCAGTTCGAATTCAGGCCGTTCCCCCTCCCTTTTTTTTTTTTTTACAAATGCTTTTAAAATTCACCCAAATATCTCTTTCTTTCTTTCTTTCTTTCTTTCTTTCTTTTTTCCAATGTGTTCCCAACTGGTCCAGATAAGTGATTGGATCATAGCGTAGTGAGAAAGCTAAACGCATGAAATAGTGCTAAACAAAAACAATTAGTAAAACATTATTAATCGCACAGATTTATTGTTGTTAGTCTAGATCTATTACAAATGTAATGACATGACTGATCCAAAGTAATTCATACAATTACACTTCGTATAAGGTTTTTTTTTTTAAGAATTTAAAAAATGTTTTTCTTGTTAAACCACAAGATGTTACTTTTAAATGTCCCATTTTATAGTCTTGTTTTTGGACCCTTTAAATCTGTACCATAATAAAAGTCAATCTCCAAGTAGAAGGATGCAATAATTGTGGTTAACGTGACATAGCTGTCAACTAAATGAAGTAAAACTGACGTCACGTATTCACAGTGTCATTAAAAAACCAAACACGAGGTTCTGTTCCTCTTCGACTGCTCAACTGGCCAGTTGTTTGTGTGTGTGTGTTTTGTGTGTTTGTGTATGAGCTCGTGTACAATCTGTGCCTTGAGAAAATAGTATAAGAAGTTTTCATAAATGGAGTATATAATGTGTCCACAGAATACAGAAGCATTGATAATTTATTAGTATTGACAATTAATAATTTGTTGTTTCCCTTTTAGCTTTGCTCAGCTTTGCACATAGCATTGCCATCGCCAGTTTTTTTTTCAGCGTATGCCTCCACGTCAGTCAAGTACTATTTCTTTCCCTTGTTTGAGATACCTAACAAAAGTAATTAATTAACTAATTGGTTAATTTTTTCAAAATTGATTCCATTGTCGTCAGGTAAGAGATTGGGTGCCGGAGAAATAACGTGTACAAACGTTTGGCCAGACAGAATCATAGACAGATAGACACACAGACAGACAGACAGAGTGAGTTTTGTTTTGTAAAAAGAATTTTTTGTTATTTTCTTGTTTATGATAGAATTCTCAAAATTCTCCCGATTGTTTTATGTCGTTATGTGTGAGCAAACTGAAAAAGTTTTCACGGTAAGACGTCTTACTGAACATGAAGATGTGATCTTGCGATTATCACTTCGTTTGATCTGTTTGACTGTTTATAGTTAAGTGGCCTCTTTTCAATTCAAGGTCTCATAAATTTTTTTTGCTTACTTTAAAGTGTTTTTGACTTGTGATCTCTTTGTAAAAAGTGAGCCCTGAAGCTTCGTCTCTGAGCCCGCAGTGGGAGCTTACAACACTCCAATAGTCTTCATTGCTAGATGGAGGGGGAGCTTGCTTTTTCTAAAATATTATCTCCAGGCAGAAACTTTTTCTGTAACAAAACACTTAAAAATCATCTATTTCTGAAAAAAAAAAGTCTAAATGGACTAGATGTAAAGAACTTAATTTTTTTTTATTTTCAACTTATTGTCAATATTTATGTAAAATAAAATTAGAAAATGTTATAATTATGTTAATTATGTAAGTTATGTAAATTATGTAAGTTTTTCATTACATTCTTAAAGCCTCTTTCCCCTCCCCTTAACTATACGAGGACTTTGGGGGGGGGGCGCTGTGTCCTCTCAAAATGGGGTACAATGTGAGACAACATTCTTTTCTTTCGAACTGGTCCAGCAAGGGTTAAACTGCAAGTAATGAGTGTGTTTGTTTCAATAACTATTTTAACAAAGTCTCTCAATATGCGTGGTACATGTTTTTGTTTCATGACGAATAACTTTGAGATATCTGAACGTTATCTCTGTAAATATACAATTATTTTGAATAAAGTCAGTGAAATCTTGTAGTTCAAACATTACAAAAAAATAAATAACAATAAAACCAACAAATTCACATTGAAATTTATTAATTTTCAATAGTTTACTACTTCAGTTTCACGTCAAAGTTATAACATTCCTCTATTACGGAATCATAGTTTATTCTTTTATGAATTGTTTATTAATAATGGACTTGTGTAACTCTTGTTCCCGAGTTCTTCTTTCTCGTTCCCCAGTGCTTTCGAAAATTTGCATGTGGCTGTATCTTATCTTATCTAATCTTATCTTACGAAATGCAGACGTTACTTCAAAATAGAAGATATTACGTCCTACGCGTGTTCCTAAATCAATCTTGTCATGTATGTTAATCAATGACTTAAATTCTGCCAAGTCACTGGTTTTCCTGGCTAGCTCAGGCAACCCATTCCATGCTCTAATAGCACTAGGGAACAAGGAGTATTTGTACAAATTTGTCCTAGCATATGGGACGAGGAATGTGCCTTTATTTTTGTGTCTTTCAGAGTATTTTATTAAATTTTGTTTTTGTATTTGAAGATTATGGTTCAGTGTTTTATGTATAATTGCTATTTTACTTTTAAGTCTTCAACCCTGAAGGCCAGATTTTAGTGATATTACTAAAGGTGTTACTCTAGTCAAATATGAATATTCGTTTGCAATAAATCTCACTGCTCTATTTTGTTCCAGTTTCTTTATGTTTCTTGAGTTGAGGGGTCCCAAACTGAGAATGCATATTCTATTATTGGCCTAACCAAGGTTAAATAACATTTTAGTTTTATGTTCTTATTTGGTTTATAGAAATTTCTTCTAATAAATCCTAATGCTTTGTTGGATTTTTTAAATATTTTCATTAATATGTGGAATTCATGTTATTTTTTCATTTATTATTATAACACCTAGGTATTTTGCATTTTTAGTCTGAGTTACTGGTTTACCATGAATAAATAAGTTGTATTTATTTGTTTTAGTTTTTTTTTTATTACTCTTAATAATTGACATTTTTCTGGGTAGAAAGACATTGATTCCCTTTTCTGTAATTCATCTAATTCTCTTTGCAAAATGTCCGTATCCTTCGAACCTTGTTAGCTAAAAGTATTAACTCTTTCTCTCCGTTATTGTTTTTACTCGTTCCGATAGAATTATTCCTTTTGCTCATTTCTATTTCACTATCATGTTATGATTAAGCTTCATTAACTTTTTTGTTTATCATCAGACAATGTTATATTTGGTATTAAATTATAGGAGAATGCTGGCTCTTTTTACACAACACAAATTAAAGTTTATAAATCCAAAACTCAATTTAGTTTAATGGGAATCAAATCAACGTTGGCATCGTCGATTAGGAAAGAGAGAGAGATAATAATGTTAAATACTTTTTCTCGTTTTTTTCCCGTCTTTCGAGTAAGCTATTTTTTTTTTATTACATAAACATAGATATATGTACTATATTTAAGAATATAGTTTGTAGCTTGTTAAACTATTTGGAATGTAATAAACAAGTGGACCCGGCAAGACATATATGAGTTCTATTTACAGCTCCAAAAGTTGTCAATGTTACACATTGATTTAAAGTCACAGAAATGAAGTGAACATTATTTATCTAGATGAAACAAATAACAACAACAACATCACGTTGATAAGTTTTCAGTTTTAATCTTTTAGTTTCTTTGTTCAACATTCCATTCCATTCAAAATTAAAAGGAACATCAACATTCATGTTCATCTTTTAAATTGAACCTTTTTGTTCATCTGTTTGAGTTCAGTAGTAAACTTTTTTGGCGTCGTAGTTTCCACTGCCTTGTTTTCCCCCATGACCAGAAGAGAGAGCGTTCTTGATATTTTCTAGCACCTTATACACTGCTTCTAGAATGGGACATAATGGGTTCTCTTTGCCAGCGTCTCCTTTGTAGCTACCGTCTACATTGTAGTCACCATCTACCTTGTATGCACCTGAAACGTAGTCTCTGTATGTTCGGGATGGTCCGTAGTAGCTCGGTGGTCTGTTGTCGCCAAAGTAGTCGCCTTGTGGATTGTAGTTTCCTTCTGAGCTGTAGTCGGCCATTCCATTGTAGCCCCCATTGTCTACTTTAGGACATATTTGACGAATCAACGTCTGAGCCTTAATAATCAGCGGCTTCAGAAACATCAAAACATTTTGCAAATCCAATTTAAGTTTTTCCAGTGGTGTGCCACTGAGTAAGCTCACTGCTTCTTGTTTCTCGTCATGGCCACTGGGCGCAGCATGAGAGCAGGCCAACAGGGAGATAACTACCAGTGCTGTCGTAAAGGCAAAGGACATGTTCACCATGACTCGTGAAATTCAGAGCTGCCAATTATTTTGTGTAACTGAGACGTTCAGTTCTATGACAGAGTAAAGATTGTAAGAATACGCTCAGTATTTATACACGTGTCTGTTGTTTGTGCTACTACCAAATGTTTCGATAATTAGTGGCAGAGATTGTCTCCTAAGAAGACATATCAGATATATCACACATCACATCACATATCAAGATATCAGGACTGTTGCGTAATAAAATTCTCATGTTGTTTTTTTTACATGCGTCAGTGAGTATGATCTATGTTGTGGTACGTTCTAGCAAGATCATTACCTGACCTTCGCTAGAAATATCCAGCAATCTTGTTGCTTTTTTGGGTTCACGCCCCTGTGCAATATTTGGGGTCTGAAACTTTGGTGTCCTTTTATAAAGGAGAACTCTTATTTTACTGATACGTCAAACATTATACTAGATCTATATAGAATAGATCAACGACGCTTGTGTAATAAGCTGGTCATGTGTGTGGCCGGCATTTTAAAACTAGGCTTGGACTTAATAGTCCATGAGAAATGAGAGATTAGCTCATCTTCGACCACGAAGGAGGGTATAGGCCTATATAATAATTATCACTTTTATACAGCGCTACTTTCATGCTTATAGCATGCTCGGTGCGCTTTGGACCAATCTCGTTTGTGAACCAGTTTGGGGGGGGGGGGAGGGGGTATCTGGGAGAAGGTTTTCCGTGCTGCCTATGGGCGCTCAGTAAACACAACTCTGCTAGAGTCGGGTGTTGAACCTCGAGCCCTCTTCATAGGAATCCAAGCCAAGTTCAAGCGTACTTAGCCTCTCGACCACGCTTCCCACATTTATATATACGTTATATAAATTAGTTGTAGGGTATTTAATGGTATTAAATTTGACCAGACTTTCAGAACTATACTTTCTATTCCTCGTTTTTGTCATCCTAGACAAGGTTTGGGGTTAGAGGTTATAATCTTCATTTCTGAAGGAAAAACTTCCATTCAAAACACGAATTATTGTATTTTTGTCTATGTCAGAGACTTATATATTATATCTAGACTGGAAACCGGAAATAAATTCTTATCCGCGACTGATCGATTCACAGACATGTATATATATAGAGATATTTTATGTACGTAAACTCTTTTTTTTTTAGCGCTAAGGGGAGTCGCCCCAATAAATCTTTAAAAAGTAATCATCTTTAGTTTTCAAAGTTTAGAAATAATGCAAAATCATTTCTCGGATATTCACTCAAATATATGAAACAAAGCCATTTCCTGTTTGTTTCCATTGAGATAATTTTTCAAAAAATCCTAGATTGAAATAATTTATGTTGATTTTAATAATCTTATGTACATTTAAATAGATTGATTACCTAGATCTTTCCAGATTATGTATCTAAAAAATGCAAAAATAATAACTATGAGACGAGAGTACTCTTATTTTTTGATGTTCAATTACTATATCTAGATCTAAAAATTAAATTATGTTACATAGGTTAGGATTGAAAAAAATAGGCTTTACTTCTTTTAGCTACTTTACAAAATAACGCCTTGATCCAACTTTCTAAAACAATTTCACGACATTTTTTGTAGTGTTAAAAAGTCTCCATGTCAAGTCTAGATATAGTATATATAAGTCTATGGTCTATGTGTGCTCAGTTTGTGTTTTATCAAAACAAACTTTGAAAGAACAAGTAAGTCAACATTTTGATAACTTCGTCTGGACAACAGACCTAAAAAAAAACCCGGGATATAAAATATAGAGCTGTGTATCTGTTCTGCTTTGCTTGTACTTCAACTAGCTTGAACTAATCCTTTAGACTCCCAATGGAGCATACAGTGGCGAGAGTACCTTGCCTGAGCTAGCCAGAAAAACCAGTGACTTGGCAGAATTTAAGTCATTGGTTAATATGCATGACTAAATGCATGACGCGTAGGACGTAATCATCTTCTTTTTTGAAGTAACGTCTGTATTATATAAGATAAGATAAGATAAGATAAGATATCCTGGGTAATTCCCCTCTGTTGTGTCCATGTCCGTCTCTGCCGCTTGTTCAACTGATCTCCAGACTTTCGCTAACCCTGTAAGGTCCAGTCTAGTGCCCAATATTTTCTGCTGTTCATCACGCTGTAAGTCCACACTAGCCTCGATTGCGTCGATTTTGATAAACAAAATGAAGATCTAGACTAGAGTGAGATACCCCAAACTAGTCTAGAGGTAGCTTCATATACCTTTTTTTTTAAAAATTGCTTTCGAGAGGGAGGGGCATCTGGCAGAAGCTTCATGTCAAGGTTCGAGCTCGAGCCCCTTTGACAGCCAAACGGTTTATGGCACTCAGCCACAGATACCTTAGATCAAGAAAAATAATGACGTCATAGAAAAAAAAATGAGCCTATCAAATAACAATTTTCTTATTTTTGAAACTATTTGGAAATTTTAGAAAATTCCCTGGGGCTCTATCCATTGTTGTCCCCGTACACACAATACAAGCCTGCCTCTTCACTTCTTGAACATTCTGCTTTCTGTCGACATAATTTTGATTAATTAGCTCAGAATATAAGCATACATTGAAATCCAGCGTTTGGTTTTTTTCTCACTCCCCAACCCGCTACAACTTTTGACTTTGCATTATTTAAACACGATTACGCAAGAGCGACGAGGTCAGGGGAGGCAATGCATCGTTTGACCTAGACAATACCACTGTGTACACTGGTTTCCACATGACACGAGGTGTTCTATTTTTAAACCAAGATTGACATCACGATGAAGAAAATGCCGCAACCAACTTTACGACATTAGTATAGGGAGACTTGAAATTTATTCATAGCACGGTCAACACCTCTACGTGTTATAGAGACAAAGGGATGTTAAGATAATTATTCCGGAGCCTTTCACCTCAAATGTAGACAAGGGAAAACAGTATTATGGCAACGATACATTATCAGTAGCTACTTTCCCTGCCTTTCATTCCTAATCTTTCTTCTTTTAAAAGCAAATCCTTTTTTCTACTTACTGTTCCTAACAGCTACCAGGGTCGCCGCTGTCTAGTGTCAGGGGCGGACTGGGTGTCAAAATCGGCCAGGGCATTTCTATACCATCCGGCCCATACCAGAACGTGCCTATTAACAGCACTGTCTACGGATATATATTATATAGGCTATTACATTATTTCGAAAAATGTGTACGATTAAATTAGTAGGCCCTGGAAAACCCGGGTACGCTATTCTGCCTCAACGTGGCACTCGGGTGGAAACGATCATTTGAGGAAGTGGCTAAATGAATAGCAAAACAAAACTACTGTGGGAGTGTCCAAGGGAATGCGAGAACTTTCCCATTGCACGGTGCGGAGTTGAAAGAGAGCTTCCACGTCCCTGACGATAATCCATGTGCCGTTCCTCAAGGGACCTTTACACTAATGGCGAGTCCTGCACGGTTAGCTTGGTACAACATAGGAAAATGGCGGAGGCTCCCGGTGTACTCGGCCCTCGGCCATGCATTCTAGTCCATGCGCCCGGAGTGCCAGATACATTGGAAATAGCAATGCTTTACATAGGCATTGACTTGGATCTCTTCCAGACAGAACGGTTGTTCAGGCAGGCTTACATGCCTAGAGCTCGAAGAGCCTCAGCTCAGCTCTTTTGACAATCAAACGGCTCTAGTAGAGTCTGTAAAAGATTTTTTTTTTTAAATACGTATTTCAAAGGGCCCTTTTTGTAAGTGAATACTATAAAACCTTTAAGAATTGAATAACGTGCCATAGTGGTAATCATACCCATTTAGCCAGTCCGCCCCAGCCTATTGTGCAATGAGTGCATTTAAGTGGCGACCATATCAATATCACTATTCCAAGATTACCTTTATACTATAAATGTTTTGTGTAATACAAAATAAATTGCTTATATATTTTCATATTTTATATAGATTTTAATTAGATTTTAATTAGTAGTAGCTTTTGAAAAACAACGATATTATTTCATTGAAAGTTATTTTGGGGAAAAAAAATAGAAACACACATGCGACGGATTGCCACGAGTTTTGTATCGTGAGACAATTCTGTATTTGGTGTCCCATGTCGTTTGTTTGTGGGAGAATGAATAAATATTTCCTTCTTCTCTAGCCAAATTTACATTTATTTCTGTTTTTTACTTTGAAAAATTAAAACGGTCACTAGAGCTTTCCATGTGTTGTCAACGAGCTAGTCATTCTTTTCCCAATGATACACACCTGATGTTAAATTTCTAGGAAAATCGTTAGAGCCATTTTTGAGATCCGTGTCCAGGTTCCACTCAGGTTCCTCCATGAAGTTCTCACTTGAATAGAGCGATTGAAAAAGCAAATAACGAAAGAGTTAAAGTAAAGAAAGTAGAAACAGTGAAAGAGATAAGAGAGTACGAGGGACAAAGACGCTGAGGGACAAAGTACTGAAATGTATTTAATATCAAGACCATTGAAATGTCGGTACAAACAGAAAATTACGAAGAAGTATTAAAAAAAAAAGAAACCGATTTTAAAGATACAAACATGAAATTGTTTACATTCTAGTAGCTTCCAGTTTCTACAAAGTATAGTACGTTAATGAGATGGTGATATTTATATATTACCTCATTGATATCGAAACAGAAATACATTCTACATTACTGAGATATAGTTGTAAATGTGGAGTACATCCCCTTAGAGAAGCTTCTGTTTTTTAAGTATCTTATATTTTGCTTGTTTTTGGTCTCAAATGTTTGTTTTTAGATGTCTGGTGAGGGAAACCTGACATCTCAGATGTTTGTTTCTAGATGTCTGGTGAGGGAAACCTGACACATCTCAGATGTTTTTTTCTAGATGTCTGGTGAGGGAAACCTGACACATCTCAGATGTTTGTTTCTAGATGTCTGGTGAGGGAAACCTGACACATCTCAGATGTTTGTTTCTAGATGTCTGGTGAGGGAAACCTGACACATCTCAGATGTTTGTTTATAGATGTCTGGTGAGGGAAACCTGACACATCTCAGATGTTTGTTTATAGATGTCTGGTGAGGGAAACCTGACACATCTCAGATGTTTGTTTCTAGATGTCTGGTGAGGGAAACCTGACACATCTCAGATGTTTGTTTCTAGATGTCTGGTGAGGGAAACCTGACATATCTCAGATGTTTGTTTCTAGATGTCTGGTGAGGGAAACCTGACATCTCAGATGTTTGTTTCTAGATGTCTGGTGAGGAAACCTGACACATCTCAGATGTTTGTTTCCAGATGTCTGGTGAGGGAAACCTGACACATCTCAGATGTTTGTTTCTAGATGTCTGGTGAGGGAAACCTGACACATCTCAGATGTTTGTTTCTAGATGATTTGTGAGGGAAACCTGACATCTCAGATGGTCTTTAAGCGTTTATGGGATGCATCTTTGTTAAACTATTATTGGCTATATGTTATGTTAATATCATTATGTTTTTTTTCATTATGACTTTTTAAAGTCAAAACATAATTATATAGCCTCTGATGCTAAATCTCAGAACTTGTTTTCCTTATGTGGCTTAGATTTTCAACCTGGCAAATGTACTGATAGGTACAGTGGTGAGTTAGATCGCTGGGCTCTCTAAAACCGGAACATTTGGGCTTATAGAACTTGTCAGCCAAGTAAAGCAATGCATCTAGAAAGAGAGTTCTATTAAACCTTTGCTGCTAAAGCTCCAAGAGTCAACTTCAAGGAAAAATCTGGAGCCATTTGGACGTTTGGGCTATTAACAAAGGCATTCCCTACAGCGGCTTCCTAAAATGAGTTGGTGCCAGACGTAGTAACCAGCAAAGTGAAGAAAGCTTCATAGGCAAGCCACGATTCCTTTATATAATACCTAGAAAAGTGTCTCAAAGTCTGGGCGCGTGTCTCTTAAGACAGAAGGAGCCATATATTACATTTTGTGCGCGTCCATTGTCTCTTAAGACAGAAGGAGACATATCCCAAATTCACTATGTACGAAAATATGAACACGCGAGGTCAGTATTTAGCTTAAAAATTTATTATTAATAAATTTAGAAACTGAAAAATGTAATAAGCTCTGAAATGCTCACTGACTTCTGCACTTCAAAGCTCTAATATTTTTGTAACAGTTGGTTCTCTGATGCTTGCTCTACAGGCTAGTGACATTAATTACAGATCATTGTATATTACTATTTATAAATGCTATGTTTTGTATATAGGTCATGGTATAAAGTAGCAGAAAAAAAAATTGTTTAAAGTTTTAATCACTATTTACTTAAAAACCGGAGAGTTCCAATCCCGACAATAGCAGTTTTTGTTTTGGAACATTGCATCCTTAACACCACTCTGCTACAAGGTACCTGATACAAGTAGGGGAAAGTAAAGGCTGTAGGTCATTGTGTAAGCCACATGACTTCCTCGTAAGCGTTTTATTATCCTGTCAGACCCTTTTGGTTTAAAAGAGAAACCTCAATTATTATTTTCAGAGTAAATTTTAGTGTGCTTTGTCTTTGTTGACAAAATGTTTTTGTTTTGTTTTGTCTCTGTTTTAATGGGTTCATTTATTGTTCTATAAAGACTGTTAAGGTTTTGTTTCGTGAAATGTTAAAAAGCAAATTGTGTATTTCTCTAAGAACAATAATACAGGAACTTTTATCAGTGGATTAATTTTCGCATTGGCAACAATTGAAAAATATCATTAACAGTTAAATAGGTCTTGGTTTTTATTGCTTCATGAAATAGTCTTTTTATTTTCTCTAAATTATTCACACATTAATTAAAAGTGGACAACTCTGATGAATTAAACAAACATACAACAACTTAGAGCTGTGTTTTTTTTACATAACATGAGTTTGTCTTGTCACAATCATCCCAAAGATTGTTTGCCTTGTTCTAACAGACCATTCAATGCTTTCAACAGAACACAGATTGGGTTGTCAGGTGTCATGTCTTTGAGGCAACCCTCCGACTTGTCAGTCTTTCCTTTCTCTTGTCCTCCAGGGGCTATCATGGGACATTGCTGATAGATCAACTTCTGCGCTTCTTCAATGAGCTCTTTGCAAAACGCCATGATGTGCGTCAGGTCAAAACTTATCTCAGGTAGCGTCAGCCCTTGTTGTGAACTGCGAACGCCTCTCTTCTGTTTTTCAACACCCTGGCCAGTATCTCCGCAAACCAATAGGACAAAAATCAATAAAATGTTTGCCACTTTCAAAGACATAATGAGTGTTACAAGTAGATTTCTAATGAAGTCTCTGCAGTGTTTGAAAACTTTAGTTGTAACCAGTGAGTCAAATACATTTACATTCTGTCTTTATACAGAAGACAATGAAAACAGATGCCCCATTTATTAAAGCAACAGATTATCACGAGCAGCTCAAGGAGATCACACACTAGTTTTAAGATTCAGAAATATTGTTTCGTAAATACTTAATTATTCTTACGACACTTTTTATTACGTTTTAGTTATTTCAAAGCGGCCAAAAAATAGAGTTCTGTTATTGATTTGCTCACACTTAAGAATAATGTGCAATAATGAGTCTTGAGAGATTGCTATATGTTTTGCAGAGGCGAACCTAATGGTGGGTAACACAAGCTCAATATAGCTACAAAACAAAAAACTCAAATTCAAGCGAATTTGTTTTGATTACAAATCATAGTAGCTAAACTTTGCCTCTTTTCTGTTTCCATGAAGAGGTATTGTGGAGTCAATGAGGATCATTTAGCGTTGTTATTCACTTGAAAAAAAACAACAAAAAACTGAACAACCTATTATTGATAATGAGACTTCTGAGTTATATTATATTTATTTTTTTAATTATTTTTTTGCAGATTATAACCCATTCCGATAATCTTAATAATTTCTAAAGCACTCCCAAAGAATCCAACGTGGATTTTTAGATTCTCATAATACTAAAAAAAAAGAAAATACTTTCTAAACAAAAAAAAAAAAAAGTTTACATGAAGTGTAATTGCATCAAGTAGTTTGGATCAGTGATGTAATGAAATGTGTAATAGATCTAGACCATACTAACATTAATACATCTGTGCGGTTACAAATATTTGTACCAATTGTTTTTGTTTAGCGCAATTTCATGCTTTTAGCTTTCTCACTACCCTATGATCCTATCACTTGTCTGGACCAGTTGGAGAAAGAAGGGGGTATCTTGGTGATCGCTTTTTAAATGCATTTCTAAAAAAAAGTGCATGACCTGAATCGAACTCGAGGGGTAAGACCTCGTCAATCCAACACACTAACCACTGTGCCATGGAGCTGCTTATGAAAATAAGTTTTATAGTTATTCACAAACGTTTCTTTCTACGAACAATAACTCATTCAACTTATACCAACTTATTAGTCAAGTCCACTGGATTACAAAAGTGGTCATCATTGAACCACAATGGACGAACTATATATGCGCTGGAATGTAAAAAAAAATAATTGTGCAACATTTCAGCTTGATCCGAGATTGGGTGTGGGAGAAATCACGTGTTGCCAGACTGACAAAGTTCATATTAGTTTTGTGAAAAGAAATAGATATTTAACTTTCACATGGGAGAGTGCGTTTTATTCTGACAGGGAACGTTAATTGTAAGGGGAGAACATTTGTTATCTGCGCTCTAGACTTCAATCTTCTTTTTATCTATCAATTATCTTATCTTATAAGCTAGAGACGTTCTTTAAAAAAAAGTTAATTAACTTTCACGTGTTTCAAAGTTCTAGACTTGCATATTAGCTAGAGATGTAAACTCTACTAAATCATTGGTTTTTCTGGCTGATTCAGGCAACCTGTTTCAAAGTAATGGCCATAGGGAAGAAATAGCACTTATACACACAAATACATATACACGATATTACTTAAACACGCTATCAAATTACAAATTTCGTACAAGTTCTATCTCCCACTCTCCATAAAACTTTGCACAATTATTTATCGTCCCTAACAAAGTATGAACCATTTAAAAAATAAACTAGTTAATTAAATTAATTTTGTTTGATGTAGAATAAGGGAAACCAGTCTTACAATTATTGAGATATATGGTTGTAAATCTGCAGTTCTTTCCCTTATAACGTTTTTTTTTTAAATTTTGCTTTTTATTCTCCTGTCTGAAATGCTAATGTGTTAACTATATTCAAATGCCAATATTTATTCGTTATTGACTTCTCGGGACTATTCGCATTTGTTTAAATTTCCCAAAGTTTACATTAGTTTAGGAGTACCAAAATTGTAACATAGTAGTCTAATTTCGATATGTATACATGACTTAGCTAAGTATTAAAATGAGAAACGAGTACTGTCACGGATGAATGTGTGTATATGTATGTATAATCTATTTTTACAGTCTGCGCGAATGACCGGAAGTGTGTTTTGTTGTCAGAGAGAGACCAGCGTGTGTGATATGCAGTAAAGCTGATTAAAGTTTATGTGTTTGATCTAGTGGTCAATTGTTTTATTTCGCGAACTAGAACTGAACCAGGGACACCTAGACGTATCGAGACCTAAAAAAGATTCTGTCGAGTTATAAGTATAAATAGAATAGGAAAGCTATGACAAGTATAACAATAAAATCATCTTTATTTTGATTTATATTATGAGTTATTGAGTTATTATTATCAAATTTGTTCAACTCTTTTTTTTGTTCTGTACTCAAGGCCGCCCCGGCTTTAGCAGCGGCTAGTACCTGCTCCAACACAGCCCTGAAGTGGGCCATCATCAGTGGACTGGTTGGCCTGTTAGGCACTGCGGGCGTTCTCGTGGGCCTACACGCCACGGGAAATTTAACACCAGAGACTGTAAGTATTATCTAGAAAACAGGAAGCACAAGAAGGGACGAACAAAGAACGTGTACCATATGACGTCACAATCCCCTTACTAAAAATAGCATCCATCGCATAAATTAAAAATAAAAAAAAAACTTGTCATAACTTCTAACAAGACATGTCACAATTTAGCATTTTTTTTCAAGTGATGCTAAATTTAAACATTTTTTCCATGGCTACATGGTTTTTCTAATGGTTTAAAATTATTGATACTTAGGATCTATGTCAGTCCTTTTACCTATGAATATTGGCATTTCACTGGAGTAACACCATTAGTACTTCAGTTAATTCATGACACAATATTACAATTAAAGTAGCAATAATACATAAGTCACTGTAAGTCACTGTTTAAAAAAAACCGGCCCTGTTCATAAAGTCAATTTCCCTAATTGTTGCCTCATCATCATCATCATCATTTGTCTCTTGACTTACGTCGGAGTGATGCTGTGACTGACCCCTTCAGTTTCCCGGTCTGCAGATGTTCCTTATCTTCTTATCTTATATAATACAGACGTTACTTCAAAAAAGAAGATGATTACGTCCTACGCGTCATGCATTTAGTCATGCATATTAACCAATGACTTAAATTCTGCCAAGTCACTGGTTTTTCTGGCTAGCTCAGGCAACCCACTCCATGCTCTAATAGCACTAGGGAAGAAGGAGTATTTGTACACATTTGTCCTAGCATATGGAACGAGGAATGTGCCTTTATTTTTGTGTCTTTCAGAGTATTTTATTAAATTTTGTTTTTGTATTTGAAGATTATGGTTTAGTGTTTTATGTATAATTGCTACTTTACTTTTGAGTCTTCTGTCCTGAAGGCTTTCTAAATTTAGTGATTTTACTAATGGTGTTACCCTAGTCAAATGTGAATATTCGTTTGTTATGAATCTCACTGCTCTATTTTGTGTTTGTTCCAGTTTCTTAATGTTTTCTTGAGTTGAGGGGTCCCACACGGTGGATGCATATTCTATTATTGGCCTAACCAAGGTTAAATAACATTTTAGTTTTATGTTCTTATTTGATTTATAGAAATTTCTTTTAATAAACCCTAATGCTTTGTTGGATTTTTTTATAGTTTCATCAATATGTGGATTCCATGACAGTTTTTCATTTATTATAACACCTAGGTATTTTGCGTTTTTAGTCTGTGTTACTGGTTTGCCATGAATAAGATAAGTGGAATTAATTTGTTTTAGTTTTTTTGTTACTCTTAACAACTGACATTTTTCTGGGTGGAAAGACATGCTCCAATTTGATTCCCATTTCTGTAATTCATCTAATTCTCTTTGTAAAATATCTGTATCTTGTTTTGTTTTTATTGTTCTATATATTATGCAATCGTCTGCAAATAATCTGACTTTTGTTCCTGAACTAATGCAATTAGGTAAATCATTTATGTAAATTAAAAATAGTAGTGGACCCAAGACTGTTCCTTGAGGTACACCTGAGTTTACTGTTATTGGTGTTGATTTAGAGCCATTTATTATTACAGTTTGTTCTCTCCCTATCAGAAAATCTTTAATCCACTGATGCAGTGGACCGTTAATGCCGAAATATTTTAATTTTTTAAGCAAACTATGGTGGTGAACTTTGTCAAAAGCCTTGGAAAAATCTAGTAAGATAGCATCTATTTGTTCACTATTATCTAAACCTTTTGAAAAATCATCAATTAGTCCTATTAGTTGTGTTTCACATGATCTATATTTCCTAAAGCCATGTTGGTATGGGGTGAGGACATTATGTTTGTCTAAGTGGTTTATGATATTGCTACATATTATGTGTTCTAGTATTTTACATGTGATGCTGGTAAGTGATACTGGTCTGTATTTTCCTGGATCAGATTTTTCTCCTTTTTTAAATAGGGGGGTGACATTAGCTTCTTTCCAGTCCTTTGGTACTCTGCCCTGGTTAAGCGATGCTTCAAAAAGAGTATTTTGAACACTGGGGCTAGCTCATTGCTTAGTTCTTTGAGTAATCTAGCTGGAGTACCATCAGGTCCAGACGCTTTATTTGGTTTGGTGTTGGCTAATAGTTTTTTAATTCCATTTTCTTGTACTACTAAATCTTCTATGTTGTCTACTTGGTTCAAATTAAGAAATATGTCTTTGTCTCCTGGGGCTGAGAATGCTGATGCAAAGTATTTGTTTAGGATGTTTGCTTTAGTTTCATTATCATTATGTATTATGTTATGTTCATCTTTTAATGGCGCTATGCCTGTTGTTTCCATTTTCTTAGACTTAATGTATGACCATAGGTTTTTGTTGTTATCTTTAGATATTACATTGTTTATGTATTCACTCTGCAGATGTCTGCTTACTTTTTGGGTTAGGTGTTTAATTTATATATACTTTTTGTAAACTCTTTCTGCCTTGGTTGCTTTAAATTTTCTATATAGGTTTTCCTTCTGTTTACAAAGCTTCTTTAGTCTATTATTAAACCAGCATTTATTTATTTTGTTTGATGTGTATTTTGTTGGTATATGATTTTCTATAATGCTTTTAAGATGGTTTTTAATGAAATTCCAGAGGTCATCGACTGGTTGGTTAATGTCTTTTTCTAATAAGAATGTTTGTTGAAAGTTTAATGCAGCTTGGTGTAGTTGTGTTAGGTTACATTTATTCCAGAGTAAGATTTTTCTTTTGGTTTTTGTATTGGCTACTGCTTTTATCTGACTGTGTATTTTTATGATCTCATGGTCTGATAGACCAGGGATAATATCATAATCAACTACTAATCCAGGTCTGTTGGTTAAGAAGAGATCTAATGTGTTGTTTAATCTAGTTGGCTTTTTAATGATTTGATCTAAACTTAGGTTGTGTAAAGTTTCTATGAAAAGCTCATTTATGTGCTTAAGGTTTTGGTGTTTATCTATGGTTAGTGTTTTCCAATTTATATCAGGTAGGTTGAAGTCACCCATAATCCAAAAAACTGCATTTTTATTTGTCTCTTTAAGTGTAGTAATCTGATTACATAATTCCTGCATGTATTCTAAACTAGAGTTTGGTGGTCTGTAAATGCTGCCTATTATAAGGGATGTTGAGGTGGTATTAATTTTACAAAATGTAGATTCCTCCCAGGATATCAAGAAGGAAAAGGCCCGGGGTCCATTCTTGAACATTTCTTTTCTTTGCACGACCCTTTGTGGCGTGTCCCATCGACTGGACCTTTTGAAGAATTGACTATTCGTGCTGAGTCGTGTCTTACATCATGACCGAACTAGCCCAGCCTTCATCTCTTCAAAGACTGTGGTTCTAGACGAGCTTCTCTTGTGTTAGTTAAAGCTTTTTAATATTTCATAAGCTTTATTGCTATTGCCAATGTTCAAGCTACTGCTCATTATAGTGCATTGGTCACTGATCCATTTTTCTTTTGTCGACTTTGTTGGTTGAACTGTATACATTTGTCGGCAAGGAAATAACTTTCTGTATGTCTTTTAATCCTCTTCTTGCACTGTTTATTTTATGATCACGGTAACATTATATTTTCAATCGTCTGGAAATATTATTTACAAATTTGTGCAAATAATTTATACTTTTAAATCAAGTGATATTTAACTTTATTTTTGCATTATAGTAAATAATTTGCCAACTATTGAATTAAAAAAAAAGATTTTTCAAAACACTTATCTGTTTTATATCAAAAATATTTTAAGATTATATTTTTGATTAGTTAATGTATATATAGAGTTACTTTCTCCTGTTTATCATGATAAGAAAAGAGAACGAGTTCAGTGACATTTTGTGCTGAGTTTGTATCCAGTTCTAATGGGTAACTGACATTAGTTGGGGAAAGTAAAGGTGGTTGGTCGTTGTGCTGACCATATGACACCCTTGTTAACCGTAGGCCACAGAAACTGATGGCCTTTACATCATCATTCATATAGACCATATAATATGATAAGGGAACTTTACTTTTTTCAGCTTTAACTGCACGAAAGAAGCACTGTAAAAAAGGTAAAATTTAAATTATTGTGTAAAATATTTGTTCAAAATCTGTTACAATAAAGTGTGAAAAATAAACAACAGAAGCACTCTCATTATTGCGTGTATTTGAATTAGTTTTTAACTTGTAAAACCAACAACAACAACAGATGACCTATTCACTGAAATAGAGGCTTGTACTCCAAAAAGCTTGAAATAATAATGATATGCTCCTTTTTTTTTCCTCATTATTATGTAGACTAAAGGAAGCCAATCTGCTCTCGAGGGCCAGCCACTGGAGTCTGCAAGTAACATGATAAACACAGCGCTGATTGCTTCTGTAAGTGTTCTAAACACCAAAACTAGGTTACGGTCATACTCTTTCATTTAGTTATCAATTGAAAAATACATTCAGATTTTTTCTTCTTCTTTGTCATGGTTTGGTCATAATTGATTTTGATGACAGTCAGTGGCGTCGCTAGAGATGAAAGGGGTAGGGTGAAGCAGAGGCGTAGTGAGGGGGCCAAGGGAGCACGATGCACCAGGCGCCACCCTCATGGGGGGGGCGCCACACAGCAGAAATGCGCCAAAACATTATTGTAGATATTTTAGTTAGGTAATACATTCTACGGTTATTGGTATTATATTACTATTAAATACTTTATATTTATAGGCCTATATTTTTATGTGATGTTCATGGGAGGGGGGGGCGCCAATAAAGTTTCTTGCCCCGGGCGCACGTTTTGCTCATTACGCCTCTGGATTGAAGGTGCGAGATTTTCCCTTGTTCTGATTGTTCGCTTCTTCAAGTGAAAATTATGACAGTCTTAAACCAAAATATCCAGCCTGAGAGTTACAGTGGCCACATCCCCAAAGTCTATTCGATCTGGACTTTGCATGGTAACAGGGGGTAACACCAAACTATAAAAATGTCAGAAGCAAAGAAATTAAAATCAAAATGATTTCAGTTCATTAAGTTTAATTATTTAATTATGCTTAAAAAAAGAATTTAACGAAAAGTTAGGTTTGAAAGGAGGGGAAATGCTATGCCACAGTGGCACCGGTGACAGCCCAACCTTAGGCTAAGTCTAGAAGAATTGAATGTGTTTCATAAATAGACCTACGGCATTAAACACGTTTGTTTTGTTTTTTTTGACATTAATTTAAAATCTATTGACAAAAAAATTGTAGAACTAGACATTTAGGGGAGATTGTTACACCAATCAATACAAGTGTTATAATCCATACTAATAGAATACAATCGATTTGCCTAAAGGTTATTTATGTGCTGGCTCTGTTTGGATTGTTGGTGAAGAAAGGTATTTCGGGGCTGGCGACTGGGTCGGCTGAGGCATTTGACAGTTGACCTTTGGGTGATAGGCTCTTCTTGCGAACGCCACTGATCAGAAAGATTTTTTTTAGTAGTCTGTTTTGAGATCCGGATAGTCTGATAGTTATATTTCTTGGCTCTGCGTTGCTACTAGGTGGTGAATCGGAGGGTCACTGGTTCGTGTCCAGGCCAATGCTCTCCCTTATTTCACAATGTTGATGCTGCCTTGTATATCTATTATATGTTTGCATTATTCCTCGTGTCAGCCCTTTTGTATTTAGTTTCAAATGAAATGTTCTAGTCCACTATAGTACAAGTGTTACTGACTCTATCATCAGTAAATAAAAACACTTTGTAAATAATATATTTCATATATATTTCAACTTTAATACTTTCGTAAATGAAATGCAAAATAGATTCTAATATCTTTAAAGAAAATTGAAACCATCTACTTGTAACAAAAAATATAATTGAAGACCATTTGTTATTTATTTATTTATATTTTGATCTCTAAAAATTGAAGTAACTTCTTATTTTGGATACTCTTAATTGACAGAGCCAATCGTTATTAATTCTCAAGCACGAGTATGTTTACTTACTATGTAATGATTTGTACTTCACTCTAATTGGAACAACTATTCATTAAAAAATCACCACTAGCATCTACGCCAAAAGGACCCGGACCGCAAAGTGATAATTATTACAGCGGTTCTCAACCTTTTAAGCTCGGCGACCCCTGTTTACAATCTCACACTGTGGCGCGACCCCCCCCCCCCCCGCTCAGACACACAGAAGTAGAAGAATAGACAAAGTATTCATTTTTTCGATGGTCTCTGGCGACCCCTGGCAAATCGTCAATCGAGCCCCTAGGGGGTCGCGAGCCACAGAATTGAGAACCCCTGTGATAATATGTTAAAAAAAATAATTAAAAAACAATTCAACGTTTGTATCATGATGTTTTATTTCTATTTGAAAGGAATGATAGTGGAGGAAAAGCGACATCATAAATGTATCGCTCCGGATTACAGTATCCCTAGATACAGTTGTGCAGTTCCTTATTAGTCTTAGGTTTCACATATCTTTGTAGACATTTTTTTTAAATTCTCAAGTATTATAGGTCTTTGTATTTCTTCTTTCTTAGCAGCTTGATCCAGTGAAGGATGCGGCATCTGACGCTGTAGGAAATATCAAAGACGCCCTTCCAGATTTAGGAAGTGTTCAAGAAGCTCTTTTTGACGCAGGGAGCGATGCACATGACACCTTATCCGATCTTGGGGGAGATGTGCATGACGCCTTGTCCGATGTTGGCGGCAATATAAATGATGCCCTTTCTAATGCTGGGGACAGCGTGAAAGACACTTTATCAAGTCTTGGGGACAACATAAAGGAATCAATACCTGATGTCGGAGAAAGTGTAGCAGATAGTGTCGATGGCGATATGGACGTTGACGATGAGGATGAGCTTGGTGACATTATCGCAGCGATGGCTAGTGTTTCTGACGACATTGTGGATTCAGCCAAAGATGTCGCCGAGAAAGTGCTTGATGCCGCTGAAGACATAGATTCACAAGAATCATCGGATGCTGATCTCCTGGAGTTGAGCGACACCCTTGAAGACCTTGACGTTGTCGCCGAGAAAGTGCTTGATGCTGCTAAAGACATGGATCCACAAGAATCATCCGATATTGATCTTCTGGAGTTGAGCGACGCCCTTGACGACTTTGACGTTGTCGACGACGCCAAGAATGCAGGGGATGTGTTGGGCAGTGCAGCCAAGGAAGTGTCTGAGAAATTAGCCACCGGGGCAAAAGACGCGGCTGAAAATGTTGGCGACGGAACGAAAGAGATTGTGAGTAAGGCTGGCGAGTTAGCTGGCAGCACCATGAAGAATGTCGCTGAGGCTGCAAAAGAAGCAACAGGCCAGGTCGCCGATGGAGTTAAAGATGCAGCCGGGAAACTGAGTGACGGAGTCAGCAGCTCGGGCTCGGGGTTCCTGGACCCCGAAAACGTAAGAAAAGTTGGCTGGTTGATGTTGGCGTCGGTTCTTGGACCACATTTCAATAGACCCAGACCTGTGATTCACTCATCTGCTGGCAGGAATCCTTACGCTTCCATGACCGCTTCTGCTACTCCCCAGCGCCTCCCGACCAATCTTCAACATCAAGTGCAGAACAATCTTGGTATATTGTTACTGACAATGACCGACTTGTTGGACTTTGATGGACCAGACCTAGAGGGGGTACTTGATTTGGACTTCGAGTTTCGTTAAATTCTTACATAATATACTCAAACCCACTTTGTGCCATAAAACACTTTCTCGTGTACCTACATGGACATGAGTCCTCGCTTGTCTTTCCTATAAGTTCCATAATGATATGAGATGAAACCAAAGTCTCATTAAAATAAACAGCGAAAACGAAACAAAAAAATTAACAAATAATAATTCTTATTAAAAAAAACGCCACATCTCTGCAAAAGAGCCATTGTATACAAACTGCACGATTGTTTGGTTTCAATCCATTTGTGAAAATAAAGTCTCTGGTTATCCAAATGCGACTCTTTAGATGTGATCGAAGGGAGACAAGCAGATGTATGTGTATGTCAGTGTGTTACTATTCATTACCGTTCTTAGAACAGACTTATTTCTTTAAGTGTGGACTTCTTTGATTCAAAAATGTTGCTAGATGTTGAGTAAATTGTAGCCTAAAATATATAAAAGTGTTGTATAATGAAAAACACAAAAAATAATAGGCAACTAGACCTACATCTGTTCCTCAGAGTTATAGAACTTTGATCTAATGTGTTACTTTGTCATCTATATATCAATTTTATGCCCTCAAACCAGTGTTCGAATACGTTACTATCTAGCCAAATATATTACTATCTAGCCAGTGTTCGAATATATGCTACAATATAGCCAGTGTTTAAATATGTTACTATTTAGCTAGTGTTTAAATATGTTACTATCTAGCCAGTGTTTAAATATGTTACTATGATACTATCTAGACCTAGCCAGGGTTTAAATATGTTACTATCCAGACCTAACCAGTGTTTAAATATGTTACTATCTAGCCAATGTTTAAATTGTTCTTGACCTATTATGTCTTGTTTTCTAAGGCCTAGAATCAAAATTGTTTTTACTTTTGAAATGATATTAGTATCGAGTATTTATTTCAACAATTTGCAAAGAGAGATGTGTGAGTGTGTGGGAGTGTATGTAGCTATTGAATATGCAATGTACACACAGACAAACAGACAGACAGACACACAGAGGGTCTATGTACATCACTTAAAGTAGTTTACTTCTTGAGGATTAGTTTGGCGTTTTGTTTCTTCTTCTATACAGATACGTAGTTGACGTTGAAAGCAGATCACGTGACGATGAATTGTTTTTCTTGAAACAAACAAACAAAAAGAAAACTTTGTGTAAGGTTTGATTAGGGGAAGGGAAGATCTAAACGACGAGGAGTTTTGTGCAAATGCATTTTTTCCCCCTTTCGATTCAGTCGAAACAAACACATTTCTACGTTATTTTGTAGTGTTATGGACGTCATTCGTTTCGTAGTGAGAGACATTCTTTGTTTTGAAGACGTCATCAGATGCCTAGTGACATCCTGAGAGTGTGGTTTGTTTTGAAGATATCAGATGCCCAGTGACATCCTGAGAGAGTGTTTTGTTTTGAAGATGTCATGAGATGCCTAGTGACATCCTAAAAGAGTGTTTTGTTTTGAAGATGTCATCAGATACCCAGTGACATCCTGAGATAGTGTTTTGTTTTGAAGATGCCCAGTGACATCCTGAGAGAGTGTTTTGTTTTGAAGATGTCATCAGATGCCCAGTGACATCCTGAAAGAGTGTTTTGTCTTGAAGATGCCATCAGATACCCAGTGACATCATGAGAGAGTGTTTTGTTTTGAAGATGTCATCAGATGCCAAGTGACATCCTGAGATAGTGTTTTGTTTTGAAGATGTCATGAGATGCCTAGTGACATCCTGAAAGAGTGTTTTGTTTTGAAGATGTCATCAGATACCCAGTGACATCCTGAGAGAGTGTTTTGTTTTGAAGATGCCCAGTGACATCCTGAGAGAGTGTTTTGTTTTGAAGATGTCATCAGATACCCAGTGACATCCTAAGAGAGTGTTTTGTTTTGAAGATGTCATCAGATACCCAGTGACATCCTGAGAGAGTGTTTTGTTTTGAAGATGTCATCAGATGCACAGTGACATCCTGAGATAGTGTTTTGTTTTGAAGATGACTGTCACAGCCTGGTTTTGTTATAGGCGTGATGACGCGAATGTCATGTTATGTAGATCTTGTAGATGATATAATAATCCTTTGTATTGTTATTTAAATACTTTCACTCGCGCACTAGATTTGCTAGTGCGTGAGGACACTAACATGCTGAACTCTTTGACCACAATATTTATAGTAATTAATAGACTCACTTGTAGCAGACATGGTTTTTATTACACACAAATAATAATTTATAAAGATATTGGCGACCTCAGCCATCACAAAATACATCCAAGAAAATCAGTCCTAAATACAAATCAATTCAATGACACTCTACTTGTACATTAATATCCAAAACACTCCTCTCTCTATGAGAGTCTGAAATCAACTGACTTCCACCTCGTGGTCAGCTTCCGACCAAAAAACAAAATCTCGTGTGAATCATGCACGGAATGGTTCAGTGATTACTAGTTACAAAATATTACAGGGGTTCTAAAACTGACGTGACAATGACATCAGATGCCCACTGACATCCTGAGATAGTGTTTTGTTTTGAAGATGACATTAGATGCCCAGTGACATCCTGAGAGATGTTTGTTTTGAAGATGTCATCAGATGCCCAGTGACATCCAGGAGATAGTGTTTTGTTTTGAAGATGGCATCAGATGCCCAGTGACATCCTGAGAGAGTGTTTTGTTTTGAAGATGTCATCAGATGCCCATTGACATCCTGAGACAGTGTTTTGTTTTGAAGATGTCATGAGATACGTTAAAACGAGAAGAGTTAGAATCAGAAAGAAAGAAAGAAATTGAGAAAGAGAAAATGAGAGAAAGAGTACAGGAGAGAGAGAGAGAGTAGGAAAAATAGAGAAAGAGAGTGATAGAAAGTCAGAGAGAGGGAGAAAAAGGAGAGGAACAGAAGGGAAGTTAATTAAATGATTTAATTAAAAAAAAATGTTTAGGTGATCGATCGGCTTAAGTTATGATCGTTTATGACTAAAAAAAAAAAGAAATCGTTCAAATACTTTTGGGAAAATATGAAGAGACATAGTTGTCATTTTTCACCTTTTTTTGTTTCATGTCTTTGGGCTGTGTTGAGTTTTAGTAATTTTATTTTAAAGCAATTTAATGTCAAGAAAAATCCACAGAACAAACAACTTGATTTTATTGAATCTAAAATATTGTATGTTAGTTCAACAAAAATTAAAAAAAAAACACAACACATCGTCTTAGACACTTAAACACAGACCTATACACGAGATCTTGAACACTTGAACACAGACCTATTCACGAGGTATTGAACACAGACCTATACACGAGGTCTTGAACACAGACCTATACACGAGGTCTTGAACACAGACCTATACACGAGGTCTTGAACACAGACCTATACACGAGGTCTTGAACACTCGAACCAGTGGCGTAGTTAGGATGGGGGAGAATTCGAAAATCCCCCGGGCCCCCACTTGAGGCTTGTCCCCAAATGGGTGTTTTTTACATTACAAATTAAAAAAATTACGCAAAATGCACCGACCCCCCAAACGATGGAAAATTCCTAGCGACGCCCATAACTTAAACCTATACACGAGGTCTTAAACACTTGAACACAGATCTATACACTAACGTCTAAACAGCTTGTTTGAAAACTGTCAACTTTTTTATTGTTAAATGTACATCTAGAACTAAAAAACGCTGAAATGAGATTTGGAAAACTTAAAATCTAGGTGTTTATATCTAGATGTTAAAATATAGGCTAACAATCATCATCGATCGATATTTTTGTTAGTTTCCTTTTAGAGACAAATCAAGGGGGTAAAAAGACTCTTTAACCCCAATTTCAAAATGTCAAATAAATATTAATAGCAACATGAGAGAGAGAGAGAAAGAGAGAGAGAGAGAGGTGACAAAAGACAGATGGGAAAAAAGAGCTAAAAAAGATAAAATGTTTTAATGAGGATGGACTTAAGCTCCTGGCTATTTGACGTCGGTGGAAGATCATAGCCTCGCTGGGTGGCCAGCTTGTTCAAGGAGCTCTTGTTCCTCATTAGACGACCACTTCTAGATGGTGGTCTCTAGGGAAAAGACCACGAGTTGGCGGACCACGACCGTTTATCGAACCAAAGACTGATACAAGCGTAGTCTTCACAGGAGAAGTTTAATATGGAACAGAGAGAATACACTACTATTTCCTAGTAATGACAACTACACATTGGGAGTGGAAAACCCTATGTTGGGTGGACGCAAGTGTGAATAAGGAAAGAGGCACTGGATACTGCACACCTGCACCAAGGACAACGTGCTCCGTGAACACGCCCCCCCCCTTCCCAGCGCCCCAGCTTACTCCCCATGTTTCTACGCCCATGTTTCTACGCTGTCTTGTAGAGTTTGCAGTACTTAATTCAAAGCCAGAGTTAGATCTTCGCCATCTATTGTTTTGAGAAAAGAAGAGGTCTAAGGGTGGTGTTTTTATAATGGGCTTAAAGTTTGTTTGGTGCACAATACAGTGTAGACCTAAAGGCTTTTCAGAAGAAAGATCATCTAAAAGATAAGGACCTTACTAAAGGATGTTTTCAAAATTCAGCTCTTCGGTACCAAGGTCTGTCCAATGTAATCTTCTTTGCCTAGGCTTTATAGTTGTCTGTTTAGGTGGCTTTCTTTCCATATTTTGTTTAGGTGACTTTCTTTTAGACTTTTGTTTAGGTGGCTTTCTTTTAGACGCCAAATTTAAAAAAGAATCGTGTATGAAGTAGAGACGTGAATGGATGTGAGCTGAAGGTCACGTGTCCACCCATTGATACAGAGCGGCCATTAAGAGCTAAAGCAAACTACGAGATGTGAGAGTATATCTGACATAACATCTTTCTATTCATTGCTTGTTGTGGATTCTTTTTAAAGCGACGAAGAAGATCGATACCAAGGTTCACTGGGGTGGCAGACTTGAACGTAGTTAAAGAGTTGTGTTGTAATCGTAGTCTATCAAGTACAAAAATATCGATACATCAAAGTAACACATACAAACCAAATATGTGTTAATAATAAAGACTTTCTTTTTGACAAAAGAGATACATCAATCATCTAACTTTAATTTATAGTGAACTATAGATACAAACACAATGTCTGTCCAGTATTTATTTAGAAGTTAAATCTGATAATCCCAAGTGTTGTGGACGGTCGTTGACTTGTAGCACCAAACCGCTGGTAGACAACTCAACCCCTGTAGGCGTATTATATTTTACCTTATAAAACTTGAAACAACTTGAATAACTTCGTTGTGAGCAAATATAACTTTTATTACCATATAGACAAATTCAACTTTTGATCAAATGAACGTTTAGTGTAAGCAAATCTTACTTATAAAAACACGTCCTTTACACTCTGGTATTCTGGAGTTGTCTCGCTTTGTCATTTTATATACGCGAGACATTCTTGTAAGTTCATCATTCAAACTGCATAACCAGCAACCAATCACTAACTTTCTCTTATTCGACCTTAATGCAAGTCTGTTGTCTACATGTGCAGAGAAATAATAAGATCGCTACCTGTGCAGAGAAATAATAAGATCGCTACATGTGCAGAGAAATAATAAGATCGCTACATGTGCAGAGAAATAATAAGATCGCTACCTGTGTAGAGAAATAATAAGATCGCTACCTGTGTAGAGAAATAATAAGATCGCTACCTGTGCAGAGAAATAATGAGATCGCTACCTGTGTAGAGAAATAATAAGATCGCTACCTGTGTAGAGAAATAATAAGATCGCTACCTGTGTAGAGAAATAATGAGATCGCTACCTGTGTAGAGAAATAATAAGATCGCTACCTGTGTAGAGAAATAATAAGATCGCTACCTGTGTAGAGAAATAATAAGATCACTACCTGTGTAGAGAAATAATAAGATCGCTACCTGTGCAGAGAAATAATAAGATCGCTACCTGTGTAGAGAAATAATAAGATCGCTACCTGTGCAGAGAAATAATGAGATCACTACCTGTGTAGAGAAATAATAAGATCGCTACCTGTGTAGAGAAATAATAAGATCGCTACCTGTGTAGAGAAATAATGAGATCGCTACCTGTGTAGAGAAATAATAAGATCGCTACCTGTGTAGAGAAATAATAAGATCGCTACCTGTGTAGAGAAATAATAAGATCGCTACCTGTGTAGAGAAATAATAAGATCGCTACCTGTGTAGAGAAATAATAAGATCGCTACCTGTGTAGAGAAATAATAAGATCGCTACCTGTGCAGAGAAATAATGAGATCGCTACCTGTGTAGAGAAATAATAAGATCGCTACCTGTGTAGTGAAATAATAAGATCGCTACCTGTGTAGAGAAATAATGAGATCGCTACCTGTGTAGAGAAATAATGAGATCGCTACCTGTGTAGAGAAATAATAAGATCGCTACCTGTGTAGAGAAATAATAAGATCGCTACCTGTGCAGAGAAATAATGAGATCGCTACCTGTGTAGAGAAATAATAAGATCGCTACCTGTGTAGAGAAATAATAAGATCGCTACCTGTGTAGAGAAATAATGAGATCGCTACCTGTGTAGAGAAATAATAAGATCGCTACCTGTGTAGAGAAATAATAAGATCGCTACCTGTGTAGAGAAATAATAAGATCACTACCTGTGTAGAGAAATAATAAGATCGCTACCTGTGTAGAGAAATAATAAGATCGCTACCTGTGTAGAGAAATAATAAGATCGCTACCTGTGCAGAGAAATAATGAGATCACTACCTGTGTAGAGAAATAATAAGATCGCTACCTGTGTAGAGAAATAATAAGATCGCTACCTGTGTAGAGAAATAATGAGATCGCTACCTGTGTAGAGAAATAATAAGATCGCTACCTGTGTAGAGAAATAATAAGATCGCTACCTGTGTAGAGAAATAATAAGATCACTACCTGTGTAGAGAAATAATAAGATCGCTACCTGTGTAGAGAAATAATAAGATCGCTACCTGTGTAGAGAAATAATAAGATCGCTACCTGTGCAGAGAAATAATGAGATCGCTACCTGTGTAGAGAAATAATAAGATCGCTACCTGTGTAGAGAAATAATAAGATCGCTACCTGTGTAGAGAAATAATGAGATCGCTACCTGTGTAGAGAAATAATAAGATCGCTACCTGTGTAGAGAAATAATAAGATCGCTACCTGTGTAGAGAAATAATAAGATCACTACCTGTGTAGAGAAATAATAAGATCGCTACCTGTGCAGAGAAATAATAAGATCGCTACCTGTGTAGAGAAATAATAAGATCGCTACCTGTGCAGAGAAATAATGAGATCGCTACCTGTGTAGAGAAATAATAAGATCGCTACCTGTGTAGAGAAATAATAAGATCGCTACCTGTGTAGAGAAATAATGAGATCGCTACCTGTGTAGAGAAATAATAAGATCGCTACCTGTGTAGAGAAATAATAAGATCGCTACCTGTGTAGAGAAATAATAAGATCACTACCTGTGTAGAGAAATAATAAGATCGCTACCTGTGCAGAGAAATAATAAGATCGCTACCTGTGTAGAGAAATAATAAGATCGCTACCTGTGTAGAGAAATAATAAGATCGCTACCTGTGTAGAGAAATAATAAGATCGCTACCTGTGTAGAGAAATAATAAGATCGCTATTTACGAATTTAAATAATTTAATCCTCAAGTAGAAACACTATATATATCAGCAAAAATACATTTTATAAAAAATTCAAATTCAATAAAAATTCTCATGAGCAGATTTGAAACTTAGAAATGGAACAGACAGATTTTGTTACCCTTAAATAAGTCCTGCTTCTTTATGGTTCTGAAACTCAGAAATCGAAAGTTCTCAATAATAATATGTACCTATTACCTCCCTTTAGATTATCTCTCTTCTAGAAAAACAGAACTGGAAACTACTACCACTAGAAGACAGTGTATAAAAGAAGCGTTCTTCATATTCAGTCAAGTACAGACAGACTAAACAGACATGACAACCTTATTAATGCTATAGCATTAGTCAAGTATTGAGCTAAGTTTCAGGATCATGTGGCTAAAAATCACGAATTTCGAAACTCCATTCTCCAGCAGGATTCGAACCAGAGATCCCCTTCGTTTGTAAGCCAAACGCTTTAATCTCGACCTTGCTATTCTAGTATATAGTTCATCCATTGTGGTTCAATGATGACCACTTTGTCATCCAGGGGGCTGAGGGCTTTGCACTGAGGTTTTATGCCTCCTCGTGTGGCTGGTGAGACCTATGTGAGCCCGGAATGTTGTATCTGTGGAGCTCCCTGGCTACTAGTGCAGTTCGTCTTTGTGGTCTATCAGATGTGTCGTTGTCAAGAAGTGTGCGCACATTTCATGCGCCTATAGTAAGAGGAACTATCCTCGTCTTTTTCTTTGAATTTCAACATCTTGTGTATTGTTCCCGTGAACTGCGGTAGGCTGGCTAGGGTAGTTTAGAGCAGACCATTTCGGAGAACCTTTTCTAGCCCTGTCCTCATGCTATGGAGGTGAGCAGTGCACTCCGAAACAGGGCTGCTCATCCGCTCAGGTGGCTGCCGGACTCCACTGCTGCTTGTGTCAGTGGTGAAAGACCATATGGCCTGAGCCGCCTGTCTGCAGGGCTGAAGCTACGGATTCCAGTGTGCCCACACCTACCGCTTCACTACTTGCCTGTCGCCACAGGGCTTTGTTTTGGTTGTATTTTTTTGGGGGAATACTAATGACTTGCGCTGGAATTTTGATTTAAGTGAGGAGGATTCGCGAAACACGTCGAACTCACTCTCTTGCCCATCCTTTTCCAGAAGCAAGATTTGGTCAAGACGTCCTGGGACGAGTTTGAGTGCAGTGGATGACCAGAGACTTTCTGTGAGTCTTGTCCTGCTCTAGAATACTCCACAGCACTGTGCTGGTATTTGCCTTTCTGTCCGACGGGGTGTATGGGGTATCTAGGACTCCCAGAAGCGTTAGCATGCGCAGCGGTCACACACCGGAAACGGCTTTGACTGGCCGGCTAAACCAGGAAGAGGGTATCTAACGTGTCCATGGCACTCGTTACACTGAGGTTCTGTCAAACCTAGCATGTGAAGTCTGGACTTGGCGGCCTGTGCGTAACGTCACAAAAGTAGACATATCGGATATTCTAGTATACATCAATAGTACATACATTTTCATTCAGTTTGTATGCATTTTGGGACGAAACCAAAACACAAAATCAGGGAGACTACTCCAACAATACAAAAAGGAGCAACTAACATAACAGCAAGATGTTAATAGAATAGAATATATGGAAAAAAAGTTAGCATAGGTTAAGACTTTAAAAAGAGCGAGGACAAATATGGCCGACAAAATAGCTCAGAAAAATATATTTCAGACATTTTGAAAGAAATACTTTAAATATCGAAAATTTTGGATAGAGCCAATCTTATTTTTGTTTTATTGTAATCATTATTTTTCAGTCATTTTGCAGGAAACACTTTACATATCATAAAACATAAATATGCAAACATTAAGAAAAACTTATCATAAACTAAAATCAATAATTTCAAAATATAACATTTTTTTTACATTCCAAAACTTTACTTTGAAACTAGTCAACTTGATTTATATATACACACACACAAAAACTTTTACAAAGTTTAATTGTAGGAAAAGTCACTTAGAAATTCCATCACTGCTTGAACGGGGTCATCGCATTTCAAAATCCTATTTTTTAGCAACTTATGTATTTTAAACATTGGTGAAAAAGGGGAATGATATAACATTGAAAGTACTCTTGTGCTCTACAACTGTGGCATACTTTCAGATTGAAAAAGATGGAGACATCAACAAAAATGCTGCCCAGCACAACCCGGTACTTGTATACACATCATATATAAGTCCGCGCTATTTTGTCTTGTGCTATTTTGTTATCGGATTTCGCAGACATATGTCTGTTGAAGATATAAAAGTGTCTAGACCTCTAGAAAAATTTAACTCTCTCTCTCCTAATTAACGATACGATCTCATTAAATAAAATTACTTTCTGGTTTTATAAACTTTAATTTGTGATATTAAAACAGCATGCATTCTCTTAAAATTCTATTCCTAAAGTTTTCTGATTAGAAACAAAAATGAATTTATTTATTACAAGGTACAAATGAACAATTCTGTCAGAACGAGGGAAAAAACTTACGGAGATAAAGAGTTAAGGTCTTTATTATCAGAACATCAGTCAGTCTTTAGCACAGCTTCTTCTCTTTCCGTAGACTTGGGTTAAACTCCGCTGTATCTTGTAAGATAAGATAATGTCAACATCCCTTCTAGGTCTAGTCTTAGAGCACGAGCCAGAACAATACTTTGAACAATCTATATATAATTTAGATGGGAATTTAAGATAATTGCTTTTTTAATTCATACCGGTAAATCCTATGAACTACTTGGAGGTTCGCGCGCGACGCCTTTAAGTCAGACAACTACTACAGATGACTAGGGGGGAAGGGGAACACGATGCAACCACACCTACAGATTATATCTAAAACATCATAACAAATAAAACTTACAATGACAACACACCAGTATCCAGCTACAGACAGCGCATCACCTGCTCGCAGTACACTACATTAACATTAGGTACCAGCTTTCTTTACGAAACCAACGCAATTTGCAGGACATCATTAGGCCCCACTAAAACCTTCATCAATCGTTAGATTCATCAAATCATTAATTAAATAGCTAGGTAGATTTTAGGGTCAGATAGGTCATTTCATCAATTCATTAGGTTCATGACATTAGGCATACATTAGCTCCTTTCTACTTACAAAACTTGCATGCGCACATGAAAATTTTCAGCTTTAGGTTAGGCTTAGTGTAGGAAAATAAGTTAGCATAATTTAAACTTTTAGTTCCAGCATTAAATCTAAATTAGCGGTTAGTATAGGAAAAAAAGCTAGGCATATGTTAAATTTATAGTCCGGCATTAGATCTAAATTTGCATTAGGTTTAGGTAAAAAAGTTAGCATAGGTTAAAATTTTAGTGCTGGCATCAGATCTAAATTAACTGTTAGAGTAGGAAAAAAAGTTAGCATAGGTTAAACTTTTAGTGCCGGCATCAGATCTAAATTAGCGGTTTGTTTAGGGAAAATAAAGCTAAGCATAGGTTAAACTTATAGAGCCAGCATCAGATCTAAATAAGCGTTTAGTTGCGGAAAAAAAAAGGAAGGAATAGGTTAAACTTTAACTGCTGGCATCAGATCTACATTAGCATTTAGTTTAGGTGAAAAAGTTAGCATAGGTTAAACTTTTAGTGCCAACATAAACTCTAAATTAGCGTTTAGTTTAGAAAAAAAAGTTAGCATAGGTTAAACTTTTAGTTCCAGCATCAGATCTAAATTAGCGGTTAGTATAGGAATAAAAGCTAGGCATATGTTAAATTTATAGTGCCGCCTTCCGATCTAAATTAACGGTTAGTATAGGAAAAAAATGTTAGCATAGGTTAAACTTTTAGTGCGGGCTTCAGATCTAATATATATAATAATATATGTCGACTTAACAAAGGCATTCGACACTGTTAGCAGAGAAGGACTCTGGAAGATTATGTCAAAGTATGGCTGTCCACAAAAATTCATAACCATGGTGAGACTATTTCATGATGGCATGAAGGCTCGTGTCCAAGAAAGTGGAGAACCATCAGAGCCCATCGAAGTATCAAACGGGGTAAAACAAGGCTGTGTCCTAGCACCTACACTGTTCAGTATCATGTTCTCCGCTATGCTGACAGATGCATTCATAAATAGAGAAAACAACGGGATAAATATATCATACAGATTTGATAAGCATTTTTGAAGGCCTCCAAAGATCTTGGACTTGGCTTTGTCTTGAGAGCGAGGTGTGCAGATCGCTTTTTCGCGATGCAAGGTTCCATATGTAATAGATTCGCCTCAAACCAGTCTACATTTTTGTGTAAAACTATTTAATGTATCAAGGCTGTTGGTAAAAACCAAGGTTAGGAAGCTACTCGTCAGGGAACTCCTGTATGCTGATGATGCAGCTATTGTGGCTGATTCTGATATTCAGCTACAGTACCTGGTTGACAAATTATTTCTGCTTGCCAGAAGTTCGGCTTAAACATCAGTCAAAGCAAGACTAAGATACTTGTCCAAAACACAAACACTGCACCTCAAGTAAGCATTAATGGCCAACCACTAGAAATTGTTGATCACTTTTGTTACCTTGGCTCCATCATATCCAACAACACTCTACTGGATAAAGACATAAACAACAGGATAGCCAAGGCAATGGCCACCATGTCACGGCTGCAGAAAAGAGTCTGGGACAACATATTGCTGACTAACAGTACTAAAGCCCTAGTCTACCGGACCTGTGTGTTTAGCACCTTGCTGTACGGAAGTGAAACATGGTCAACCTACTCATGGCAGGAAAAAAAGCTAAATGTTTTCGACCTCCGATGCCTAAGGCGGATCTTTAAAATAAGGTGGCAAGATAAGATAACCAATGAGGAAGTGCTACAAAGAGCAGGGTGCCAGGACATCCGCTCTGTTATCAGCAGCAGACGCCTTGGCTGGCTTGGCCACGTTCGTAGAATGCCAGAAGGTCGACTTCCACAGGACATCCTGTATGGCGATCTAATAGAAGGCAGGAGAGCCGCTGGTCGCCCACTTTTACGTTATACGGATGTATGCAAACGCGACATGAAGCTCTTCAAAATCTGCACTGGCAACTGGGAAGAGGTGGCACTGGACAGATCCTCATGGAGAGAGAGCATAAAGGAAGGGTCAAAGATTGCAGATGCCATACACAACAGAAGCAGAAAGAAGGGTGAAAATGCAACGGCGCCTGGTGATTATATATGCCCAACCTGCGATCGCAGCTGTGTATCAAGGATTGGCCTCTTTAGTCACACAAGAAGTTGCAAAGGGAAAAGATCGTCTCTCGAGACGTAAAATGCCACAGACAGATTTGATGGTGGCCTATTCAACACGAGGCGGCTTTAAGCAAAATCAAAAACCAGTTCAGCAGTAATCAGAGACTTGCTTTTTGCTGACGACATTGCCCTAAATGCCTGCTCTGAAAATGATCTGCAGAGCATCGTCAGTGACTTCTCAAGAGCATGCTCAGACTTTGGTCTTACCATTAACACAAATAAGACTGAAGTCTTATATTTAACTGCTCCTGGGAAAGCCTACTTGGATCCAAGCATCACTATAAATGGACAGGATATAAACGCAGTGGACAAATTCACATATCTTGGCAGCACAATCTCCAGAAAAATCGATAGCGAAATCGACCTGCGCATCGCCAAGGCCAGTGCATCCTATGGCAGACTCTCGAAAATGTCTGGAACAGACGAGGTATCACCACAAATACAAAGCTAGCTGTCATCCTCCTTACATTGCTCTATGCCTCAGAAACGTGGACAGTGTACAGAAAACATGCAAAGAAACTAAACCACTTCCACATGACATGTCTGAGAAAAATACTAAATGTTAAATGGCAAGACAAAATACCAGATACTGAAGTCCTTCGAAGAGCGTGTCAGCAAAGCATCCACACAATCCTGATGCAGTCCCAGCTACGATGGGCAGGACACGTCTGCAGAATGGAAGACCACCGCATCCCTAAACGACTCTTGTATGGCCAACTAAGCGAAGGAAAGAGCTCGCAAGGTGGTCAAAGAAAGCGCTTCTCTGAAGGCGTTCAGCATAGACCCAGGCACCTGGGAGACAGAGGCATATGACAGAGCATTATGGCGTCGCGCTGTGAAAACTGGCGCACAGGTTGCTGAGGAAAAAAGAACAACGCTGGCAGAAGAAAAACGCCAGAGAAGAAAAGCAAGGCAAACGACACTAGCTCCAGCTGGAAAAAACTGCCCATTGTGCGGCCGAACATTCCGGGCTCACATAGGTCTTACCAGCCACATGAGGAGGCATAAAACCCCAGTGCAAACCCCTCAGTCCCTTGGATGACAAAGTGGTCATCATCGAACCACGATGGACGAAGTATATATAATAAGTGGAATCTCTTTGTTTTGTTATTGATTATTATTATAGCATTTTTATAGCGCTACTTTCATGCTTATAGAATGCTCAGAGCGCTGTGGTCCAATCTCATTGGTGGACCAGTGGGGGGGGTATCTAGGAGTTGGTTTTCCATGCTGCCTTTAGGCGCTCAGTAAACGCAACTCTGCCCGGACTTGACAGCAAACAGTACATGTCGCACATCTTAATGTTTATGTACACCCAGACTTGACAGCAAACAGTACATGTCGTACATCTTATGTCGTACATCTTAATGTTTATGTACACCCAGACTTGACAGAAAACAGTACATGTCGCACATGTTAATGTTTATGTACACCCAGACTTGACAGCAAACAGTACATGTCGTACATCTTAATGTTTATGTACACCCAGACTTGACAGTACATGTCGCACATGTTAATGTTTATGTACACCCAGACTTGACAGCAAACAGTACATGTCGCACATCTTAATGTTTATGTACACCCAGACTTGACAGAAAACAGTACATGTCGTACATCTTAATGTTTATGTACACCCAGACTTGACAGTAAACAGTACATGTCGCACATCTTAATGTTTATGTACACCCAGACTTGACAGTAAACAGTACATGTCGCACATCTTAATGTTCATGTACACCCAGACTTGACAGCAAAAAGTGGTACATCTTAATGTTTATGTACACCCAGACTTGACAGTAAACAGTACATGTCGTACATCTTAATGTTTATGTACACCCAGACTTGACAGCAAACAGTACATGTCGTACATCTTAATGTTTATGTACACCCAGACTTGACAGCAAACAGTACATGTCGTACATCTTAATGTTTATGTACACCCAGACTTGACAGTACATGTCGCACATGTTAATGTTTATGTACACCCAGACTTGACAGTAAACAGTACATGTCGTACATCTTAATGTTTATGTACACCCAGACTTGACAGCAAACAGTGCATGTCGTACATCTTAATGTTTATGTACACCCAGACTTGACAGCAAACAGTACATGTCGCACATCTTAATGTTTATGTACACCCAGACTTGACAGTACATGTCGTACATCTTAATGTTTATGTACACCCAGACTTGACAGCAAACAGTACATGTCGCACATCTTTATGTTTATGTACACCCAGACTTGACAGCAAACAGTACATGTCTTACATCTTAATGTTTATGTACACCCAGGCTTGACAGCAAACAGTACATGTCGCACATCTTAATGTTTATGTACACCCAGACTAGACAGTACATGTCGTACATCTTAATGTTTATGTACACCCAGACTTGACAGCAAACAGTACATGTCTTACATCTTAATGTTTATGTACACCCAGGCTTGACAGCAAACAGTACATGTCTTACATCTTAATGTTTATGTACACCCAGGCTTGACAGCAAACAGTACATGTCGCACATCTTAATGTTTATGTACACCCAGACTAGACAGTACATGTCGTACATCTTAATGTTTATGTACACCCAGACTTGACAGCAAACAGTACATGTCTTACATCTTAATGTTTATGTACACCCAGACTTGACAGCAAACAGTACATGTCATACATCTTAATGTTTATGTACACCCAGACTTGACAGCAAACAGTACATGTCTTACATCTTAATGTTTATGTACACCCAGACTTGACAGCAAACAGTACATGTCGTACATCTTAATGTTTATGTACACCCAGACTTGACAGCAAACAGCACATGTCTTACATCTTTATGTTTATGTACACCCAGACTTAACAGCAAACAGTACCTGTCGTACATCTTAATGTTTATGTACACCCAGACTTGACAGTAAATTGTACATGTCTTACATCTTAATGTTTATGTACATCCAGACTTGACAGCAAACAGTACATGTCGTACATCTTAATGTTTATGTACACCCAGACTTTGTTCACCTGACCATGAAGATAAATGTTAAACATTAGAATAAGTCATTCACCATCAACTCATAGAAGAGGGGGGGGGGGAGACAAAGAAGGAGGGGAGGTAATTTACGCGCTTGGGCGAGGGAGGGAATAAATCTTAAGTTTTATGTTGTGGTTGATCTTCTGACAGGCGGACTTTTTTAAAAAAAAAATCTGTAATTAGTTTAATAAAAAGAAAAAGAAACAATGTAATTACTCTGCCTTGACAGAATCACCAACAAAGGTCCCCAAGGCTTTAAGAAAACATTAAACCGTAAAAAAATGTCTATTATTTTCAAGCTTGATCAGCTACGTTCTTGAGTAACAAGAAAATCAATAACTGAATTGTTTGATAAATTTCTGCATAGCTAACTTACGTTATGTATGTTATTATCAAGAAACGTAAGTATTGAATAGACACAATTTTAGAATAAAACGAACAACAGGTTATTAGCAGATCACTTTTAGCAGCTGCCATTTTAGGACGAAACCAAAACACAAAGTCAGGGGAGACCACTCTAGCAGTATAAGTAGCAGCCATGTACATAACAGTAAGATGTTTAATATATTATTAACAGAATTTGTAAGTCATAGAATAGGTCGACACATGTAGGCCTTTAGGCGTAGGATGTAAATATTTTCTGTTTTGAAGTAACGTCTGTAATTTATAACAAAAGAGAAAAGAATATTATACATGAGTTGATGACAGAGAAATAAAAAGAAGGGGGGGGGGGTTGCCATAAATCAAGTTTAACAATGTCTTATTAACGTAAGGTGCATCAATCACTTTGTCCAGCACGAGGCACCAACAAATTGGAGCTAAATATTTATTTCCCTTTAGTTGTCTGAAGCGCACATAAGAAATAAGATGGCAGTATACGTTTGAAATATGGAGCTCAAGTCAGAAGCTGAGTCAGAATGTTACCATCATTTACAATAAGTGACATGGTTAGTTGTTCAAACACACATGGACATAGCTAGCTGGTCAAACATACCATTCAATAGCTAGCTGGTCAAACATACCATTCAATAGCTAGCTGGTCAAACATACCTTTCAATAGCTAGCTGGTCAAACTCACATGGACATAGCTAGCTGGTCAAACATACCTTTCAATAGCTAGCTGGTCAAACATACCATTCAATAGCTAGCTGGTCAAACATACCTTTTAATAGCTAGCTGGTCAAACTCACATGGACATAGCTAGCTGTTTAAACATACCTTTCCACAGCTAGCTGGTTAAACACACATTGCTAGCTAGCTATACAGAAATACTATTAATAGTAAAATGCTAATATACGAAGATTTAGAATACCAAAAGCAATAGAACCGCCTTGAGGTCCAGCTCAAATAAAGTGTGAGCTTGAGAGAGAGACACAAAAAAAAGAGAGAGAGGTGGAGAATATGGACTATAGATGTGGGCTAATTAGTATTTTATTTGAGTGGTTTAACTCGAACTGAGTTCTGTTTCTATAGAGTATAAAGAAACCAAAACTCTCAAAATATCTGACAAACTCCCACACCCGCTCGATTGTTCACAATTGGTATTGGACCAGGGCCGGCTTTAGATGATGGAGGCCCGAAGCTAAGTGAATTTGGAAGCCCCAAATGAAATATGACAAGGTTACAAATACAGTTTAGGTGGAAACACAAACTCAAAATCGGCCCCTGAAGTGGTCCACCCAGGCAGAAAAAAAGGAAGGTTTCAATATTTTCAGAAGAATATCGGTATTAAATTCTATTAAAGGCAAATGACAGAGAAGAATGGAGAAAGAAGATTGAAAGATCCTGTGTGGTGCCCCAAAGGTCAAGCAGACCAAGGGATCTGTGAAAGTGAATGCGAAGTTAGATGTGAACCTGGCCTAACTGATGTTTTATAATGAGTATCTAATTGATCTAATTGTTTTGTAAAGGGTCAATCTCCTATTCAAAGCCTCAAGAGAAAAACATTTCCTTAAAAAAAATATTCCTTTAATTATGTGTTCCGATTTTCATGTTATCTTCTAGTTTCTGAGATCTAAACGGGACGGACGGACAGACAGGCCACACAAAAATAATAGCGTCTTTTCCCCCATTCGGGGGCCGCTAAAAATAAGAAATAAACAGACATTACTAAAATTACGAAATTAGTTAAAAACCTAGTGACTCCCAAGACTGCTAACTTATGATTTAAAAAAAAAATATTTTGACAAGCTTTGGTATTTTTTTTTAAACCTTTAAAAAATGTAAATTTAGATTTTAATTTTTTAGGAGTCAGACCCTGATGGCAAAGACAACTAATTGATCCCTGAGGACAACATGCTTGTGGAGTTTTCTCATTCAATTCCAATATTTCCAAATGCAAAAAAAAAACGCAATAAAAGGAATCTGTGTAAGTGGATTTAAGCTTTTGTCTTCTTTTTTTATACCTTATATTTCACCAGTAAATAACTATCTACTTTAATATTTTTATATTACAAAGCTTATATTAACTCCCCCTATCTGTCTGTCTGTCAGTCTGTGTACACAACATCCATGTTTGGATCAAGCTGTAACTTCGCACAATTATTTCATTAACAAAGATAAGAAGTAAATGAATAAAAAAAAAAGGAACCAATTAGACAACTGATAACTCATTCTTTTCTTTAATAGCAACAAGGGAAACTAATACTTCAAATTCACAGATATTGCTAAATTTGTTGGGTTTAGTCCCTTTAAGTGTTAACGCTGTTTCTCTCTCACGCATTCCCCGATCAAGTTGATACTTTAAACCAGGGGTGGGCAACCTTTTTGGATCGAGGGCCGCATTTCTTAAAATTTGGGAATGGCGGGCCGCGTATGTATATACAACTTAGAAAGATACTCTAGCTAACTTTAAATTCATAGTTACACTGTAGTATAGTCACGTTTTTTTTTCCACACTCCACGTTAAGGAAATACAATAAAAGTTAGCAATTTTTGAAATCAATTAATATTTTTTTTAATTACTGTTGTCTTTTTATATTACAATAATCCCACTAATATACAGTTGTACTTAATGTGCAGTGTTTTACTTTTTACACTCGTGCATGATGTTCGGAACTGTGGAACAAGCTGACTAGTTTGTTACCCTTGTGACTGCTGTCAAATTACAGTCAGTCAAAATCGACCATTAATTATACTTGTTTAGTTTCCCCCCACCCAAAATATAATGCTTGTTCAATGGATGAGACAATATATGTTCCAGAAGTTAAATGTCGGGACGAGCGAAACATGCACTTTTGGAGCATCACCAGAGAATGTCCTTCAATGATGCATACTAAATCAGAGACCCTAACAGGACTCTGGCCCCAAGGCCCTCCTATAGAACCAAAACTTCGGAGAACTGCCTGATCTGGAAAACATTGCGCGGTTCATCTCAGATATAGGATTACTGATCTGAACCCTCCAACATGTAAAATGAGAACAAAGAAGAAGAACGGATGTATGTGTACACAAATTTCTGTGAACAGCAGCACATTTTGTAAAGTGTTGACATACAGATTCTGGCACTCATTAGACTCCTGTGGAAGTATTGACTGGAGATTCTCTTTGCTCGGAGTTATGTCCTCTGGAGCTAAATCAGCTTCTGCGCTAAATGGTGAGCTAAAGGTATTGAAAACTGGTTCTTGACGTCTTAAAATTTGCTTTTATAAATCTAAATAAGTGTTGTATTTTTAATCATTTCACTAGAAATAATTTCACCTTTCAGCAAAGGAAAATGACAAAACCTGTTTTCTTTTGATTGCTTGTAGAAATAGGAAGGCCTTGTTTGAAAAGATTTAACATCCATCCAAATGTCATATGCAAAAACTCAATGCAATGGCAATTATGAAACATGAAATCTGTCTTCCACACTTTAGTAGAAATATTGGTAACAAGGTCACAGTCAATGTGCTTCAAGGAACAAAATACATTCTTTCTTGAGATTTTAAAGTGTTCTCGTTTACCTTGCCCATGCTAACAGCGGATATATAGGATTACTGTGTTCTCAATCTAGACTACCTGTGGTGAATACACCCTAAGCTCTATTGAGTTTCATTACTACGTGCTTTCGACTTGTGAACTTGAAATTGTATGCAGCTTTGTGTAAACATTCCTGTTTATGGTTGGGGTATTTAAAAAAACACACCATTTTACTCAGTCGAAGATCGAGCTCCACCAGTTGTCATCCTTGCCATCTTGTTCCAAGCATACTCAACTTTCAACACAGTTCTTCATAGCATTGAATAAAACTGATCAGAGATTGTGTCTTGAATTGAGTGTATTGATGTATAGCCAATAAGCATAGTCTTCGTTTGCTTGAAACTTTTTATAATGACAGTTTCAATAATTTATATTTATATTATTTTTAATATATTTGCATTTTTATAAGTATATACTGTGGGCACACTTGACTTCTGTAGGTGTCGGCGGGCCGCATAAAACACTCCGGCGGGCCTCATGTGGTCCGCAGGTCGTAAATTGCTCACCCCTGCTTTCAACAATTATTTATTGTACCAAACAAAACCTGAATCAATAAACAAAGATACTCAATTAGTTAATTAGTTATCGGTAATTAATTATTTTGTTTGATATCGAATATGTGTCATAACATGTACATTATCGATTGATATATCTCTACTTTTTTATATTTTGCATGTTTATACATTGGTTTGATAAAAGAGAAGTAGAACTCATTTTAATTATCCACATTACCATCTACAATCTGTAACACATAAACTGTAATCAAATTCTAATCAATTTTACTTTGTACAACTGCATAATAATTAATACTAACTTGATGAAGTTGATGACGGTGTATCATTTCTCATTTTATTTATTTCTCGTGATGCTCCATTATTGCAATAAACTTTGCACAATCTGGTCCACAGTCCAGCCAATGATTTCTGAAGACTGGAATTACGTATTTACATAAGACGGTGCGGAGAATAGTAAGTTTATAAATGTCTACTCTTACACCCTTCACTTATCCCTTATAACGGTCAAACCAGAGTTTTCACTGAGTGGTCAGTGAATTATTTTTATATAATAAACTGTCCATTTTCTGGGAGAATCATTAAAGCCATTTAAAAAGAAAAACGTCCGACTTCCAGTTTCCCCTGTTTCCCCATAAAGAAAATGCAAAGCTACTAGTATTCCTTGTCCATTAGACTATAGAAGAAACAGTACACATTCCTTGTTCATTAGACTATAGAAGAAACAGTACACATTCATTGCGTACATGTTGTAATACATTGAAAGGAACCAAGGGAAAAAAGAACGGTACATAGATAAGAAAGTGATTCAATGTCCCTGTCGTACTTTGTACTGAAACAGTTCTAACAGAATCTGAAAAGTATTTTCCATCGGCAGGAGTTCAGGTCATGGGTTTGGGTCCAAGACGTGAATCAATGTCACAATGACACGAGCAGTCAAGCTAGACTCGAAAAACAAGAGCTCAACTTGGACCTTTTACGACTCGATGCGTTGGGTAATGCCTTTCGTAAGTTGGTATATTCGTGGACAGATGACATGTTGTCTGTATGACAATGACATTTAGGGACTTCTAAAAGTTAACTGGGAATCTGATGCATAAAATACGTCCTTGTAAAATATGTCATTGTAAAATACGTCCTTGTGAAATACGTCCTTATAAAAATACGTTCTTATAAAATACGTCCTTGTGAAATATGTCCTTATAGAATACGTCATTGTCAAATACGACCTTATAAAATACGTCTTGTGAAAAACGTCCTTGTGTGATACGTCCTTGTGTGATACGTCCTTGTGGGATACGTCCTTGTGGGATACGTCCTTGTGGAATACGTCCTTATAGAATACGTCCTTATAAAATACGTCCTTGTGAAATATGTCCTTGTAAAATACGTGTTTATAAAATACATCCTTGTGAAATACGTCCTTGTGAAATATGTCCGCATAAAATAAGTCCTTATAAAAATACGTCCTTATAAAATACGTCCTTGTGAAATTCGTCCTTGTGAAATACGTCCTTGTGAAATAAATCTTTGTGAAATACGTCCTTGTAAAATACGTCTTTGTGAAATACGTCCTTGTGAAATACGTGTTTATAAAATACGTCCTTGTGAAATACGTCCTTCTGAAATACTTCCTTATAAAATATGTCCTTGTGAAATATGACCTTGAGATATATATCCTTGTAAAATATGTCCTTGTGAAATAAGTCCTTGTGAAATATGTCCTTGTGAAATATGTCCTTGTGAAATACGTCCTTATAAAATACGTCCTTATAAAATATGTCCTTGTGAAATACATCCTTATGAAATATGTCCTTGTGAAACACATCCTTATAAAATATGTCCTAGTGAAATACGTCCTTGTGAAATATGTCCTTGTGAAATACGTCCTTGTGAAATACGTCCTTGTGAAATACGTCCTTGTGAAATACGTCCTTGTGGGATACGTCCTTGTGGGATACGTCCTTGTGGGATACGTCCTTATAGAAAACATCCTTATAAAATACGTCCTTGTGAAATATGTCCTTGTAAAATACGTGTTTATAAAATACATCCTTGTGAAATACGTCCTTGTGAAATATGTCCGCATAAAATACGTCCTTATAAAAAATACGCCCTTATAAAATACGTCCTTGTGAAATACGTCCTTGTGAAATTCGTCCTTGTGAAATACGTCTTTGTGAAATATGTCCTTGTGAAATACGTCTTTTTGAAATACGTCCTTGTGAAATACGTGTTTCTAAAATACGTCCTTGTCAAATACGTCCTTATAAAATACGTCCTTGTGAAATACGTCCTTCTGAAATACTTCCTTATAAAATATGTCCTTGTGAAATATGACCTTGAGATATATATCCTTGTAAAATATGTCCTTGTGAAATACGTCCTTATAAAATATGTCCTTGTGAAATACATCCTTATGAAATACGTCCTTGTGAAATACATCCTTATGAAATACGTCCTTGTGAAATAAGTCCTTGTGAAATAAAATACGTCCTTGTGAAATACGTCCTTAAGAAATACGTCCTTGTGAAATACGTCCTTTTGAAAAACGTCCTTGTGAAATACGTCATTGTGAAATACGTCCTTTTGAAATACGTCCTTGTGAAATATGTCCTTGTGAAATACGTCCTTATAAAATATCTCATTGTGAAATACGTCCTTGTGGAATGCGTCCTTGTGAAATATGTCATTGTGAAATACGTCCTTGTGAAATATGTCCTTGTGAAATACGTCCTTGTGAAATGAAATCTATCCTTGTGAAATACGTTCTTATTAAATACGTCCTTATGAAATACGTCCTTGTGAAAACGTCCTTGTGAAAAACGTCCTTGTGAAATACGTACTTGTGAAATATCTCTTTGTGAAATACGTCCTTGTGGAATGCGTCCTTGTTAAATATGTCCTTGTGAAATACGTCCTTGTGAAATATGTCCTTGCGAAATAAAATATATCCTTGTGAAATACGACCTTATGAAATACGTCCTAATGAAATACGTCCTTGTGAAATACGTCCTTATAAAAATAAGTCCTTGTGAAATATGTCCTTGTGAAATATGTCCTTGTAAAATACGTCATTGTGAAATGCGTCCTTGTGAAAAATGTCCTTGTGAAATACGTCCTTGCATATACACAAGCAGGATACACACTCACACTAAATTATGTATATAAAATGTATATAAAACTTAGATGTATGATGCCGCCCAGCTTAAACTAACACCACATGTAATGGCTTAAAATACAATAGTAATACCTGCTATGTTTTTTGCAATTCTATCCTGGCACAATCTTTATTATATGAAACAAGCAAAATACTAAAAAAAATATCCCTTTTTAAAAAACAAAGCTTATACTTAAAGGGAAAAAGCCGCACTAACAACTACATGTCTCAATAACGCAGAAGTTATTTCCCTTATTCAATATCAAAACAAAATGATTAATTACCAATATTTTAATTGATTAATTGGTAGATTTTAAAAATGATTCATGTTTTGCTAGGTATAATAAACGATAGCTTTCAATTTCCACGTGATCCGAGAGTGTAAGAGAAGTAACGAGTGCAATGATTTAGGAAGACAAAACCCGATATATTCAGCCATATCTGTGAATACTGAAGGATTTATTTCCCATTTTGATATCAAACGAAATAATTAATTACCAGCAATTAATTGACCAATCAGTTAATTTATTATCCATTGATTCAAGTATTGTCTTCGTCAAACTGTGCAACGTTTCAACTTAATCCGTAATTGGGTGTGGGAGAAATATAAAGGAAGAACTGTACATTTACACTCATATATCTCATTACTGAAATATTTATTATCTTTACCATGATTTGAAACCAAAAGAAAATCCACTGCTGAGGACCATAAGAGAATCTAAATCGAACTGGCGGACAATGGTTATGTCTGCGCTGTTTGTTGTAAAATATGTTGGTCGCAACTGGGGCTGCTTAGCCACGAGATATACTGCACTCTTAATTAATCTTCGGACTAGAAGACAAACCTTATATAATTAGCACTAATTAACTAATTAAGTGTTTAATTTTTCTTATTGATTCAAGTTTTGTTAGGGACTATGAATAATTGTGCAAAGTTTTAACTTGATCAGAGAATGGAAATTGGGAGAACTAACGTGTACACAATGTGTACCAGACAGACAGGCGAAGTGAGTTGATAGAAGCTTTGTCAAATTAAAATTGTATTCAATAGTCTTATTTTTTATGTTGATGATGTGTTGGGTTGTGACGGCTTTGTTAAAGCGCTTCTTTTCCGAAACCTGGAGTCTCGGGTTTGAATCTTGGTGAAGACTGGGATTTCGATTTTCAGGATTTTCGGGATGCCCCCGAGTCCACTCAACTTTAATATTAGTTGGAGAAATTACAGCCGTTGGTCATCGTTGTGCTGGCCATATGACACTCTTGTTAACCATTGGCCATAGAAACAGATGACCATTACACCTTTTACCTGATAGATCGCAAGGTCTGACAGATTTACTTCCCCCTCACTCCCGATTTTTGTTTCTCTACATGATGCCCGGATAGTAATTATGATTTTAATTAACGGGCCTAAAATGTGTAACACTTATTTTGCTATTGTGCCCTATTGATATCAATATGAATACAGATATTAGATGTCTTTTGATTATCTTATGGCAGGTCACAACTACGTACATTTTTGTGGCCATACAAATGATAATGGACACATTTTTATTTTATTCTGTTTTTTTAAAGTTAAGAATTAGCATGAGCCTTCCCATCAATTAGAGCGGACATCGTACTTTTATAAGCGCTCAAGTCCCGAGATAACAGCATCATGTGTTTGGAGCGCTTTGGATGTGACGCAATACACTGATGTCACCCCAAGAGTACCCTCCTCAGCTCACTCACTCACTCCACGAGCATCCTCAGCTCATGCTTTCATGCCTTGTTTTCTCTCTCCCCCCTCCCCCCCCCCCCCCACCACTACCACGGAGACAGTAGTGCGAATCGGTAGAGCTTGGAAAGAGATGGTGGGGGGGGGGTGTGGGAGCAAGGGAGTGATGGAGAGCACGAGGAAGTGAAAGAGATTAAGTAATTGGGAAAGTTTTAAACAGGAGAGAGAGAGAGAGAGGGAGAAAGAAAGAGAGAGAGAAAGGGAAAGAAAGAGAGAGAAAGGGAAAGAGAGATACAGAGAGAAAGACAGAGAAATGGAGAGAAAGAGAGAGAAAGGGAAAGAGAGATACAGAGAGAGAGAGAGCGAGAAAGAGAGAGAGAGAGAAAGAGAGAGAAAGAGAGAAAGAGAGAAAGAGAGAGAAAAATAGAGAGAGAGAAAGAGAGAGAAAGGGAAAGAGAGATACAGAGAGAGAGAGAGCGAGAAAGAGAGAGAGAGAGAAAGAGAGAAAGAGAGAAAGAGAGAGAAAAATAGAGAGAGAGAAAGTGAAAGAAAGAGAGAGAGAAAGAGAGAGGAAGAGAGCGAGAAAGAGAATGAAAGAGAGAGAGAGAGAGAGAGAGAAAGGGAGGTTGGACAAAATTATGGGTGTATATAGAGAAAAAAGGCATACATAATATTGATATAGTGAGAGAGTGAGTGATTGAGAGAGTGAGGGAAAGCAAGAGAAAGACAGGGGAGGCTGACGTTGAGTGACTGGCCCATGTGAGACTCGCCCTGCTGTGTCTACGTCTTGTCTGTGGACTGACCCAGGCGATGTCATAAGTTTTTTCCCGCTTAATGTTGTGTTTATGAGATATAAGATCTATGCTTATGTTATGTGAAGTGTCTAGTCCAACAAAGTTCAATATAGTTTCTACTAACATAGGATCTAGTGTTAAGTCTCCTGAAAACATCGGTAAGTAGCTGATATCTTTAGAAATATCTAGATTCTTTCACAAGCTTCTCATATGAACAGTTGAAGACATAATCTAATATTAAAAATAGTTCAATTCTTAATAAATTAGCAACTTTAAAAAAAAAAACAAACATGAATATATATGATGGGTTATTATTTCCTAGTACATTTATAGAATTCCCGTGTGTTAGAATCTGAGTTAAATTGAAGAAAAATTATAACTATTCACAATACATTTACTGTTTACAACAGATCTTATAAAATACAAATGTTATTTCAAAAAGATCATTACCTCCTGCGCGTGTTCCTAAGTCAATCTTATCTCATCTTATACAATACAGACGTTACATAAGAAAAGAAGATAATTATGTCTTACGACTTCTATTAATACTTTAATAACTAAAACGAATTTAAATGTTATAATTATAAATATGCTAATGTTAATAATTTAGTTACAGTGTATATAGTTTTTAACCTCCCATATTTGTTTACAATAGTGGAAGAGGATACGTAACATGGCCCAAACTGGGCAGATCTGTCAAAAAAAAAAAAGACAAACAAAAAATCCGGACACAAAATATGCAAATGTGTAGTTTGTGCAGGGAAATGATTTCTCTCCAGCATGTCTCTGTCGCTAGGTTTGGTAAGGAATCAGTCCTATTCATTTTCTGAACGACAAGCCACTGATATATTTAAGATATCTTTTCTAAAAAAATTCATTAAATAATTATTTTTAGTGGCTATATAAATAAAATAATTAAATTTAAAAAAAAAAAAAGACTATTTCACCATTATACAGCTGACCAACCTTTGTAAGATCGATTATTTTGCTCTTATAGATAGATTTAAAAAATGGTATATACATTTACTATCCTCCACCTCCCCCCCCCCCCCAAAAAAAAAAAATCGAGTTTTAAGCGAATATATAAATCTACTCGGAGTCTATAAAATTTTAATACAAGGTCTTATAGATTCCGAATTAAAAGACGGTGTGTGCAAATCGGAAATACCCGAAGACGTCTGCTTTAGATAAAGATTTTCTAGACCAAATTTAACTTTAGAAATATTTCCAAAAATTATAACGGTCCGTTTTCCTAGTGTAGCTAATTACCCAGTAATTCTTTTCCCAAACTAGGGCCTCCGATATATGGAGGCTTCGCACAGGACTCATAGCAATTTGTTTAGAGAAGAAACTTGTGCCCAATGTTATTGTTGCAGTACACTAGCTTGACTAAGTTTTTATATAAATTAAGTAATTTTATTTTTTCGTTGTTAATGTTTTATTTTTCTATTTCATTTGGGGCAATCAAATTCACTTCATCTAGGGTCTCCGATTATGTAAGGCCGGCCCTGCCCAAAGATATACACCATTTTGTAGGAAAATTGTTAAAGTCGTTTTGAAGAGCCTTGTACATCCAGGTTTCAGTTCCCTTGAATTTGCAAGCTGAATAGAGAAAGTGTAAAAAGTAACACTTTTTAAAAAATTTGCCACGAAAATAAAAGTAGAGTTTAAAATGGCCGACATATTCATTTCAAATTTAAAATACTGTGAAACGGGTTTACCCGATTTGTTAAAATGTTTTGTTCTTTAATAGAGATTCAATTAGGTACTTTTTAAAATCTTTTTTTTATGGCTCCCGGTTGTGGTATGGACATTAAACATACACTACGGTTTCCGCTATGATCTAAGAAACATTTATGCAAAGATTTATCAAGATTGGTCTAATGGTTTTGATTCCTTTGCGGGACATACATACATTCATGCTTTCTGCTTAATATATTAGATAATGCAGTAATTGATACATAGCGATCATTATAATCATATTTAATTTGGTTAGCCACTTTATCAGTGAGCCTTAAACTTTTTCAATGAATGAGTGACAGGAAGCAGCGTTATGGACCCTATCCTCAGCGACTTCTAAAGCTCAAACATCAACATCACATTACAGTGGAGCCCTGGACACATTGGTGTCATTGGAAATGAAAGGGCAGATAAGCTTTCAAAGGCAGGATCATCTATGGAACAACCAGATAGACCTGTAGACTACCTCACCCTAAGGTCAATGTTAATCAACCACAAAGAGGAGTGGCTTAACCAATGGGCATCAGGAAACACAGGCAGAGCCATGTACAAAGAAATGAACATGCCTAACAAACTGGACAGTATTAACTTCCTCTTCCACAAAGAACAACCTACAATCTTCCAACTAAGGACAGGACACACACCTCTGTCTAATCATGATCTCAATAAAATAAATCCCACACAACTCCCCCTTTGTAGACACTGCGCCCACCCTTCTGAAACCGTTGAGTTGAGTTGGACCGGATAGTCCGCGGGCCGTAGTTAAGTATCACTACACAAAATGAAGACTTGAATAAATTCAAAATACAGCAGAAGGAGAGGACGCGTGCCCAGTGAATACATGTTCAAATAAATGTTTGTATACTGTTGTACTTGGTTTGGGTGTTCCTTCAGAGTTAAAGGGAATCTATTTCCTAGTCCAAACCTCCCGCAGAACGAGGGGATGCAGCGGGCAGGGTATGAACCCCAGGACCATTTAGACGATCAAGAGACAGTCCAGCGCGCATACCGAACAGCCATGTTATTATTGAAACACTCAACAATTTATGCAATAAATTAATACACAATCTATAAATATGTAAACTTTAACATACACGACTAGATTAACACATGGATATGGGTAGGATGTAATCATCTTCTCTTTATAGTAAAGCATGTATTAATATCTTAGTATTTGGCCATTTTTGTTTTTACATCTAAAATTTACATCTAATTTTTGTCCGATTGTTTACAATGTTAATGGCAGATCACAGACTTGTATAATGTATCTAGACTGGAAACCGGAAAAAAATTCTTATCCGCGATTGATCGATTCACAGACCTATATATATAGATTTTTATGTATGAAACTCTCTTTCAAGCTCTAAGGGAAGTCGCCCCAATCAATCTTTTCTGTCTTAGAAAAGTAATGATCTTTAGTTTTCAAAGTTTAGAAATAATGCAAAATCATTTCTCGGATTTCCTTTAGAATGGGCTATTAATCACAGAACTATATATTCACGCAAATATATGAATCAAAGCCATTTCCTGTTAGTTTCCATTGAGATAATGTTTCAAAAATCCTAGATCGAAATAATTCATGTCTGTTGATTTTAATCCTCTTATGTACATTTAAATAGATTGATTACCTAGATCTTTCTAGATTATGTATCTAAAAATGTCAAAATAATAATTATGAGACGAGAGTACTCTATTTTTTATGTTCAATTACTAATTCTAGATCTGAAAATTTAATTATATCTTACATAGGTTAGGGTTGAAAAAAAAAGACTATATTTCTTATATCTACTCTACAAAACAACGCCTAGGTTTTAACTTTAAAAAAAAATCACGACATTTATTGTAGTTTTAAAAGATCTCCATGTCCAGATTAGATACAATATATATAAGTCTATGTGGCAGATATTCACTGGTTTCAGTAGAAAGACTTAAAAATTCCTTGCAGAAACACAACAGTCTCTAAGTTATTGAAAATAAAATAAACAAGGTTACAAAAGACAGTTTGTGTGGAAACACAAACTAAAAATCGGCCCCCGAAGTAAAATGTTTTACATAATTCGGATGTTCCTTCAGAGTTGAAGATAGTTTACTTCCTAGTCCAAACCTCCCGCAGGACAACGGGGGATGGGAGCAGGCAGGGTTTGAACCTTCGACAGTCGATAAATCCGAACGACAGTCCAGTGCGCAAAACGCTCGACCAGTGGTCCACCCAGGCAGGCTTCAATATTTTCAGAAAGAACATCCGAATGAAATTATATCAAAGACAAATGAGAGATAAGAATGGAAAAAGAAGGCTAACAGATCTTGTGTAGTGCCCCAACTAGGTTGTCATGTAGCCAGCACAACAGCTTTACTTTTCCCCAACTAATGTCAGGTACCCATTAGGGCTCGGTAGACTCAGAAGTTGAAAATCCCAGTCTTTACCAGGATTCGAACCCGGAACCCTCGGTTCGGATTAAATAATGTAATTGTTTTGAACAGCCTCATGTTCTATCACCTACCCCATACAGAACAAAAAAGGAAAATGGAGTTTACAAGATTACTATTCGTTTTAAATTAGGTCTAACTTATAATGCATACTAATTAGCTTTTTCTCTTAAAAAAACTGCTTGCATAACTGATTTTAAAAATTAGAATTTTCGCTTTCAGCCAAAAAAAAAAAAGTAGCCGTTGCATCAGAACTTTGAATGGTCTAAAATATTGTGATGTCGGATTTTCAATATCTTTTCTAGTTTACGAGATCTAAACGGGACAGACGGACAGACATTTCACACAAAACTAATAGCGTCTTTTCCCCTTTCGGGGGCCGCTAAAAATAAAACAAAATAAAAAAAAAACTATTTCTGATAATGTTTTGTTTCAAATTTTTATTATTTTGTTGTTTGCCAGCTAATTAAAAATAATGCTCAAGATTCGTTATAAAACAAAACAAAACAAAAAAAACCACACACAAAGACATAATGTCTTTGAAGAAGCTTTCTTCACATCTTCTTCTGTTTGACAATGAACGCTAATGAATGTCCAACTTTGGGGAAACAATAATTAGCTACAAGACAAAGACATTATTATTAAATGACAACGAGATGATTCTTAACATATTTTTCAATGACACCGAGATATTGCAATGATTCTAAACTTATTTTTCAATGACACCGAAAGGTTACATTTAAAATTTATTCTTGAATGACTCCTAGATATTACATTAGTTCTGAACATATTCGAGACTGCCACCGAGATATTGCAATGATTCTGAACTTGTTCTTGAATGACTCCGATATTGCAAAGTTCTGAACGTATTATTATATTTCATTGAGATATTACAATGATTCTGAACTTATTATAATTATTCTGAAATTTATTTGAACCAAATCCATAGGATAATTTTGAGTCAGTTAAATGACATTAAGTGGTACAAATGTATAAATTGGGGAATGCTTTTAAAAGAATGTTTGTATATATGTGTGCTTGTTAATAGTCTATCTATCTATCTATCTATCTATCTATCTATCTATCTATCTATCTATCTATCTATCTATCTATCTATCCAGAGCCAGCACTAATAATTTCGGGGCGAAATGGATTAAGCGGATACATTCATATCCTATATAAAATATTATGGAAACGGGTTTACCCGACTTGTTAAAAGTTTCTTTAACTCTTTCTCTCCGTAATTATTTACCACATTCTGGTGGAATCAACGCTGGTATCGTCAGTTAGGAGAGAAAGAGTTAATAGAGATAAATTGACCTATTAAAATGAAAGAAGCGCGCGATGAATGGGATTTAAAGTACGTTAGGACGTCAAAAATCGCAGATATAAGGAAAAAATGTATATAAAATTGCTTCTGAAACACAAATTTGAAGGTTAATTTTATTTAATAATGAAATCAATAGACTATATTTTGTATTTTCATGTGTCAAAGTAAAAAAACTATCTGTGCAAAGTGTAGTTCTTAAAACTAGATCTAGATCCTTTCGATCTTGTCTCATGTAAACATGGCCTAGATCCATGAAATAGTAAAACTTTCATAGAGTTAAGCTACTTTTTTTTAGGGCTACTATACGTACGATACGGTTCCAGTTAGTACCCAAGGAGTATTTATGCCAGGTTTTATCAAGATTGGTCAAACGGTTCTGATTTCTATTAGGGACATTAACACATACATATATACACCTTACTATCTGCCTTTTAGTATATATATATATATATATATATATATATATATATATATATATATATATATATATATATGTATGTATGTATGTATATGTGTGTGTGTGTGTGTGTGTGTGTGTGTGTGTGTGTGTGTGTGTGTGTATGTGTGTCATGAGAAAGAGAAAGCAAAAAGAGATTTCATGAATATAATTGCAATGTCATTGTAATGTTGTTGACTACAGACACGATGAATGGTAGAGACTGGCTGAAAGGCTCTTGACTAAATAGAAAAAAAAAAGTAATTGCATTGTGTTTAATTATCTCCCGTGAATGACTTCTCTTTACTCCGTGGGGACCAATCACTGAAAGCTTTAAGCATCACTGACCTAAACAATGTTGGCATGCTCAACATGGGGCCTTCGAAAAATAGCATCTGTTGACTTCAGTGGTGATCTCGTGGTATCACGCGGTGACGCGAGAAATCAAGAGAAACAAAAATTGTGAAAAAAACATTTTTTGGATAACAAAATAAGATAAAAATAAAATAAAGAAACGTTGCAACACTTGCCTAGAATACAGCGTAGAAATGCTTAGCAATCGTAACAACAAGCACACGACAAACACACGATTTTACAAACAAAGTCTACACATACAATGACCTCAGTGTCTGGTTGAGTCTTTTAATCATCATCGACTTTCTTATGCCCTGGTGGCCCGGGTATGCTACCCTGCCTCGTAGTGGCGCTCGGGTGGAAACAATCCTAGGAGGAAACGATTAGGCTAAAGGGTAGCAAATCAAGACTCCCGTGGTGGGGGGGGGGTGCCTAAGGGAGTGCGAGAGCATCTCCATTGCACTATGCAGAGTTGTTAAAAAAAGCTCCCACAACCTTGTCACAATCCAGGCGCCATTCCTAAAGGGGCCGTTACATAAATGGCGTGTCCTGCACGGTTGGCCTGGTATAAAAAAAAAGGAAAATGGCGGGGGTCCCGTGTACGCGGCCTCTGGCCACGAGTTTGACTCCCCACCAGACAGAACAGTGTAGACTGTTCTTATTCAGGCCGGTGAGAGGGAGCTTTTGTTCACTTTTGCTGGCCTAGAGTTCCAAAAGCCAAAGGCTCAGCTCTTCCAGACAGTTCAAGAAGAACAAGAAGAAGATGCCCTGGTGGCAGGATGTAGCCCACAGGTTGTAGTTTGAACATCGCTAGTTCAACATATTAATTGTTGTGCCCAACATTCTTTAGAATAAATAAAAAATGTGAATCAAATCTAATTAAGATCAAAAGATTGTGGAATTTGGAGGGGGGGATGTCGATTGACTCCTCCTTTTGGAGTCCAAAAGAGTAAGATTGCATAGGACTATTGCAGTAAGCCCTTCTAAACATTCTACGTTTTAAAACGGGACTATTAGACATTTTCACTGATGGCGGAAAAACTAGTGTTAATGAACTATGTATTTTAAAAGCTATAGGAAGAATTTTTTTGCGCTTTTTTTTCACTTCTCCACGAAATGTCCAAAGCTCTTCCTTTTATAGCACGAAAACAATTGAAATCTAGAAGAAGCAACTCATTAGCGGTAATACAGAAGCGTTGGTACGACGATCAACTGTAAGCTTTGAGATTGGGTTAAAACTATTCTTAATTGTCAATTCTTTTTATTTACTCGATAACAGTGACGCTCAGTCAATAAGCCATATTGTAGGAATAAGGCTACTATTTGCTTTCAATTCTTTGCTTCTATCATGCTCAGATGTTTGTTGTATCTATTCCTCATGTAGGCTTTTAGGTCAAAGTAATATTTTTTAAAATTAAAATGAGAATTTTGATAGCTCTGAATTTAAAAACAAAAACAGATTTGAAAATGAAACTTTTATATTTTGTTTTCTTCTACATAAACCTTTATGTCGTATTTGAGTCAAATACAAAATGTGCCTGGTTGTGGAGTAGGGAGAGATTATACTATCACAAACAACATTGTCTTTAGTACGAAGTTTCATTTACAGCATAATAAAGTGAAGTTCCCCATTCAGACCTTGTGGTCTATAGGGCAGATGTAAAGGCCATCTGTTTCTGTGGCCTACGGTTAACGAGGGGTGTCCTGTGGCCAGCACAACGACCAACCGCCTTTACTTTTTCCCACCAGGTACCCATTAGAGCTAGGTGGACTCAGAGGATCATGAAATTAAAAATCCAAGTTTTCACCAGGATATACAACATAATATTTAGAATAAAATAGACGGGTGAGCGGTCGACTATATCAACCTTTTTATTTGTTACTGTTTGTTATTTTAATATACCTGCATTTATAGATATGTTTATATGCGTATCTATTTATAGCACATCTATAATCCTAGTTGTCAATACTTCACAGTTCTACACTGTTCTTTTATTCCTAACAACATTCACTAACATTCACTATTTCAAAACATCAGCCAAAGACTTCACTTTCACAATCACTGCAGAGGTTCATTGCAAGCCCGCTCAAGCATCCACTCCCACAATTCAGCATATACTAGTAACATCATTCAACATTCCTCCAAGATTTATCTCCCTAAATAACATCGACGCTTTTCAGCATTGAAAGTGAAAAATTTAATTTAATTTTTTAGGCGATACAGAAAACAAAATATTACTTTTTGGTTCAAACGAATGAAAAATGACGTTATCCTAGATTCCGCTATTTATTACAGAGCAATGTCAACATATTCTCAATGGAATATAAAATCAATTTAGAAATTGCAAGCTAGTTCAAATGTCTATATAAATGATCTGAACGAAGATAAAAGGTGTATTACTACCTAGAAAGATAAGCTTTAAAATGGTGTTGAGCTTCCTTCTGACACCGAGATATTGCGATGATTCTAAATTGAATACCAAAGACATCGAAGTACATTCTAAACGTATTACTATAGGGGTCTCTTTGCAATACAAGAAATGGGACCTAGTTACAGAATGACACCAAGAACGGTTCTATTAGTCCGAGATTTCAATAGAGCGTCATGGCTAATTACTATCTCCTCCTAAGAGGAGTACACTTAATGAGATTATTACCCTGCTTATTTTTTTAACGAACTTATATGAACTTCCTCTGTCTGTCTGTCTGTCTGTCTGTCTGTCTGGTGAAAAATTAGCACACAATTTATCTCCCACTTCCCATTTTCGGATCACGTTGAAATATGACACTCAATGATTTCATTGTCGATGACAACTCTCATGTAGGATATATCCATTTGTTAACAAAAGTAACCAATTCGCTTATCAATTTGGTGTAATACATTAATTTTGTTTTTTTTTAATGGAAAATTTACAAAGTTAACTGGGCATGGGCCGTGCAATAATGCCAGATATGGCAGCGATTAAACGGAGCTCTCTTCTCCCAGAGCGCGAATGGGACTTTTGTCATCATACAGGGTAGCGGGGGGATTCGAGAGGGGTGATGGGGGGGGATGACGTGTTCAATTATCTAGAAGGAAGAAACCCTACATACTGAAGGATTAATTGTCCTTGTTGGTATACAAAGATAACTAATTAGCAGTGATTAATTGACTATTCATGTCTTGTCTATAACAATGAATAATTGTACAACCTTTCAACTTGATCCGAGAGTGAATAACTTTTATTCAATGTTCGTAGTTTACATGCTATTACCTTTTGGTTCTTGCTTTATACTGTCAGGCCGGGGGGGGGGGGGAAGAATCCGTGAATTCAATGCAAGTGTATCTACCTACCCCTAGTTAAGTAAACAGCAACACCCTCCCTGACAAGGACCATGTTATTTTTCAACTTCTTTAGTGGAGAGTGAGTCTTGTTGGTATACAAAGATAACTAATTAGCAGTGATTAATTGACTATTCATGTCTTGTCTATAACAATGAATAATTGTACAACCTTTCAGCTTCATCCGAGAGATGGTGTAGGGCTAATAACGTGTACGATCTTTTTGCCAGACAGACAGACCGAATGAGTTACTTTCTGTTTGAAACTCGTAAAGAGACTGTCATCTAACAGAAATAGACGCATTAAAAATCTCTATTAGGGTGAAGATAAAAGTCTCAAATGACAAGAGTGTTTAAAAATGTAGATTCTCTCCCTTGTTATGTCTATTTTTTTTTTTATTCCCCAAACAAGGGCAATCAATCATCGAAAGGAAGTACCCAGGTATTATCTCCCGGATGCTCATGACAACAGTCTGATTCAAAGTAAATTATCTCCCCTTATTTAAGAAAACTTGAGGGGAAAAAACAACAACCTTAAAAGCGATACTAAGACACATTTTAAACCGGCACTTAGTTTTGTTGGGGGGTGGGGGGGTATTCTCTCATACCAACGTCACTGTGCACACGTTTTTCGTTTTATTGATTTCTACATTTGTTGACATCATCTTCAAGCCGGACAACGATACCATCGTGTACAAAACATATGAAAATGTGCGAGCGAGACGTGGTCTGTGATGTGGTAACAAACTATTGGTCTAAACTGCCCACAGGCTGTGACGCTGCAGGTCATTGTTGAGGCCTTCTATAACGATTGGTCTCGGTTCGACACCCGACTTGAGCAGAGTTGTGTTTACTTAGTGCCTAATTGCAGTACGGAAAACCTTCTCCCAAATACTCCCCCCTCGCCCCCAACTGTTCCCCTAAAGAGCTTGGACCATGGCCCTATTAGCATGCTTTAAGCATGAACATTGCTAAACATAAAAGCTATTCAGAAAAAAAAATTGCATTTTCGTGTTCGCTGGATTTAAACCTCTCTATCTTAGTTTAAATGTAAGCTTACTAGCGCAGAGCCGCTGGCTGCTAAGTAATTCGGAATAGATCTATAAAAACATGGGTAAACTCTTTGAGAACGCCCGCCCCCCCCCCATTTTTTTATTTACCCCCTAGAATAATTTGAATTTCTCTACATAGCTGGAAGGTTTGCATTCGTATTCACTTTAAATAATACATCGTTTTAATGTTTAGAATGTAAAGAACCATTATCATTAAGGTACATGTCTACCATACAATTAGGTAAAAATAACAAAAAAATCTTTTTTTTTAAATTGCATTTTTTAATTCTATAAACATTTATCTATTAAATAAACCTTATTTTATGTGAATAAACCATCTAGGAGTATTTTATTTTTAATTTAAAGTTAGTGGGGTGTGTGTTGTTTACCATAGAAGCCTACTGGGTGACCATCTGAAATGTGTAGTTCTTTATTTTTTAATTACATTTTAATTAAAAAGTTCAGTCTAAAATTGCGATACTATTGTATAATTAAAACAAACACAAAGGGATGTAAATTTTACATTCTTTAATATTTTTGGTAGATACTGTGACTTCTATGCAAGAAATCAATGTATAGATATATTCTTGTCTCTCTTTCTCTCTCTCTCTCTCTCTCTCTCAAACACACACACACACACACACCATCCACACACATACATTGTTACTGACTATGGGTAACAGAGAATGACAAAACAAACCAAGATCTAGATGTGTTAAAAAAAATATAAACATTTATTTCTTAGTCACAGACAATGTTATGTAAGGGGAGGTAAACACTGTTACAGTTTTTCTTAGCCACAGACAATGTTATGTAAGGGGAGGTAAACACTGTTACAGTTTTTCTTAGTCACAGACAATGTTATGTAAGGGGAGGTAAACACTGTTACAGTTTTTCTTAGTCACAGACAATGCTATGTAAGGGGAGGTAAACACTGTTACAGTTTTTCTTAGTCACAGACAATGTTATGTAAGGGGAGGTAAACACTGTTACAGTTTTTCTTAGCCACAGACTTTCCTCTTCAATCGTGTGAGTCTCATCGCACAAGGGCACCGTGTGAATCTCATCGCACTAGGGCACCGTGTGAGTCTCATCGCACTAGGGCACCGTGTGAGTCTCATCGCACTAGGGCACCGTGTGAGTCTCATCGCACTAGGGCATCGTGTGAGTCTCATCGCACTAGGGCACCGTGTGTGTCTCATCGCACTAGGGCACCGTGTGAGTCTCATCGCACTAGGGCACCGTGTGAGTCTCATCGCACTAGGGCACCGTGTGTCTCATCGCACTAGGGCACCGTGTGTCTCATCGCACTAGGGCACGGTGTGTCTCATCGCACTAGGGCACCGTGTGTCTCATCGCACTAGGGCACCGTGTGAGTCACATCGCACTTGGGCACCTTGTGAGTCTCATTGCACTAGGGCACCGTGTGTCTCATCGCACTAGGGCACCGTGTGAGTCACATCGCACTTGGGCATCTTGTGAGTCTCATCGCACTAGGGCACCGTGTGTCTCATCGCACTAGGGCACCGTGTCTCAACGCACTAGGGCACCGTGTGAGTCTCATCGCACTAGGGCACCATGTGAGTCTCATCGTACTAGGGCACCGTGCGAGTCTCATCGCACTAGGGTACCGTGTGTCTCATCGCACTAGGGCACCGTGTGAGTCTCATCGCACTAGGGCACCGTGTGAGCCTCATCGCAATAGGGCACCGTGTGAGTCTTATCGTACTAGGGCACCGTGTGAGCCTCATCGCACTAAAGCACCGTGTTGAGAAATCTATTCTCTGATAACACGGACAAGGAATGCGGCAGTTCGTTGCAGAGTTTCCCTGTCTCCGTACAGGGCCAACTCGCCATGCGCTCCAGCTTCGTTTTCGCAGTGTTGCGCACTCGTAAAGAATGTGGTTAACCGTTTCGACGTCTTCCTGGCAGTGTCTGCATCGTGAACCGAAGTTTGGTTTCAATTTAGCAAAATAGGCTCCGATTGGACAATGTCCCATTCTGTACCTAGCGATTGTCATCTGGTCTCCCCTGCTCAGCTGCCACCACTCTTCGGGCCCTCCTCTGAAACCAGATGGTCAGACGGTAAAAGCAATTACTATTATCATCATGAAAGTTGCATTGGTTGTGGGGTATGCCTTCCGGAACGATGGTCCCGGGTTTGAACCCTGCCGTTCTGCGGAACGATTGGGATATGGAGTAATAATCTTTGTGTAGAGACTTCCTAAACTTCAGAAGACAGCAGTAGGAACTTCTTGAATCATAATTGAAAGTTTAATATACAACTCTATGTAAAGATCTATAGAACTGTCTTAGTTCCTAGAAACTTCTTGAATCATAATTGAAAGTTTAATATACAACTCCATGTAAAGCTCTATAGATCAGTCTTAGGTCCTAAACTCACAGAACTGATTATAACACGCTACATAATTAAACTCGTTCTCTAATCCCACATATTTCTCCAATACCATCTTCGTATGTTCTTGTCTGACCCAAACTAATCCTCTAGCTGCGTCATCAACCGCAACACGCTCTCAAATACAAACACATATACAAACACACACATGCGCAAAACCAGTCACAATCCGAATATAGTCACATATCTCAATCAGAATCTCCACGGACAGCCAATAGACAGTCTAACCATTTTATGTGTGTGTGTGTGTGTGCGGTGTCTGTGCGTGACAGTGTGGCTGTGGATAAGACACATGTGCGGTCACATCTCCTAGAGTCCATCCAATGTTCCAGGGATATAAGCCAGCAATTGGCCGAGTGGGATTACGCCGACCTAAATTGACAAGGGTACTATCGGACCAAGTAATAGCCAGAAAATTGAGAACATTGTCAAGACGTCCATCAGGGAAACGTTGATCGCCAGTCGCCAATATCTAAGATCTTCCTCTATAGCCCCATTACCTAGATAGTCCTTCATCGTGGTTTACACCATTACTGTCTATAGGTTATCTGGCACAATGAGACTTGTGTTTATCCATTTTACCGTCCTATTTCTTTTTATTACTATTGTTGTCAAGCTGATATTGTCCTTACGATTTCGAATACCGGGGAGGTGTCGCGGGGAAATAACGTCCTACGCGTGTTCCTATGTCAATCTAGTCCTGCATGCTAATCAATGACTTAAATTCTACCAAGTCATTGGTTTTCCTGGCTGACTCAGGCAACCCATTCCATGCTCTAAAAGCACTAGGGAAGTAAAAGCATTTATACACATATTTCCTATCATATGGAACAAGGAATGTGCCAGTTTGCTACCTGATAGAGCCTCATTAAAGCGTACCCCATACAGACACGTAATTCTTTTTTTTTAAATATTTCTTACACGCTGACATTCCAACTCTTGGTTTTTGTTTGCTCTTATTTTGGGTTTATTGATGAATACTTTCCACTCGGTGCAATTGATAGATCTGTTGGGCTCCACTTTTAGTGTCATTGTTTCTTCTTTGGTTGTTTGTTGTTTTGGACACAGTGCAACTACATACAGACACAAAAAAGAACTTGAATTGTTTAGATTTTCATTATATGCAACCTTAATTGTGGACGCTAAACTGAAGTTCAATCCTATCTATGAATTTAAAAAAAATCTCTAAATGGAAGAGTCTAGAAAGTTGTATGCAGAGCTAAACATTTTAAATTAAAAATTCCTAGTCTATATCGGGTCCAACTGGGATCAGAGTCGGCCTTAGATAGCTTGAGGTCCAAGGCGAAGTGAATTTGTGGCCTGAAAAATAGAAAAATAAAAATAATAATCTGCGAAAAAAATAAAATTACGAAATGTATTTAGAACCTAGTGTGTACTTCAACCAGTAACATTGGGCTCAAGTTTTCATATTTCTTCCCTAAAAAAACATGTTTTTTTTAATTTTTATTTAAATCATTCAGGAAATAGACTCTTTCTAAAAATGTCTGTTTTTCGTTTTCTAGCTGTCTGTCTGTCTGTCTATCTATCTATCTATCTATCTATCTATCTATCTATCTATCTATCTTTCTATCTATCTATCTATCTATCTATCTATCTATCTATCTATCTATCTATCTATCTATCTATCTATCTTTCTATCTATCTATCTATCTATCTGTCTGTCTGTCTGTCTGTCTGTATATCTATATATCTGTCTGTCTGTCAGTTAGTCAGTCAGTCTGTCTGTCTGTCTACCTATTTAAACACTCTCCAAACTACTTACGTACCTCTATATCAATCACTGTCTATCTCTGTGTATATGTGTGTGAAAATGTGCATACTTGTGTTTGTATGTGTGTGCTTCTAAACGCAAAGCAATCATTATAAAACATATTTTTGTTTTGTGTGTTTGAGTCCGTTAAATTGTCCGTAAAATAATTAGCCCATTATTTTGACAAACAAATTGACGTTGTCATGTCCAGACTTCCCTCGCTGTCCCAGCACTAATATTCTGTTCGGAAACACAGCGTTTGTTCTTGAACAAGAAAAAAAACCCCAGTCAAATTATCTCTTCCTATGTAGCCAACAATTAAAGTAATTGGGAATGTTCAAATCACGATTAGACCAAAAAGGCAAGACAACCAATCACAAAATCATTTTGACAACATATTTTCTTGTTATTCGGTGATGAGGTCTCATAAAATAAAGTTCCGTTTGCGATTAACATTTTTCTCTTCCCGATTTCTTGTCGATATAGTTGTTAAGTTATTTATAGTCAGGTTATTGGTGAGGGGGGGGGTTAAAGCAGGATGGAACCCGTGGCATGACAATAATAGATAAAAGTAAAGTACGAAGACAAATCAAAGCCAAGGGCAGTGACCGATCAAAGCAAGGTATATTGACAGATCTAAGCAAAGTGCACTGACAGATCAAAGCAAGGTATATTGACAGATCTAAGCAAAGTGCACTGACAGATCAAAGCAAGGTATATTGACAGATCTAAGCAAAGTGCACTGACAGATCAAAGCAAGGTATATTGACAGATCTAAGCAAAGTGCAGTGACAGATCAAAGCAAAGTGCAGTGATAGTTCAAAGCAAAGTGCAGTGACAGATCAAAGCAAAGTGCAGTGACAGATCAAAGCAAAGTGCAGTGATAGTTCAAAGCAAAGTGCAGTGACAGATCTGAGCGAAGTAGCTTTATCATGGCCAGTCACTTACATATTTAAAAGATTTTACGATTGGAAATGGCCAAATAATTAGTCGTTGTGGTCTTTCAGTGTTTCTGGATGTGAGGTCGATACCACTGTCTGGCAGCCATAGTGTAATGACAGGTGAGGTCAACGATACTCTGGAAACAAAATAAATAGAAATAAACGGAGCTTTTTTTTAGATAGACCACCTCAGAGTGTCAGTCCGATCTCTGGGTTAGATGTATGGATTGTCGAACTTTGTGGCAGGGAGACAACCGCAGTAAGAAGGGAAAGTTTTCAAGACAACGTAGATGGGTTGTCTCTCTGTTGAAACAAGTGACTGATTGTTTCTAGATGGACGTTAAACGTTCTGGTATAAGCTTTTGGGAATACGTTTAAATGATAGGAGGAAAAGATGGGTAATGAGTGTGAAAGTGGGTAATGAGTGTGAAAGTGGTGAATGGGTGTGAAAGTGGGGAATGGGTGTGAAAGTGGGGAACGAGTGTGAGAGATTGGGAATGAGTGTTAAAGTGAGGAATGAGTGTGAAAGTGGGGAATGTGCGTGAAAGTGGGAAATAAGTGTGACAGTGGGGAATGAGTGTGAAAGTGGGGAATGACTGTGAGAGATTGGGAATGAGTGTGAAAGTGGGGAATTAGTGTGAAAGTGGGTAATGAGTGTGAAAGTGGGTAATGAGTGTGAGAGATTGGGAATGAGTGTGAAAGTGGGGAATTAGTGTGAAAGTGGGTAATGAGTGTGAAAGTGGGGAATGAATGTGAAAGTGGGGAATGACTGTGAGAGATTGGGAATGAGTGTGAAAGTGGGGAATTAGTGTGAAAGTGGGTAATGAGTGTGAAAGTGGGTAATGAGTGTGAAAGTGGGGAATGGGTATGAAAGTGGGGAATGGGTGTGAAAGTGGAGAATGGGTGTGAAAGTTGGGAATGGGTGTGAAAGTGGGGAATGACTGTGAGAGATTGGGAATGAGTGTGAAAGTGTGGAATTAGTGTGAAAGTGGGTAAGGAGTGTGAAAATGGGTAATGAGTGTGAAAGTGGGGAATGGGTGTGAAAGTGGGGAATGGGTGTGAAAGTGGGGAATAAGTGTGAGAGATTGGGAATGAGTGTGAAAGTGGGGAATTAGTGTGAAAGTGGGTAATGAGTGTGAAAGTGGGAAATGAATGTGAAAGTGGGGAATGACTGTGAGAGATTGGGAATGAGTGTGAAAGTGAGGAATTAGTGTGAAAGTGGGTAATGAGTGTGAAAGTGGTAATGAGTGTGAAAGTGGGGAATGGGTGTGAAAGTGGGGAATGGGTGTGAAAGTGGAGAATGGGTGTGAAAGTGGGGAATGAATGTGAAAGTGGGGAATGACTGTCAGAGATTGGGAATGAGTGTGAAAGTGGGTAATGAGTGTGAAAGTGGGGAATGAATGTGAAAGTGGGGAATGACTGTGAGAGATTGGGAATGAGTGTGAAAGTGGGTAATGAGTGTGAAAGTGGGTAATGAGTGTGAAAGTGGGTAATGCGTGTGAAAGTGGGGAATGGGTGTGAAAGTGGGGAATGGGTGTGAAAGTGGGGAATTAGTGTGAAAGTGGGTAATGAGTGTGAAAGTGGGGAATGAGTGTGAAAGTGGGGAATGTGTGTGAAAGTGGGGAATGAGTGTGAAAGTGGGGAATGAATGTGAAAGTGGGGAATGACTGTGAGAGATTGGGAATGAGTGTGAAAGTGGAGAATTAGTGTGAAAGTGGGGAATTAGTGTGAAAGTGGGTAATGAGTGTGAAAGTGGGTAATGCGTGTGAAAGTGGGGAATGGGTGTGAAAGTGGGGAATGGGTGTGAAAGTGGGGAATTAGTGTGAAAGTGGGTAATGAGTGTGAAAGTGGGGAATGAGTGTGAAAGTGGGGAATGTGCGTGAAAGTGGGGAATAAGTGTGAAAGTGGGGAATGAGTGTGAAAGTGGGGAATAAATGTGAAAGTGGGGAATGACTGTGAGAGATTGGGAATGAGTGTGAAAGTGGGGAATTAGTGTGAAAGTGGGGAATGAGTGTGAAAGTGGGTAATGAGTGTGAAAGTGGGGAATGGGTGTGAAAGTGGGGAATTAGTGTGAAAGTGGGGAATGAGTGTGAAAGTGGGGAATGAGTGTGAAAGTGGGGAATGGGTGTGAAAGTGGGGATTGAGTGTGAAAGTGATGAATATGTTTGAAAAAAAATGGTGAATAAGTGTGAATGAGGGGAAATGTATTTGAAGGAATAGGGAATGAATTTTAAAAAAGAAATATATGTGTGTGAGATTAGCGTGAATTTGAGAAAGAGAAAGGGATGGAGAAAGATGGAGCATGAATATCACATGCGGAATAAGTGTACGAAAGATGCGGAATAAGTGTACGAAAGATGCGGAATAAGTGTACGAAATATGCGAAATAAGTGTACGAAAGATGCGGAATAAGTGTACGAAAGATGCGGAATAAGTGTACGAAAGATGCGGAATAAGTGTACGAAAGATGCGGAATAAGTGTACGAAATATGCGGAATAAGTGTACGAAAGATGCGGAATAAGTGTACGAAAGATGCGGAATAAGTGTACGAAATATGCGAAATAAGTGTACGAAAGATGCGGAATAAGTGTACGAAAGATGCGGAATAAGTGTACGAAATATGCGGAATAAGTGTACGAAAGATGCGGAATAAGTGTACGAAAGATGCGGAATGAGTGTACGAAAGATGCGATATAAGTGTACGAAAGATGCGATATAAGTGTACGAAAGATGCGGAATAAGTGTACGAAAGATGCGGAATAAGTGTACGAAAGATGCGGAATAAGTGTACGAAAGATGCGGAATAAGTGTACGAAAGATGCGGAATGAGTGTACGAAAGATGCGATATAAGTGTACGAAAGATGCGATATAAGTGTACGAAATATGCGGAATAAGTGTACGAAAGATGCGGAATAAGTGTACGAAAGATGCGGAATAAGTGTACGAAAGATGCGGAATAAGTGTACGAAATATGCGGAATAAGTGTACGAAATATGCGGAATAAGTGTACGAAAGATGCGATATAAGTGTACGAAAGATGCGATATAAGTGTACGAAAGATGCGATATAAGTGTACGAAAGATGCGGAATAAGTGTACGAAAGATGCGGAATAAGTGTACGAAAGATGCGATATAAGTGTACGAAAGATGCGATATAAGTGTACGAAAGATGCGATATAAGTGTACGAAAGATGCGGAATAAGTGTACGAAAGATGCGGAATAAGTGTACGAAAGATGCGGAATAAGTGTACGAAAGATGCGGAATAAGTGTACGAAAGATGCGGAATGAGTGTAAAAGGTGGTAAATGTGACTGAATGATTGGGAATATGCGTTTCCCTATATTGATGAAACTATTTAAAAATCAAACAAAGCATTAGGGTTTATTAAAAGAAACTTCTATAATTCAAATAAGAAAATAAAACTAAAATGTTATTTAACCTTGGTTTGGCCAATAATAGAATATGCTTCCTCTGTTTCTCAACTTAAGAAAACATTAAGAAACTGGAACAGACACAAAACAGAGCAGTGAGATTCATAACAAACGAATATTCACATTTGACTAGAGTAACACCATTAGTAAAATCACTAAATTTAGAAAGCCTTCAGGACAGAAGACTCAAAAGTAAAGTAGCAATTATACATAAAACACTGAACTATAATCTTCAAATACAAAAATAAAATCTAATAAAATACTCTGAAAGACACAAAGATAAAGGCACATTGCTCGTCCCATATGCTAGGACAAATTTGTACAAATTCTCTACCAGTGACTTGGCAGAATTTAGGTCACTTTGGTTAATATGCATGACTAAATGCATGACGCGTAGGACGTAACCATCTTCTTCTTTGAAGTAACGTCCGTGTTATATAAGATAAGATAATAATGGTGAATGAGTTTAAGTGATGTTGAACGGTCCTAATGTTATTTGAGTGAATGTAAATGGACAACCTTGGACGACGCTTACAACTTTCTCATGGTTCGAGTTGTAATCAATCCTACGACTTAAGGCTATCTGTTTATTGAATACAAAGAAACAACTAGTAACTAGTGCACAATCGTGTCTACATGTTAGTTCATTTCTTTTGAGATTTGCATATATGATCTAATATATGTCCAAAAAGTTGAGCTGAAGAGTGCATCTAGAATTTTTGAACGAATAGGAAATGTAAGCGCGCTATATGGACATCCACATATGTAAGCATACACATTTTTCGGAACTTAAAGTTACATTTTTGTTGCATGTCAATTATCTGACAAGAAAATGTCCATTACAACAGAGACTAACGTTGGATGTTTGGCAGCCAACGGACAAACTGTTGTGACATGTTTGGTTTATATCTGACATTTTCTAGTACAGTGCTTCCCAAATGTGTAACGCGGAATGATAGTCGCGAGACCTAAATAGGTGTTCATCGAACTACTGGAACAATTAACTAGTAAGCCACCACGGAAACTAATCTCTCTAAACACATAGCAAAGTGTTCCACTAAATAGTCAGAATATGTGTGTGAGGTGTTCCGTTAAAGAAAAGGTTTGAGAATCACTGCTCTTGCAAATGCTTGCAGTTGTTTATTATAATTGAATTATTGTAAAGAATGTGTACACGCTACATGTTTATTATAATTGAATTATTGTAAAGAATGTGTACACGCTGCATGTTTATTATAATTAAATTATTGTAAAGAATGTGTACACGCTACATGTTTATTATAATTGAATTAGTGTAAAGAATGTGAACACGCTACATGTTTATTATAATTAAATTATTGTAAAGAATGTGTACACGCTACATGTTTATTATAATTGAATTATTGTAAAGAATGTGTACACGCTACATGTTTATTATAATTGAATTATTGTAAAGAATGTGTACACGCTACATGTTTATTATAATTGAATTATTGTAAAGAATGTGTACACGCTACATGTTTATTATAATTGAATTATTGTAAAGAATGTGTACACGCTGCATGTTTATTATAATTAAATTATTGTAAAGAATGTGTACACGCTACATGTTTATTATAATTGAATTAGTGTAAAGAATGTGAACACGCTACATGTTTATTATAATTAAATTATTGTAAAGAATGTGTACACGCTACATGTTTATTATAATTGAATTATTGTAAAGAATGTGTACACGCTACATGTTTATTATAATTGAATTATTGTAAAGAATGTGTACACGCTACATGTTTATTATAATTGAATTATTGTAAAGAATGTGTACACGCTACATGTTTATTATAATTGAATTAGTGTAAAGAATGTGTACACGCTACATGTTTATTATAATTGAATTATTGTAAAGAATGTGTACACGCTACATGTTTATTATAATTGAATTAGTGTAAAGAATGTGTACACGCTACATGTTTATTATAATTGAATTAGTGTAAAGAATGTGTACACGCTACATGTTTATTATAATTGAATTAGTGTAAAGAATGTGTACACGCTACATGTTTATTATAATTGAATTATTGTAAAGAATGTGTACACGCTACATGTTTATTATAATTGAATTATTGTAAAGAATGTGTACACGCTACATGTTTATTATAATTGAATTAGTGTAAAGAATGTGTACACGCTACAAGTTTATTATAATTGAATTAGTGTAAAGAATGTGTACACGCTACATGTTTATTATAATTGAATTATTGTAAAGAATGTGTACACGCTACATGTTTATTATAATTGAATTATTGTAAAGAATGTGTACACGCTACATGTTTATTATAATTGAATTATTGTAAAGAATGTGTACACGCTACATGTTTATTATAATTGAATTAGTGTAAAGAATGTGTACACGCTACATGTTTATTATAATTGAATTAGTGTAAAGAATGTGTACACGCTACATGTTTATTATAATTGAATTATTGTAAAGAATGTGTACACGCTACATGTTTATTATAATTGAATTATTGTAAAGAATGTGTACACGCTACATGTTTATTATAATTGAATTATTGTAAAGAATGTGTACACGCTACATGTTTATTATAATTGAATTAGTGTAAAGAATGTGTACACGCTACATGTTTATTATAATTGAATTAGTGTAAAGAATGTGTACACGCTACATGTTTATTATAATTGAATTAGTGTAAAGAATGTGTACACGCTACAAGTTTATTATAATTGAATTAGTGTAAAGAATGTGTACACGCTACATGTTTATTATAATTGAATTAGTGTAAAGAATGTGTACACGCTACATGTTTATTATAATTGAATTATTGTAAAGAATGTGTACACGCTACATGTTTATTATAATTGAATTATTGTAAAGAATGTGTACACGCTACATGTTTATTATAATTGAATTATTGTAAAGAATGTGTACACGCTACATGTTTATTATAATTGAATTAGTGTAAAGAATGTGTACACGCTACATGTTTATTATAATTAAATTATTGCTACCTTCTCCGTGCTCTTATTTAGTTGTAGTCCGTCAGAGACTGATTCTGTCTAAACTACTGAGTACTGTGACTTGAGTACTGTGACTTGAGTACTGTGACTTGAGTACTGTAACTTGAGTATTGTAACTTGAGTACTGTGACTTGAGTACTGTAATTTGAGTACTGTGACTTCAGTACTGTGACTTGAATACAGTGATATGAATGCTGTGATTTGAATAATGTGACTCAAATATTGTAACTTAAGTACTTTGACTTGAATACTGTGACTTGAATACAGTGACCTGAATACTGTGACTTGAATACTGTGACTTGAATACTGTGACTTGAATACTGTGACTCCAATAATGTGACGAATACAGTTACTTGAATTTTCTTGAATGCTTTTTTGACCAGTGATATAGTTCTTCTGTTTCAAAATGAAAGCCTTGAGTTCGAGTCTAAATAAGCCCACAAAACTTTAGCAGATTAGTCGGCATCCATAATTGTTTCCTTTCCATTATTTCTCGCTCTCTCTCTCTCTCTCTCTCTCTCTGGTGCTATAGTTATGAGATCAAGTAGGTCTATCTTAAACTTGGTTCTATAGTCATGAGATCAAGTAGGTCTATCTTAAACTTGGTGCTATAGTCATGAGATCAAGTAGGTGTATCTTAAACTTGGTGCTGTAGTCATGAGATCAAGTAGGTCTATCTTAAACTTGGTGCTATAGTCATGAGATCAAGTAGGTGTATCTTAAACTTGGTGCTATAGTCATGAGATCAAGTAGGTCTATCTTAAACTTGGTGCTATAGTCATGAGATCAAGTAGGTCTATCTTAAACTTGGTGCTATAGTCATGAGATCAAGTAGGTCTATCTTAAACTTGGTGCTATAGTCATGAGATCAAGTAGGTGTATCTTAAACTTGGTGCTATAGTCATGTGACCAAGTAGGTGTATCTTAAACTTGGTGCTATAGTCATGTGACCAAGTAGGTCTATTTTAAACTTGGTGCTATAGTCATGTGACCAAGTAGGTCTATTTTAAACTTGGTGCTATAGTCATGTGACCAAGTAGGTCTATTTTAAACTTGGAGCTATAGTCATGTGACCAAGTAGGCCTATCTTAAACTTGGTGCTATAGTCAGGTGACCAAGTAGGCATATCTTAAACTTCGTGTTATAGTCATGTGACCAAGTAGGAATATCTTATTACTTGCTGCTATAGTCATGTGACCAAGTAGGCCTATCTTACTTACATTTTTATCCGCAGTCTCATGATTATTCTGGACCCAATCTTCACATTGATTCGATTAGACACTTGATCAAATAGGCCTATATTAAAATAAACATCAATACAGATTTTTCCTCTATGCAGCTGATAACTGAAACTGGACTACATAACATATGAACAAGGTCGGAGGGCTAGGGTTAAAGAGTTATTTTGTGTACTATTCAAAATAGAATAGGTATTGAATACACCAATTAATTAATGTAAAGAATAGAATCGATTCTTAAATGTTCAGGGATCGAGTCCTACTCATGCTTTAAATTGCCGCGTGTCGCGATCTCGAATCGATTAAGCGACTAGATCGGACTAGTGAGAAAAGCGGGCGGGAGGAGGCTGGGGTGGACGCTATCAAGCTGGACTGAGGGTATTGGAGGGGTTAAACGTTTTTCCGGATTAGTTCCCCTGGTAGAGTAGGAGGTATTCTGAATCTAATGGTGTCTGCTTTTATAGAGTTTAATCTAGGAGAGGGCAATAAAGAACAACTCCGGCATACTAAAAAGTGGATTCCCGTATAAAAGAAACGAAGCAATATCAGTGACTAGATACACACGTGACAGTAATGAGAAGGAAGATCTGCGTAACACTCTCTTACACACACACACACTCAAAGACACTCTTTTAGCTCTCTCTCTCTCACTGTTATATATCTTGTTATGAACGGCCACAGCTAATAATCTTATCAGGAACGTCAACGGGAAATCTGTGCCCCTCCCCTCTGTGACATTGTGTAAACTACAAGTTTAGCTTATCATTAGTTTCTTCTTGTTTTTGTTTAACCGCAATCTAAGAAGTTAAACACGCTTGTTGAATGTTACAGAATTATAACATCAATCCAGTCGACATTTCGCGCTCACTGGCATAGAGGAAAGTAGCTGGCAGCAGGTGAGCATCTGAAAGAGACAGTTGGAGAGCTCTGACAATGGCTGCGGGTACCACATTTGAGACCCAAAGAAAAACCATCATAGAAGACAAGCGCAGAAGAAGAAAAGAAAACTTAAGACCTCAGGGGGACAACAGCTTTGTCTGCATGACATGCAGAAAAATATGCAGGTCGCAACTGGGCTTGTGTAGTCATGTGAAACACTGCTCTATTCCTTAATCTTTGTATACGAAGATATTGCCTTTAGTATTATTATAAAATGCAGGCCTTCGTCGATGTTAAATCACTGTGTGATTTGCTTTAGTACACAATTATTATGTATAGAAATTCGATTAAAATAAGAACTACAGTTAGTATCAATAATTAGCATGTTTTCATTATTACACTTTAGAGATCTGCATTTAGGAATAGTTATGCTTTTCACTTTGAAGCTGGTAATGATGTAACTTACTTTCAGAAGTAAAAGAAAAATATGCTGAACATGCAAAAGTGCCAAGAACAAAAATAATACGGTTTAAAAAAAATCAAATTTTAAAGGTAACAAGAAATCAATCAAAGTTAAATCTCATACAATTTCATTTTCAATAGACACAATTATCCAGATTTCAATGTCTTGTCAGTCTCACTGTTGATGTCAAACTGTTGTTGGTTAAGTAACTTCAGTTTTAGAATGCTACTCCCAAAGGAAGAGACATGCAGATAATATAAAAAGGCTCAAGACTTCAACAAAAAAAGAGGAAGAAAACTTGACAGCCTGATAGAGACAGAGTAATATTCACGTAGCATTTGTGATAACGTTATAGCAGCTCCAGAGGAGGTCTGTTCTGTCACTTCTTCTTAAGTTAAGGAGAAGCTATCAGCACCAATGATTCCTCTTGGTGCACCAATTGTCTTTCGAGACATTAGGTGTGACAAAATATGCAGGTCGCCACTGGGTTTGTGTGGTAGCATAAAATACGTCACTCGTATTTCTGAAACGTAGACAATGCCTTCTTTGTTTTATTTTTTTTTCCAGACACATGTTTGGGTATCTATAATAATTCTTTAAAAAAAAAGAAGGAATTCGATCCCCTTATGAGTCCTGTCACACTGTGCGATCCTCAGCCATCCACTTCCTGACACTGGCTGAACTTACGTCAATAATGTTCATTTTTGTTTAAATCTCTTTGGTTCAACATGAACTTGCAGTATTGAAGGATCTGTTTTGTTTAAATCTCTTTGGTTCAACATGAACCTGCAGTATTGAAGGATCTGTTTTGTTTAAATCTCTTTGGTTCAACATGAACTTGCAGTATTGACAGATCTGTTTTGTTTAAATCTCTTTGGTTCAACATGAACTTGCAGTATTGAAGGATCTGTTTTGTTTAAATCTCTTTGGTTCAACATGAACTTGCAGTATTGACAGATCTGTTTTGTTTAAATCTCTTTGGTTCAACATGAACTTGCAGTATTGAAGGATCTGTTTTGTTTAAATCTCTTTGGTTCAACGTGAATTTGCAGTATTGAAGGATCTGTTTTGTTTAAATTTCTTTGGTTCAACGTGAACTTGCAGTATTAAAGGATCTGTTTTGTTTAAATCTCTTTGGTTCAACGTGAACTTGCAGTATTGAAGGATCTGTTTTGTTTAAATCTCTTTGCTTCAACGTGAACTTGCAGTATTGACGGATCTGTTTTGTTTAAATCTCTTTGGCTCAACATGAACTTGCAGTATTGAAGGATCTGTTTTGTTTAAATCTCTTTGGTTCAACATGAACTTGCAGTATTGAAGGATCTGTTTTGTTTAAATATCTTTGGTTCAACATGAACTTGGAGTATTGAAGGACCTGTTTTGTTTAAATCTCTTTGGTTCAACATGAACTTGCTGTAATGACAGATCTGTTTTGTTTAAATCTCTTTGGTTCAACATGAACTTGCAGTATTGAAGGATCTGTTTTGTTTAATCTCTTTGGTTCAACATGAACTTGCAGTATTGACGGATCTGTTTTGTTTAAATCTCTTTGGTTCAACATGAACTTGCAGTATCTTATCTTATCTTATATAATACAGACGTTTTTTCAAAAAAAGAAGATGATTACGTCCTACGAGTCATGCATTTAGTCATGCATATTAACCGATGACTTAAATTCTGCCAAGTCACTGGTTTTTCTGGCTAGCTCAGGCAACCCATTCCATGCTCTAATAGCACTAGGGAAGAAGGAGTATTTGTACAAATTTGTCCTAGCATATGGGACGAGGAATGTGCCTTTATTTTTGTGTCTTTCAGAGTATTTTATTAAATTTTGTTTTTGTATTTGAAGATTATGGTTCAGTGTTTTATGTATAATTGCTACTTTACTTTTGAGTCTTCTGTCCTGAAGGCTTTCTAAATTTAGTGATTTTACTAATGGTGTTACCCTAGTCAAATGTGAATATTCGTTTGTTATTGAAGGATCTGTTTTGTTTAAATCTCTTTGGTTCAGCATGAACTTGCAGTATTGACGGATCTGTTTTGCTTTCTTTATTATTATTATTGAAGGATCTGTCTTGTTTAAATCTCTTTGGTTCAATGTGAACTTGCAGTATTGAAGGATCTGTTTTGTTTAAATCTCTTTGGTTCAACATGAACTTGCAGTATTGACGGATCTGTTTTGCTTTCTTTATTATTATTATTTTTCGAGGTTGGGAGAGTGGGTCTGTGTCTCCTCTAACCGAAGATCCTGCTCCTTCCAGGTTGGCCTCGCTCCCAACTCACTTCCTGTCCCTGCGCTAGGCTCATGTAACGATGTGTACGATCACGTGACACAAATACTGAATTATTTATGATACATTGTTGACTGCAACAGAGACTGGACATTCAGCGAGTATGTGTGTGTGTGTGTGTGTGTGTGTGTGTGTGTGTGTGTGTGTGTGTGTGTGTGTGTGTGTGTGTGTGTGTGTGTGTGTCTGTCTGCTGTTACATAAAAATACAAAGATTCATATTCCACGCCCTAGCCTTCTCTTTCTCTCTCTCCTCTCTTTTCCTCTTTCTTTCTCTTTTTCTTTCTGTCTTTCGTTTTGTTTCCCTTACTGGGAGGTTTTTAAATATCCCAAATCTGGATTTCCTGAAGTCTGAGTATTGGTTATTGTAGAGTTGTTTGATTTTCCGACATTATTATTAAACTTCAAATCCATGTAATGTTCTGTTTAGTTTTCGTCATAAATGGGAAATTTGTTTTTGTGTTTCACAATCAACCTGACGTATTTCTAATGTCGATATTGAGTCACTGGCTAGTTGAATGGAACTATGGATCACAGGTAGTTTAAATAGGCATTGAGTCACTGACTAGTTGAATGGAACTATAAATCACAGGTAGTTTAAATAGGCATTGAGTCACTGGCTAGTTTAATGGAACTATGAATCACAGGTAGTCACTGGCTAGTCTAATTCTACATTGAATCATTATCTTATAAAATGTTGGCAATTGTTAAAAAAGAAGATGGCTAGTTTAATGGGGTATTGAGTCATTTATATAATTTCGTCTGTTTCTACCCGTTCGGCGTTGCCTACTTGACTAGTACTTTTATAAAAGTACTCTGTTGAAGGTCTTTTACCAGATATGACATGACACAATATGACAAAATTTTTAACAAGTTGAAAAAAAAAGATAAACAGTTTTACATAGCTGAACTTGAAACTTAATTCAGCCTACATTTCAACATAAGAAGTATATGGAGAATCTCATAGCACTTGTTTGACAGAGTGCATCTATCACACCAAACATTCCCCAGCCACAACACTCCCCACAAACCATGGAAACCGAACCAAACAGAACTCGATCATAAAAACGCTTTTCAAATGTAGATTTTTTTTTCTTCAACTTTTCCTGATAAAAAGAATGCCGATGCCAGTATTTGACAAGCGAGGGTTATCCATCTTGGGGGTTACACAGCTTGAGGCTAGGTAGCAGTTGCTGGTTCTAATTCTTGAAAACCTTGCTAGTCAATGGTATGGAGTTAGAAATGATTTATCTACTCTCGAGCTTTCTTTTATCACTCGTGTTTATAGTTCAATTTATTAAACAAACAAAAACATTCAAACTTTAATCCTTGTCACATGACCAGCTTTTTAAAAAAAAACTTTTTTTTCTACCACACGTCCGGGTAAGGGAGGACATGTCATCGTTTTTTGTGGTCACGTCATACGTGCAGCAGTCATTGGCCTAAGTAAAAGTAAACTTCAACCTTTCAGACCTTGTGATCTGTTGGGCAGATAATGTCAAGGTCATCTGTTTCTGTGGTCCACGGTTAACGAGAGTATCATGTGGCCAGCACAACGACCAATCTCCCTTACTTTTACCCAAATTATGTTAGGGACCCATTAGAGTTGGGTGAACTCAGAAACGCCCTAATTGAAAAGCGTGGTGTTCGCCAGGATTCGAACCCGGAACTCCTCGATTCGGTAGCCAAGCGCTTTACCACTAAGCCACCGCGCCTCAATGGAATCAGGGATGCTTTAAAAATCCCTAAATTCAAAATTCTAGTCTTCAACGAGATTCAAACCTAAGACCAGTCGGTTTGGAAGCTAAGCAGTTTACCATTCAGCCAACACTCCCCAGGCATTGGTCGTGAGTGTGACAATGTTGACTCTGTTCATTACTTGAATGGCATCCCATTCAGTCCTAGATCTCTTCAGATTTAAAATGGTGTGTATTGTCATGCATAAAGTACTTGAAGACATGGGGTATTAATGTTAACTGTGTCTGTTTGAACTGTAGGACTTGCTGCACATTTAAATCATTGACAGGACAGAACGATGACACATTTTAGACAAGCTTCTTTGTGAGCAGTCATTTCAAGTGATATTTACGTAACGTCTTGCTCCGGGCTCCGAGAAATATGTGAAGTTTGTTGTGAAAACAAAAGGTCCGGCCTTGACCCCTCTGCGGGAACTTACAATGATCCCCCCAGTACCTCTATCTACCTGAAGGAGGCCAAACATAAATGTTTTTGACCCATTGGGCGTTATAAGTAAAAGGTTGAGAAACATTGATTTAGTCATTTTTTATCTTTTTATTTGTTATCTTATAAATTACAGACGTTACTTCAACGGAGAAGATTATTACGTCCTAACAAGAGTTTACCGAAGTCTTATCAATAAAGTATTAAGCTTACTTTTTATTGCTAATTTCATTTTCACCTCATCCGTGAAGCTTAATCATTCCTTTTATATCCTACTTTGGACTTGTAGGCGTCTGGTAACTTTAACATTGTTTAGGCCCTGGACAGTACCACACAAATTACACTATGTATTTTACAAATAGTTTCACTAAACTATGTTTCTGTGTTTCATTAAATGGGGAACAATGAATGAAAATCCAAATTGTATTTATTCGACCCATTAAATATCTTCTAGGTCTTTGTAAAATTTTTATTTATTCTACCCATTAAATATCTTCTAGGTCTTTATAAAATTTTTATTTATTCTACCCATTAAATATCTTCTAGGTCTTTATAAAATTCTCGATGTCAATCAACAGTGGAAACGAAATTACCTCTAAGCGGCCCATCTCCGATGGCGTCAAAATAGTATGCTTAGTTGTACAATTCCAAAGAAATTTTATAAAGGTTGGATAACCTCCTGGAGTCCTGGACATACAATATCTCAGACCTACAACATCCACAAATGCAAACAATACATTGTATCAAAAAGTCTCAAATAAATACATTAATACCAAACGCATTTTTGTTACAAATAAAATTTTAAAATGTTCTAGCAATTTTGTTATATCGACAGCTGTTTTTCATTGTGTTTTAGATAAAAATAAAATAACAAACTTTTAAAAGCTTAAGATTTTTTAAAAACGAGAAACTTCAGTTTACAACATTGTATTCTAGCTTGATGAACATGACGATAGAGGATTCAACATTTGATAAAACAAAGGAAAGCCAAGTCTACAACTTATCTGGCAAATAATTTTTGTATATATGTAGAACAGTGATGGCCAGAGGCATTGACGTCAAAAAGCCAAACTACATTTTTAAAAATTGGTCGAAAAAATCTCTTCCAAGATAAGCTCCCCAAGATCATGCTGAATTATTTGCTAAGCACTTGGAGATCTCCCAGAGCACAAAACAAACATGGCGTGACAGACACTTCCGGCAAACTTCTCCGCGCCACTCCATCTCCCTTGATGTGTACGTTGCATAGATCGGGACCACAATTATTTCTTCTTCCCGCTGGAGTTTGAAAATATTTTCTGCGATCTTAAATACACACTCTACTACATTCACATCTGTAGTTTGTGTGTGTGTGTGTGTGTGTGTGTGTGTGTGTATGTGTGTGTGGTAGCGGTTTTCAGATGTTTACGTGAGTAGCTGGAGTGCGTACTTGTGCGTGTGTGTGTTTCAATGCTGCGTTCTTCAGAACATTGCAATCTCGTTCTAAAGATAAAAATGCTGGATCTGTTTTTTATTTGTTTGTCAACAAGCTAACAAAGAAACAATGAAGAAAACAAAGAAAACTCGCTAAAAAATTAAACAAAGAAAGCACTCTGTCTCTCTCTCTCTCTGTCTCTCTCTCTGTCTCTCTCTCTCTGTCTCTCTCTCTCTCTCTCTCTCTGTCTCTCTCTCTCTCTCTGTCTCTCTCTCTCTGTCTCTCTCTCTCTGTTCTCTCTCACTCTCTCCATTTTCCAGATACAAACTTTGGTCTGAAAAATTTCCGACCTAACAATACAATATGTTTTATCTGAATTATTTGCCATTTCTGGACATCTCTTTTAGATCTATGCCATCCTTCCTTCGAGACTCCCACCTCTCCAAACGGTCCACATGGTATCACATATAATTCAGCAAGAATTGGAATATATTTGTATATATATTATAGTAGTGGCTTGCTGTTCTTGTACACTCAGGACTAGGCTTGCTGTTTTGTACACTCAGGACTAGGCTTGCTGTTTTGTACACTCAGGACTAGGCTTGCTGTTCTTGTACACTCAGGACTAGGCTTGCTGTTCTTGTACACTCAGGACTAGGCTTGCTGTTCTTGTACACTCAGGACTAGGTTTGCTGTTCTTGTACACTCAGGACTAGGCTTGCTGTTCTTGTACACTCAGGACTAGGCTTGCTGTTCTTGTACACTCAGGACTAGGTTTGCTGTTCTTGTACACTCAGGACTAGGCTTGCTGTTCTTGTACACTCAGGACTAGGCTTGCTGTTCTTGTACACTCAGGACTAGGCTTGCTGTTCTTGTACACTCAGGACTAGGCTTGCGCCCTAAGAGTGTGACATAATCTCTTCTTTTTTTTTACAATATTTTATATATCAACATCAAGGGGTTTAGAAATGGTGAGAAATGCGTCATGCCCTCTTTCAACTGCAGACTGCAGCGCTGCCTCGCTGAAAACTTGGGGGGACTAAATGTAACATTCGTTGACTATTTCTCTACTCGGTAGATTACCTTTCCCTAGAATACTAGTCTTGTTGTTAATATGTACCAAGTTAATACAAGTTAATAAGTGCGACCCTTCTAATAAAGATGGTTGCATAGTCCAAATCTCCAACTTAAGTAGATTAGTGCATTAGCTTGTTCAATGAGGGTACTTAAGATTATCTGAAAAGAAAATCATTTTGTAAATTTCATCGAATTCTTCCCTCACAATTTTCTGAAGACTATTTGCCAAGGTTTCCTCTGTTACAGATCTTTTATTACTAAATAATAGGCTTTAGTGCTCTTTCCAGTGTTAGAATATCCACCTTACTAGATAGTAGAGTGGAGCCATTGGAACTATCAAAAGATCTTAGTGGCGCTATGGTGTGGTACATTGAGACATAGGTACATCGACGTGACTCATAGAAAGAGCGTGTGTCCCCAGTCAGCATGTTTCAGCATGTTTACGGACAGTTCAAGCCACCATTTCTTTTATAGTTCTCATCAAACCAGTCTCTATTGGTTTGACTGCAATGCCCAACGACATTGGCTGTCACGTCCTGAAGTGTCGTTTTTAGCCGATTCCAGTTACTTACTGGATCCTTGTCCTGGGGCTTTCTGAGATCAACCTGATTTTGTCCCTGAATTGGAGGATATAGTTGTAAATAAAATGATTAAAAATATTTTTAGTAGACTTTTTAGACCTTCGATCTATGGGGCAGATGATGTCAAGTCGGCAGTTAACTAGGGTGTCATGTGGCCAGCACAACGACTAACTGGCGTTACTTCCCCAAATGTATGTCCGGCACGAGTAAGAGTTCGTATCTTATCTTATGAACTACAGACGTTACTTCAAAAAAGAAGATGATTACGTCCTACCCGTGTTCCTAGGTCAATCTAGTCATGCATGTTAATCAATGACTTAAATTCAGGCAAGTTATTAGTTTTCCTGTCTGACTCAAGCAACCCATTCAATGCTCTAACAGTACTAGGGTGAACTCAGAGGCGTCTCAATAATCTCCAAGTTCAAAATTCCAATCTTCGCAAAGATTCAAACTCGTGACCTATTCTGTACGTTCTTGGATAGCATTGATAGTAGTGTCAACAGTTAATGATTGATTCGGGTTGCTATGGTAACTCACAAGAGCATCTTCTTTTTTTCCCTTCCCAAGAAATTTTAAAAATTATTTTCTTATTTGGGCGAGAAAAGTTTTCAGGCTTAGATTTTAACTTCCTGGTGACCTTCTGGTCGATACATTCAGACAGAGCCAGTCTACACTTTGATATAGATCTACTTTTAATTTCTTGTGTCACACAAGCTCTGGAACGGAAATGGTAGGACTTCTCTTTCGCCCGTCTACCGGAAGTAGAGTCTCTCCCCCACCCCTCTTTTTTTTCACAGACACCTTGTCCTTCCAGATAATAAACAAGTAATGAACTGGTTCATAAAGCAACATATCTAGTGCTACTTTTTAAAAGGCGTTATTTTGTTTTTAAATAGTTGGGTTCATTTTTATAGTTACGTCTGTTTTGGGGGTGAGCTGTTAGTGAGGGCAATGGCTATTCAATAGTAGGGCACATACAACAGTTCGTCGGAAATGTGGTATGTATATCTTAGTTTTATTATTCACAATTATCTTATTTAAACGTTTCAGGTATAAATTTTGAGTGAGTCTGATGTGAATGTAGATTTTAGTTTCCTATACTTGTAATGTTTTTTTGTGTGTAATGCACAGATTGTAAGACAATTTTCCTTATGGATAATAAAGATTATTATTATTATTATGTTAGAAACGAACGAGTATTCATTCTTTATCATTGCCAAGGTCTGATTTCGTTAAAGAGAAACAATATTCATTGTAGTCTCTTAATCAGTTTCCACTGAGGAATTTTCTGGTGATGTGGCAGGTCTGCAGCAATAACGCCCACTAACAGGCAACGAGAATGTTCCTATGAATGTAAAGGGCCTTGAAGCTATCTGTGAGGTCAGTTGTCATAATCACCTCGGTTGATATAACAATCGGGTATATTGTTATTTTAGATAACTTTCATAAACGCTTAATCTCCAAGCCTAGGTTCCCATATTTTCTTTATTTTTCTATCTCAGTTTTTCTTAAATTAAGAGCCTGTGTCAATAATGGTAGCGTTTTTTTTCTTTTTATCAATAAACAAATCAGATTGAGATTATTTTTTATTATTATTATTAAGACCTAAAGCACTCTTAAAGCACTCATCAATTTCATTTATTTTTTAACTTTAAAAGTTCCACCTTTTATTGCCAGGGAAAATGTTAAAGGAAAGTAGAAGTGGGCTGTGTGGGCGAGAGGCTTGGCATGAAAGTAGAAGTGGGCTGTGTGGGCGAGAGGCTTGGCATGAAAGTAGAAGTGGGCTGTGTGAGCGAGAGGCTTGGCATGAAAGTAGAAGTGGGCTGTGTGGGCGAGAGGCTTGGCATGAAAGTAGAAGTGGGCTGTGCGGGCGAGAGGCTTGGCATGAAAGTAGAAGTGGGCTGTGTGGGCGAGAGGCTTGGCATGAACGTAGAAGTGGGCGAGAGGCTTGGCATGAATGTAGAAGTGGGCTGTGTGGGCGAGAGGCTTGGCATGAAAGTAGAAGTGGGCGAGAGGCTTGGCATGAATGTAGAAGTGGGCTGTGTGGGCGAGAGGCTTGGCATGAAAGTAGCGCTAGATAAGAGCTATAATTTAATATTTTTAACATAAAGAGAATAATAATAATAATAATAATAATCTTTATTGTCCGTATGGAAATTTGTCTTACAATGTGTGCATAACACCAAACAAAAAACATTATAACTATAAGAAACCAGAGTGTACATTCACACCAGACTCACTCATAATTTACATGTGACAAAATGTATACCAGATTGTTCCTATTTAATGATTTGATTGCCAGGGGAACAAAAGAGTGTTTGTGTCTGTTTGTCTTTGCTATCGGTGTCTTGTATCTCTTTTGTATGGTAAAATCACAAAATCCTGACACAAAGGGTGATTCTTTATTTCGAGGATCTTGTTAGCTTTTTTATAGATGTTTGTCTCAAACAACTGCCCAAATGGGGTTTGTTTTTTGCCAATGATTTTACCAGCAGCATTTAGGATTCTATAGAGTTTATTTTTATTTTAAATGTTCAGATTGCCATACCAGGCAGTGATATTGAAACTTAAAATATTGCAGATATGAGCGTGATAAAACAAAGCCATGGCCTTTCTGCTAACATTAAACATTGTTTTTGAGAAATAACGAGTGCAATTATTTAGGAAGACAACACCCGATATATTTAGCCATATCTGTGAATACTGAAGGATTTATTTCCCATTTTGATATCAAACGAAATAATTAATTACCATGAATTAATTGACCAATCAGTTAGTTTATTATCCATTGATTCATGTATTGTCTTCGTCAAACTGTGCAAAGTTTCAACTTAATCCGTAATTGGGTGTGGGAGAAATATAAAGGAAGAACTGTACATTTACACTCATATATCTCATTACTGAAATATTTATTCTCTTTTTCTATATCAAACAAAATGTATTCATTACCATGATTTGAGACCAAAAGAAAATCCACTGCTGAGGACGATAATAGAATCTAAATCGAACTGGCGGACAATGGTTGTCTGCGTTGTTTGTTGTAAAATATGTTGGTCGCAACTGGGGCTGCTTTAGTCACGAGAAATACTGCACTCTTAATTCATTTTCTGTTTGTCTTTGCTATCGGTGTCTTGTATCTCTTTTGTGATGGTAAAATCACAAAATCCTGACACAAAGGGTGATTCTTTATTTCGAGGATCTTGTTAGCTTTTTTTATAGATGTTTGTCTCAAACAACTGCCCAAATGGGGTTTGTTTTTTGCCAGGTTACTTACGACCAGGTTACTTACGACAGGTTACTTACGACAGGTTACTTACGACAGGTTACTTACGACCAGGTTTCTTACGACAGGTTACTTACGACCAGGTTACTTACGACAGGTTACTTACGACCAGGTTACTTAGACCAGGTGACTTACGACAGGTTACTTACGACGGGTTACTTACGACCAGGTTACTTAGGACTAGGTGACTTACGACAGGTTACTTACGACCAGGTTACTTACGACAGGTTACTTACGACAGGTTACTTACGACCAGGTTACTTGGGACCAGGTGACTTACGACCAGGTTACTTACAACCAGGTTACTTACGACAGGTTACTTAAGACCAGGTTACTTACGACCAGGTTACTTACGACCAGGTTACTTACGACCAGGTTACTTACGACCAGGTTACTTAGGACCAGGTGACTTAGGACCAGGTTACTTAGGACCAGGTGACTTAGGACCAGGTTACTTAGGACCAGGGGGGTCTATGGGCTTAGGATAACATTGAAATGAAAACTACTTTTATTTTTGCTATTTGTTTTGTCTTTTTCTGAACTACAATGTCTGCTGCGCCAAGCAGCCGAATAGTCGGGTAACCGGGAAGTAGGGTAACCGGGTAATTAGGTAACCGGGAAGTAGGTAACTAGGGTATACCAGGAAGTCTGATCATCACTTGTCATGGCCAAGGGACTCCCTGGTAATTTCTCTTCTCGTTTTTTTTTTCCAGCTTTTTGAAAAAAAAAATAAAGAAATGATCTCACAGCATCTGCTATGATTGCTAATTACACAATTCCCGTGCATCCAACTATTCAAGCCTTTGTTGTGTAATTAGTACAAAGCCCTAGACTTACGTCACCCGTTTGTATTTTTGTGTGTGCAGAACTGAGGCGTTGTCTCGCCAATCAGCATACATCATGAGCCTCCCTCGAGACCTGCACGTGAAAGACAATATGGAATTAATTAGATAATAACGTCCGATGGAGCCTGCAATAAGTAGCAATGCAGCCATGTAACATTGCAGCCACGCTAATTATCTCCCTCTTTCAATGCTCTGTTTGTTGATATGTTTGTACAGGAACGCTCGTTATTGTTTTGTCTTGTGTCATTCTGAAACGGAGGGACAGTTTTGTTTGAGGGGGTGGGGAGGGAAGAAACTTCTCTTGTTTGTTTACTTTATTGCTAACATGGAGGACTAGTTTAGAGGTCAAATCTTAGATATTAGTGGATATTTGGTGTGGACCTTCGATTGCTCCCCCTTTTTGTATTGTTGTTTTTTCTTTCTATATGACTGTATGAACGTAATGGGACTAATATGACATGAACTCTCAGTCTAGTTAACCCTGCAGATTTGTTTCAATGTAAGTGAGAGAGCTGTGTGTGTGTGTGGGTTCAGTTTGAAATGAATACCTGTCCATAGATTGTAATGTCAAGGTGACTCTTAACGCCTGCTTGAAATAGCTTGAAATAAAAGAGAAGTTCACACAAAGTATTTCAGATCTGCAACACTTGTATTCAAAGAAATGTTTGAAATCCACTTTGTCAGAACTGAAGATTTTATTTTAGTCACGTGACAAATACAGCACACTAATACATTGTTTCTTTTTTTTTTTCATCTATAGCAAGTGTGGAATGCATCTGGAAAATGTCTACATAAAAAAGACATTGCTAGAAACACAAAACAACTTATATATTATTTAATAACAGCACTGTTTCAAAATGGAAGTTCATATTGAAAAACAAAATATTGTCCTGGGCCACCAGTGACTAAACTCCGATATTGGTAGTCGTCACTATAGATAAAATACCGTCACTTGGCCTCCTCCACGTACAATCAAACCTTCTTCATTCAACACTTGAAAATATTCAATAGTTTTAGTTTATAGAGGATCAAATAGCATTGATTTGATTTCTCAATAGAATTGATACATTGATACAACTGGAGCGGGAAATAAATTGTTGAGATAGCCCAAAGCCAGATTTTATTCTAGACCAGGGGTCGGCAACCATTTGAGTCGGAAGAGCCAAAAATGGCAATTTATAAAATTTCAAAGTTTTTAAAGAGCCACAAAGTTTTTTCTTGCCCACTATAAATAGTAATGACACCCTTTTTTTTATTGGAAAAAGACAAAACTATTTATTCATATATAAGTAGTGTTTTTCCAAACAAATTAGCTTGTATATATATATATGTAGAGAGAGAGAGACAGAGAGAGAGAGAGAGAGAGAGAGAGAATATATATATACTAGACATATGTTACCCGCGACCCTTCTTTTCGCAAAGATAGTTTTATGCTTTAACACATAAACATACTAATTATTGTCCATTTATTTCATATTTTAATCAAATTAACATTCAAATTTGTTTTTCTAAAGCATTTTTAATACATTCATTCGCTGTTCGCTAAATAAAGCTGTGTAGCCGTGTTGAGATAGGCCTATATTCATTCATGAAAAAAGGTCACGCATGCGCAACACAGAATGAACTCTATAAAAGTCAATTTTTAACTCTAGATTAGTGTAGATTTAGATCTATGTCTACCTCAAGATCTACTGTATACTGTAACACACGAACATGCAAATTAAGTCTATTCATCTCAAATTTTAATCAAATATATGTAGGCCTACTAGCAAATGTTTTAATTTGAACAACTGGATTTAAGCCTATTAGCTATTCTGATTTGATAGCTTCATTCACACTGTTTTTACATTGACACATTCGCTTTACTTATTACATTATTATTTCGTTTAATTGTTTACAAAACACTCTCAGTGACTATATCGACAGTAATGCGTAAATAAAGACCCGCGGGTCGCTGGTAACATATGTCTAGTATATATATATATATATATATATATATATATATATATATATATATATATATATATATATATATATATATATATATTGCATCATTAGATAGTTATTTTTTATTTCGGTAACAACTAAAGCAGTTAAACATTTAATTACAACACTAATTCAATGGGAGCTTTGGCTTTGCATGGTTTTAAAAAGTTTGGATACTTTCGGCTCATAACTTGTTTTTAGTTTCAAACACGACTTTAAATTTTCAATTGCTAGTAGGCTTCTTTCTTTACTTTTAATTATATTCATGCAAGAGAACGCTTTCTCGCACTAACATGTCAATCCAAAGATAGCACTCTAAATGCCAACTTCTTCACCTCTCTGTAGCAATCTGAAAGATTATACCATGCGCCGAATCAACTCGCGGCATTACTTTTAAAGCTGTCCACTTTTGTTGCGTTATGTACATACATTTCTGGACTTCCAACAATTGTAACTTGATTTTTTAACTTTGTCAATTATCCACTCCACAAAGCTTTACTTTTTAAATCGATCAATTTCATTTCAAGAGGTCCAGTATCAATTCCAAATGGATCAATGTGGATTTCGTTACTATTTGTGTTGAAAAGAATGTTCGAATGTTTTTTTTTGTTTTTTTTTTGGGGGGGGAGGGGGGGTAAACTGATCAACTCTATCAACAAATGCACTGATTTGTTTTTCCAACTGTGCTGAAGTAATTCGTGTCAAACGTTGCACTGATTTGATCGCAATACTTTGTTAGACATTCAAAACAAAGTAGCTTACGGCTCTGAATATCTTCTGCAAAAAGAATTAATTTTTCTTCAAAACAAACAAATTCTTCTACCAAACCATAGGATGGGTTTCCCTTTCCTTGCAGTTTTAAATTGAGCCCCGGTTCTAGACTGTCCCTCAACTGTCGGCAAAACCTCTCGATAAGATCTTCTTCTGAGAATAATAGTGAAATTTTATGTACAAAGAAGATGCAGTGTAAAATATGATCATTCAAGTGTAGGGTTAAACAATAAAACTTACATTACTTCCAATTTTGTTGCATTGTGAAGTGCGCAGCAGTGACAAAAGGAGAGCAATCCAAATGTATGTCTTCGCATTATCTTATCAATTGGTAGATGCAGAAATGATTTAAATATGTTGCAGACATTAAATGAAATAAACTTTGTTTTTATTTTTTTATTTATTCATTTTTTTTAAATGTATGTTTCATTTTTATTTTTATGAACAGATCCAAGACATGTTTCAGTAAGTAGAGAAAACACAACAAACAACTACAAGCATAAGTCGTCATGTACTGGTTGTCTCCCATTGTTAATGCATCTGATTCTTAACGCCCCGCAGGGGTGGCGCTGCTACAGGATCAACAAAAGTGACCTTGGCCAGACTAATGACCAAGTCCAGATGCCCTAAGGTCACCGCAGAGTGCTCCGTACTCTATTCCACGCTCCACGTTCACGACGTCATGAGATGCCCTTTCCCGCGCTATGACGTCACCGAAGCCATCCTGACCTACGTCATCGCCGGGGCCTCCTTCATGCTGGGCTATACTATGGACTATACAACGTCACACGAGCGGAGTCTTGACTCGGTAAGTAAAGACATGCCCAGTGTTTAAGATCTGGGGATGACCACGCAAGCACCTAACTCTACAACACAACTCTTGTTAGAAAAACCCACAAAAAAACAACAACAACTGGAAATGTATATATATATATACATAAGGAAATACATACATAATCACTCACTGACCAGCAAGAAATCACTAAAACCACTCTACGGATTTGCAATAGTGTAGATATATTTCTTTTTCATCTTCTTGATAGATTCAAAGAAATTTGTGAAACATCGCTGACTTTCTATTGTACCTTTGTATTTAATTTTCGGTCTTTCCCTTAGCTGGCCGCAGTCTCTATCACCTTCTGCACCCCTTGGTCCAGTGTTTCCCAAACTGTGTTCCGCTCAACCCTAGTATTCCGCGAGGCTTTGGTCTGTTGGACCGTTGTGGCACAACACAAGATCTGTCAACCGTGTTTCTCCATTCCAATCTGTCCTTCGCCTAGGATTAGATTTTCATTTCCTAACAGTCGAAAAAGCTTAGAAGTTTAAATTAACATTTGCAAAAGAAATGCAAATAAATAAATAAAATAAAATAAAAATCGTTCATTTTTAAAATACAATAAGTGAAAGAATTGAACATAGCGTCTCTCTATCACACCGAGACCATTTGATACATCCCATGATCTGAGCAGCGGGTACACCAGAGAGTGAGCTATGTACAGTTATTCGTCGTAGATGAAAATCTCCAATTAAGTGTGGGTGGGGGGGTGGGGGAGAAATGGTAAAAGATTAAATATGATTTACAATCCCGTCAATATGAATAAGCTTATTTCATAGTGGATGGAGGACAGAGAAGGGAAAATAATCAATTAATAATAACACTACTCTTCTCAGTTGTAACCATATGGTCCCCAAAGGGGCCTCAAAATCTATGATTAGGGTCAAAGGGTGAATAGAAGGGAAATGTTCAGGGAGGTAGATTTCATGGAACAGAGGTTAGGGACATTTAAAAAAAAAATGTTTTGGTTTAACAAGATTATTATAATTACATTGACAGAACAAATATTTCTGTGTCAATCGAATAAAGGATTAAATCGTTTGCAATCAAAGATCGTATTAGAAATAATCTGTCTACATTATTTGTATCAAATTTGTATGCATTTGAAACACCTTAACAAAATTAATTTAAATTCATTGATATGTTTAAAGGCATAACGTGTATTCAAGGAACTATACTTATGTCCTAAGTGAAAGAAGAGAACATCACACTATGTCCATCACGCCTAGACCATTCGTTAGAGAAAGACTCAACACTGACCAGCAACGTCGCAACCTGTGGGCAGTTTAGACCAATAGCAATAGCCATTGGTCTCCACAGGTCAGTGTTCAGGCCTTCCATGACGATTGGTCTCGATCACACACTTATTAACATAAGAATTATTAGTTCCTCTCACGACATTAATGACAGAAAATCTCAAGATGAAAATATAAATGACAGCATTTTTTTTCATGAAAATTATATATAATAAGCGGATCTAATTGAATAAATATAAATGTATATATACAAATAAGTGATGGCATCAATTAAATTTTGATGATGAAAGGATAATTGGTCCCCCACTTGCTACAACATTGATTGGCAATCCAATCATTAGACAAATTGCTGTAAACGTAACTATTGTTTCAGACCGAGTGAGTGTACGTCTCTGTGTGTATGTGTGTGTGTGTCTTTTGTTTTGGAGAAAAAGAAACAGAAAAGTCCAACGTCTATAAATAGTGTATTGCAAGAGAAACAAATGTACAAAGTTATTGATTTTTTCAACATAAGTAAGAACCTCTTCTTTACAAAAATCAAATATTTAAAATCTTTTTATTCTTGGCTACAGAAAAGAAAAAACCTTTCTAATGATTTGAGCGGGATAAAGTGTCCAAAACATTGGCCCTATTGCGATGAGTAGAACATATTCGATAGTGTCATTCTGGGATATGAATGTAACCAAGCCAAGAAATAAACACCAACATTTGTAGATTTCCTGTGGGGTAGCTTCGTCACGAAAAAATAAAGAAATCTGATATGCGGCAGAGGATAGTGGTCAAACAAAATCTAACACGCCGCCTACATTTCAATAATTCATTCCACCATTTTTTTCAATCATTACATGAGAATAGGAGGAGATGTTCTAGTCATATAAATGTTTTCTTTACGATGCTTCCATACGTTGATTGAGTGCGGATGGATGTTATAAAAAAATTGTCTATTATCTTTATTTACCAGAAACTGTATAATGTTTTTAAAAGGTTTTTATTATTTGCATGTATTAATTTTTTATTTTATTTGTGATAACCTGAGGTTAGAGTTCACTGATTTTCTTTGCAAGTTCAAGTTTCTTTACTTGTGAATTTGTCCTGGCATTCAGAATAAGAACATTGATTTTTAATGAGTTTCTAGTCTTTATGAGTGCTATATGCCGCCTGTTTTTACAAAGCTTATCTCAACTCAGTCTGTCTGTCTGTCTGGTAAAAAGTTTGTACACGTTATTTCTTCGACATCCAATCTCTAATCAAGCTGAAATGTTGCACAATTATTTCTGTATTTAACAACACAAGAATCAATTACAAAAAAATAAAAATAATTAGTAATTAATTGGTAATTAATTATTTTGTTTCGTATCTAAAAAAGGGAAAGACATTGTACTTGACTGAAGTGGTGGTATAAGCTGAATTAGTCCCCTTTATAGGTCGCCGCTTTAAAGTACGTTTGAAAGAATAATACATAACTATACAATCTTCTTTAATCATACGCACCCACTAGCAGAGTGGTTAGATTGTCGGCTTGAGGAGGCGTGAGAGGCTAGATCTAGCAGGTTAAACCTAATTTTCTTTTAGTTGACGAGTTTCTTGGGCGTAAGTGCTTGTCTGCTTCGTTTGTTTTAGCCAGATATCTGTCTTGTTATTATTATTTCTGACCTGTCGGGTGACCAAAGTGAACTTTTATTGGCCCAAGCCAAGACCTCATCATTAGATCACCTCAGTACTGTCGGATAACCAAAATGAACTTCTATTGGCCCAAGCCAAGACCAATCACCTGAGTCCTCTAATTATGAGCCATGACTGTCTAATCGCTTGAGCAAAGAATTGTCTGAAGTTGCACAGAAAATCATCCTTAGTTTGTTTCAACCCTAGAACATTGAGTCCTCCTCTCAAGTCATAAGAACGAAAAAAAAATGACGTCAAATATCGGAGAGAGAGAGAGAGAGAGAGAGAAAGAGAGAGAGAGAGAGAGAGAGAGTCCCATGTTTGAAAACACGAGTCTCCATTTTCACGGTCCACGTCTGCTAAATAGTTTCTCGTGTCCCGCCTCTTGGCAAGTCTCAGCATCATCTGACCTGAGAGGCTGATAACAAAATATAACGTGTTGGCAGAAGAGTTGTCTCCCTTAGAATAAAAAGAGAGCTCTTCCGAAAAGTGAAAGAAAGTCTATTCCATGATTCTCTTTGCTCACGTGTGCGCGCATAAACCCGCAAACCCCCACACACACATACTCTCTTTCACACACACACACACGCACCTACTCATACACAAGAACTATAATTCTACCAAGGTAGACAATTGCGGTTTCGAGTTTCCACCAATCTCGTGTTAGTTACCTCCCGTAATTCCTTTGATAACCGTATTTAATGTTCTCTGTGCCAATTAGTCTCATGTTTTGCTAAATACTCCCACAGACACACACAAGTATATCATTTTGGTCGGCTATTTCAAAACCTCACGGAAAGGTTAAAGCCGAGATACCTTTCCTAATGTCAATCAAACATGAACTGACATAAACCGTTTGACTGTGTGTGTGTGTGAGTGTGTGTGTGTGGGGGGGGGGGGCTTGAGCTCGTATCACAAAATGGTGGCAAGCTGCTGTTTATTGTCAGAGGCTTCACAAGGTCTGCCGCAATACTCTTAAGCGATGAACATTTCCTGGTATTACAGTTTGACTGGCTTTGACCTAAATGATTTCCCATTGTTGTTTAAAACAATAGCTCACCATACAGAAATCGAATAGAATCATTCATATCTTCTTGACTGGTATAAGTTGAATTAGCCCCCTTTATAGGTCGCCGCTTTTAATTAAATTTAAAACAAACAATACATAACTTTACAATCTTCTATAATCATAAGAACTTCACTAGCAGAGTGGTTATTATGTTGGCTTTAGGAGGCGTGAGACATGAATTTAAATTCAGGTCGTTGCCCCCTCCCTTTTTTTTGTACACATTGTTTTGTACATATACTTTTCTGTTTGCTTTTTTTGTTGTCCTCCTAGGACTTTGTCCTCTTTTATTACTTACTTTGTGTCTGCGGGTATCTGGTAATCCTTTTTGTCCAGTCTGCTGTATGGTGACAATAAGATCTATACTCGTGGATTAGACTTTATTTTTTTTTAAAGTATCATAATTTGTTATATGAATCATGGGATGGGATCATGAATATTCAACCTAATCTGTAATCTGTATGAACCCAAGACCAATGCCTTTAACACACACACACATAACAAATCAGTTTGAAAACTATTTCGAACAGCCTTGACATCTAACACCATTTCTCCAGCATTCGTATCGTCATTCCATCAAGGGAAGTAATCGAATTCAACAGATAAGTAAAAATTCTTCTTCTTTCTCAAATTTACTTAAAACGCGAATGTCGTTGTCAGCATGAGTTTACATCATCTTACAGCAAGAGTGAAATAGACTTCATCAAACAGAGGACCCTGACAGCAGCAACTCTTCAATTGACGAACACGAGAACTCAAGAGGAAGTGGGCTAACGGAAAACGTTCGTAGTGGCTTCCCTTTCTTTGCCGGCTGCTATGAAAGTGAGCACATGTAAAGAAATGCTTTCAAAAGTGTCTGTGGGTTAGAACACATGAATAGGATATTGAGAGACGTTGGGGGATAAATTATGGGCTCGTCGGACTAGGATCTTATTTTTTTGTATATTTTCGTGTGTGAAGAAAATAACGCTATCGTGTTTATTGCAAATGTGCAGGATTTCAATTTCCGGCCGAAAATTATTTCCGATGTAACGAATTTCACACGTGGTTGCATTGCGGAGATTTTTTTTTCAGTTAAAAGACACGCAAATATTGTTCGCGTTTGATTGCTGGATGGATAGAGGGATGGGGATATGTCGGGAGAGGGGGGAGTAGAGGAGGAGAATTATTTCATATCCCCGTTGTTATCCCTCTGGATTGCTTTGGCTCATACGCCGAAATAACAACTGTAAACACAATTATAGTTTCAATTTTGGCCCGCCATGTTTTATTCAGACTACATCACATCGACATTTGAATGAAGTTCGTGTCTTACATTCGCTGCTGCACGTGTTTTATAATTCTAGCAGATATTTTTGGCCCCTTTTTTAAATGTATCATTTTGTTGGAAAATCTTTCATACTTTCAAATGAAATAGGCTATGTCATTTATCAGATTTACTTGACCAGACACGTATCACTACTGTTTACACTAAATGCATGCCAGGAACATAGGAATTAATTACTGTAGAGTTAGGTGGATTCAATGGCGCCCTAAAAATAGCGAAATTCAAAACCCCAAGATCAGGGATCCCAGGTTCGGAAGGCAAGCGCTTAACCACTCAGCCACCTCGCCCCACCCCCAAAATAATTGTTACACACCCCTAATACAGCTTTTATATACATCCCTAGTGCTACTGTTCTAATAGTACCTAATACACATGTTTCACTAACAGAAAAATCGTCTCGATTGAGTGGTAAAGATCTAAGCTTTCAAATTAATTTATTTTAAAACCACTTAGTCACCACATCCCCATGTATAGTCGTTACATACCCCTACTTCAGCTGTCACATATCCCTTATATATCTGAGCTTTGCAAACTTGATTTTCACAAAGAACAAAACTGTAGACTTAGGTGCTATTTAAAAAACAATAATCCCCTCCATTACTTGGTATAGCCTCTCTCTCTTTTTTTTATCACTATTAAAAGTAATTTTTTAATGTGTATTTTTATGAAACAAAAAAAAAAGATTCACGTTGAGAAGATAAAAAGTAATAATTTTACCAGAAAATTGCAAGCTGCAAAAACCACGAAATCAAATTTTTTCACTTTTTTTTTTTCACGTTTTTAATTTAGATCTTAACCTGACCGACACAAAAACTAGAGCTCAACATACAGTAGAGAACTCATTCGAACAAGTCTTTCAACGCAAACTGTTTGTTGTTTGTGGGCGCGGTGGCTGGGTAGTTAAGTGCTTGGCTTCTGAGCCTGATGTCCTGACTTCGAATCTCTGCGAAGTTTTGAATTTAGGGATTTTTGGGGCGCCCCTGAGTCCACCCAGCTCTAATGGACACCTGAATTTAGTAAAGGCGATTGGTCGTTGTACTGGCCACTCGACACCCTGCTCTTTAACCGTTGACCAAAGAAACAGATGAGCTTAAAATCATCTGCCTTATAGAATGCTAGCTCTGAAATGGCAAAGTTAACTTTTTGTTTACTTTAACAATTTGTTTTTTGCTTTTCAATGTTTCATCTTCAATTATTGGAATTCACTTATACACATTCATTAGGCTACTAAAGTGTCAGTATTTGGGTTGTATGACACTAGAGTAGGGAGAAGGAGAAACTGGAATAGGGAGAAGGGAGAAAGGAAACACTAGAGTAGGGAGAAGGAGAAACTGGAATAGGGAGAAGTGAGAAAGGAGACACTAGAGTAGGGAGAAGGAGAAACTGGAATAGGGAGAAGGGAGAAAGGAGACACTAGAGTAGGGAGAAGGAGAAACTGGAATAGGGAGAAGGGAGAAAGGAGACACTAGAGTAGGGAGAAGGAGAAACTGGAATATGGAGAAGTGAGAAAGGAGACACTAGAGTAGGGAGAAGGAGAAACTGGAATAGGGAGAAGTGAGACAGGAGACACTAGAGTAGGGAGAAGGAGAAACTGGAATATGGAGAAGTGAGAAAGGAGACACTAGAGTAGGGAGAAGGAGAAACTGGAATAGGGAGAAGGGAGAAAGGAGACACTAGAGTAGGGAGAAGGAGAAACTGGAATAGGGAGAAGTGAGAAAGGAGACACTAGAGTAGGGAGAAGGAGAAACTGGAATATGGAGAAGTGAGAAAGGAGACACTAGAGTAGGGAGAAGGAGAAACTGGAATAGGGAGAAGTGAGACAGGAGACACTAGAGTAGGGAGAAGGAGAAACTGGAATATGGAGAAGTGAGAAAGGAGACACTAGAGTAGGGAGAAGGAGAAACTGGAATAGGGAGAAGGGAGAAAGGAGACACTAGAGTAGGGAGAAGGAGAAACTGGAATAGGGAGAAGTGAGAAAGGAGACACTAGAGTAGGGAGAAGGAGAAACTGGAATAGGGAGAAGTGAGACAGGAGACACTAGAGTAGGGAGAAGGAGAAACTGGAATATGGAGAAGTGAGAAAGGAGACACTAGAGTAGGGAGAAGGAGAAACTGGAATAGGGAGAAGGGAGAAAGGAGACACTAGAGTAGGGAGAAGGAGAAACTGGAATATGGAGAAGTGAGAAAGGAGACACTAGAGTAGGGAGAAGGAGAAACTGGAATAGGGAGAAGTGAGACAGGAGACACTAGAGTAGGGAGAAGGAGAAACTGGAATATGGAGAAGTGAGAAAGGAGACACTAGAGTAGGGAGAAGGAGAAACTGGAATAGGGAGAAGGGAGAAAGGAGACACTAGAGTAGGGAGAAGGAGAAACTGGAATAGGGAGGTGAGAAAGGAGACACTAGAGTAGGGAGAAGGAGAAACTGGAATAGGGAGAAGGGAGAAAGGAGACACTAGAGTAGGGAGAAGGAGAAACTGGAATAGGGAGAAGTGAGAAAGGAGACACTAGAGTAGGGAGAAGGAGAAACTGGAATAGGGAGAAGTGAGACAGGAGACATTAGAGTAGGGAGAAGGAGAAACTGGAATATGGGGAAGTGAGAAAGGAGACACTAGAGTAGGGAGAAGGAGAAACTGGAATAGGGAGAAGGGAGAAAGGAGACACTAGAGTAGGGAGAAGGAGAAACTGGAATAGGGAGAAGTGAGAAAGGAGACACTAGAGTAGGGAGAAGGAGAAACTGGAATAGGGAGAAGTGAGACAGGAGACACTAGAGTAGGGAGAAGGAGAAACTGGAATAGGGAGAAGGGAGAAAGGAGACACTAGAGTAGGGAGAAGGAGAAACTGGAATAGGGAGAAGTGAGACAGGAGACACTAGAGTAGGGAGAAGGAGAAACTGGAATAGGGAGAAGTGAGAAAGGAGACACTAGAGTAGGGAGAAGGAGAAACTGGAATATGGAGAAGTGAGAAAGGAGACACTAGAGTAGGGAGAAGGAGAAACTGGAATAGGGAGAAGGGAGAAAGGAGACACTAGAGTAGGGAGAAGGAGAAACTGGAATAGGGAGAAGTGAGAAAGGAGACACAAGAGTAGGGAGAAGGAGAAACTGGAATAGGGAGAAGTGAGACAGGAGACACTAGAGTAGGGAGAAGGAGAAACTGGAATAGGGAGAAGTGAGAAAGGAGACACTAGAGTAGGGAGAAGGAGAAACTGGAATAGGGAGAAGGGAGAAAGGAGACACTAGAGTAGGGAGAAGGAGAAACTGGAATAGGGAGAAGTGAGAAAGGAGACACTAGAGTAGGGAGAAGGAGAAACTGGAATAGGGAGAAGTGAGACAGGAGACACTAGAGTAGGGAGAAGGAGAAACTGGAATATGGAGAAGGGAGAAAGGAGACACTAGAGTAGGGAGAAGGAGAAACTGGAATAGGGAGAAGGGAGAAAGGAGACACTAGAGTAGGGAGAAGGAGAAACTGGAATATGGAGAAGGGAGAAAGGAAACACTAGAGTAGGGAGAAGGAGAAACTGGAATATGGAGAAGGGAGAAAGGAGACACTAGAGTAGGGAGAAGGAGAAACTGGAATATGGAGAAGTGAGAAAGGAGACACTAGAGTAGGGAGAAGGAGAAACTGGAATAGGGAGAAGGGAGAAAGGAGACACTAGAGTAGGGAGAAGGAGAAACTGGAATAGGGAGAAGGGAGAAAGGAGACACTAGAGTAGGGAGAAGGAGAAACTGGAATAGGGAGAAGGGAGAAAGGAGACACTAGAGTAGGGAGAAGGAGAAACTGGAATAGGGAGAAGGGAGAAAGGAGACACTAGAGTAGGGAGAAGGAGAAACGCGAATATGGAGAAGGGAGAAAGGAGACACAAAAGTTCATCCCAGCAGAGGGTCTTCAGACCGACTTATTTCTCACGCTACCGTCTGCTTCGACTGGAATCTGGAGATTAATTACCCTTGCTACGTGATGTCTCCACTCACTGGCAGGCTGACCATTCAGCCTGAAGCATTAACGGTCAATTCTGACGGGTCACACAAAGTCACCATGGAGTAATACAGTCTTTGTGAGGTCTAGGGGGAGACCAATATTGCTTGTCTTTTTTTAAATATAGACTTTATGTTTGAAGCTTTTCAAAATATTGTTGAAAAGTAGAAGACGTTAAGAATTGTTTATAATTCACATTACTTTGTTTTCTTATCTATCTCTCTATCTATCTATCTATTTATCTATCTATCTATCTATCTATCTATCTATCTATCTATCTATCTATCTATCTATCTATATCTATCTATCTATCTATCTATCTATCTACCTATCTATATCTATCTATCTATCTATCTATATCTATCTATCTATCTATCTATCTATCTATCTATCTATCTATCTGCCTGTCTGTTTGTTTGTCTGCCTGTGTTGTTCATTTAAAATTCACGCCCAAACAGATCCCTTGGTCACGTTGTAGGTTTGACTTGTAAAAAAGGATGACATCCAAACATTGTTTAAGCCCAAGATCTGACAGGAGAAGGGGCAGTACTCAGGTTTGAATCTCACCAATGTTGAGACGGCATGTAAAAGTCATTCTTGCAGCTCTTCTATATCTAATACATTGAGACAACGTATATAAGTGGCGTAACCGTTGAGTGCATGAGGTGCGGACGCGACTATGTATTTTACACATGTCCATGAAGCTACATACGTACAAGAGGGATGGTCATGGGAAGGCGTTTTTATAAGATCATATATGTGTTGAAGATATTCCATTTGTGAGTAGCCTATTTTCTCGAGAGTAGTTAACAAAGATCTATTCAGAATATTCCAGCAGGAAAACGCTTGGCTTGTAGGGCTATACCCTGGACTCTCCTGGGTAAGTTTACAGCACTCCCCTAGACTGTAGCTTACTGAGGGAGCTCTGAATGTTGGCTTCTAGGGCTATACCCTGGACTCTACTGGGTAAGTTTACAGCACTTCCCTAGACTGTAGCGGATTGAGGGAGCTCTGAATGTTGGCTTCTAGGGCTATACCCTAGACTCTACTGGGTAAGTTTACAGCACTCCCCTAGACTGTAGCTGACTGAGGGAGCTCTGAATGTTGGCTTCTAGGGCTATATCCTGGACTCTACTGGGTAAGTTTACAGCACTCCCCTAGACTGTAGCTGGCTGAGGGAGCTATGAATGTTGGCTTCTAGGACCATACCCTGGACTCTACTGGGTAAGTTTACAGCACTCCCCTAGACTGTAACTGACTGAGGGAGCTATGAATGTAACATTTTACGTTTGGTGTCACTAGTCAAGGTTTAATACTTGCATAAAGTTAAACCGTTTTCTGTAAAGTCTAATAGTGTGTAACAAATAAAATGAAAATGTATAGTTGATTTTAAGTGTGTTTCTAATTTTAATAAACTATCATATAATTAGGTAATAACTATCGAAAAAATTTCACAAGCAATGAAATATTAAGATAAAATCGACTCTTATTTTTGCAGATGTAGCAATTCTCTAATTTTCTTGTTAATTTATTTTGCGGGTGGGAAATATTTTTGTATGTGTGTGACACCCTGAGCTAACCGCACCTGTGACACCGACGTTAGTGACGCCACTGATGTAGACTAGTTTCTCACCTCAATCATCCTCGGGTTCGGATGTAACTCTGTGAAGTGACATAAATAGCACAAACTTGAATCGCTAATCATCACATCACACTTACGACAGTCCTAAATAATTCACTCATTAAATTAGATCCTTACTCGGAGATTGGTCACTAGTTGAAGTTATACATTTTCTCAAACACGCTATTCTGTACAAATATTTGTAGCCAGTATTCGATAAGTGAAACTCTTCATTACATTTTACAGTATTGAAATTCATAACATTATTTCGACTATTTTGAAATGTTCCTTCTGGTTTAAACATTTTTTTGTATCCTAACTCATGTAACTATAAACAATTTCTGAGTGAAAGCAAGTACATATTTCAACAATGTTTCACTCACTAATTGTGAGGTCTATAAATATAAAGCGGAAAGAAACTTCCAGATGTTTTTACCTACCACAGAAACTAGCTAGTCTGGTGTTTCAATTGTTAAGATACTCTTAAATTAAAGGCCTAATAATCTTGCCAGAAAGTTCTTTTCAATTTTTTTTTTTACCAATGATCTTCATGTCACGGAGAGTAAATATTGAAGTTCTGAAGCCAGACGGCTTAGACATTGAAATTATTTTTTTTAAGGAAGGAAATATTTAGTTGACAATAATTCTCTCCCCTAGGACAAGTTTCAGAAAGAATATGTAGAAAATATCACATCCTACTGGCAATATAGAAACACATTATTCTTTAGCTAAATACCCTACAAGATATTACGTGCAAAAGGTATCGGTGTGGTATTTGCAATAGAGATTGTCTAGGCCTTCAGACCAACTTAAATTTTACAAGATAATATTTCGAACTATTATAACGGTCGAAACAGAGTTTTCCACATGTGGCCAATTAGCTCGTTATTATTTTCCACAAAGATATACATAAATGTAAAATTTCTAGGAAAGTCGATAGAGCCGTTTTTATGAGATTTATGTCCATCCGCCTTTTTCTAGCCATGATAAGATGAATTGTAAAAGTAAATAGTGGCTGTCATTTATGCTGTCAGCTTTCTCTCACCCTCTCTCTCTCTGTGACTTTGTTCCTTTATTCATTTATCACATCCATGATCAAGAGAAGATTGTCATGGTTCTTGCATCGCACTGCACCGTAATAAGCATTAACAACATGTGTTCAAAGCGCATGCATATGATGGTATAAGGATATTTAATCGATTTCATATGGTCAACTGGTCATTTCATTTCAAGAATGGAAAGATCAGCTCAGTGACAAATAATACAATTATGTTTAAAAAGTTGATCTAGATAAATTATATGTGTCAGCTTGCATATTTTCAATTACTTTTGGCTTTATTGTAAGCTAAATGGCGAAACTTTTACAACAAATCCTATAAACTTACAAAAAAAGCAATAGAGTGTAGCCGTCAAGAAAATAAAGAAACGGTCTTTCTCTGAAAAGTTAACCACTTCTGACCTTGGCGCTAGAATCCCAATTGGAGAATTGTCCAACACTCTATTAAATATATTATTTAGAAAAAAACAATTGAGTTTATGAAGTACCAGGCTGATACTTTTTGGACAGTTTTCATAAAGATTCCATATGTTTCTAGAGTATTAATTTATTCATGTGCAATGTTTATAAAAATACATTCATTGCAACTACATATATGGAAGAATACAAGTAGTTTATTTATTTACTTTCTTGAGTTGGCAGCAGTGATGTTTCACTATGGCGTCCTTGACATTGTCTAGTTAGTTCAAACTCTCTCGTAATCTTCCCGCGTTTATTTTCTTTTGTTTTTGTCTGTGGGTTCCATTACGTCACCACTACGGCTCCTCTGTCGTTTTGTCTTCTTTTTCTTTCTGGCTGTATTTCATCGCTTCAATGAGATAAACCGGGGATAAAACTCAAAAGTGTAAACAAAGATAATTGCTACACTCTATGAGAGTAGTGGCAATACCAATAGCATTAGATCAGTGATGCCCAATCTACGGCCCGCGGGCCATATCCGGCCCGAGACATGGTTTTATCCGGCCCGCTGAACATTGGAACAAATTGTAGAAAATAAAAAGGGTGAAAATGTATTTTCCCTACGTTAGAGATGAATGGATTTCATTCTAATCTAATATAGTCTAATAGTCATATAATAGTCATATTACTTTTCTAAAGAACACAACGTTTATTTGACGGCGACAATAGTTGACATTTTTTTTTCTTGGACCATGCAGCTACTGCCAAGCTGGCCATGTCCTTGACATCTTGGGTGTATAACACAGGGCATCATTAATGCATTCTTTTGGTTCATGTACTTTTGGTGTCAATGCGAGTAGACTGCTTCAAGAAAAAGTGGACAGATCTTGGCTTTTTTTAAATAATTATCCAACATTGATTTAATTTGTTCAGAAAATGTTACTGCTTTTAATTTTCTGGCTGCTTTTTAAGAGCACAACATAAAAATACATTGTAAACCAAAACATGAAGAAATATGCAGACATTGTTGGCTTGAGCCACAGATAATAAATTGTTAATTGACGCCTAGTTGAGTGATTTTAGCCATTGGCAAAAATGTTTACCAAAAAGAGACAAGAAAATGAGTTTTGGTGGTAAGGGCAAACTACAGAGCTGCTCGCATCAGAATTCAGAAATGAAGTGTCAAAAAAGAGCTTGCAAGCAGTGATGAAAGGAATTAATTCTAAAAAAATGCACTCTCCATTTTTTAATAGCAGGATCATGCACTGTGGATACCTAAAATAAATTTTTTTTTTGTGTTTTAAATACCGGAAATAATGGCTGGCTACGGGGCAAGGGCGGGGTGTCTACAGTTTTTCCACTAACTCTAGGAAAAGCCTATTCTAGGGTACAATAAGCGTCTACCGAAGAAATGTAATAATGATTAATTATGTATATACACACACATTAACACACACACACTCATATATATATATATATATTTCTCAGAAGCTCATTCTCCTCAAGTCTAGCTTGTACTATTTCTCAGAAGCTCATTCTCCTCAAGTCTAGCTTGTACTATTTCTCAGAAGCTCATTCTCCTCAAGTCTAGCTTGTACTATTTCTCAGAAGCTCATTCTCCTCAAGTCTAGCTTGTACTATTTCTCAGAAGCTCATTCTCCTCAAGTCTAGCTTGTACTATTTCTCAGAAGCTCATTCTCCTCAAGTCTAGCTTGTACTATTTCTCAGAAGCTCATTCTCCTCAAGTCTAGCTTGTACTATTTCTCAGAAGCTCATTCTCCTCAAGTCTAGCTTGTACTATTTCTCAGAAGCTCATTCTCCTCAAGTCTAGCTTGTACTATTTCTCAGAAGCTCATTCTCCTCAAGTCTAGCTTGTACTATTTCTCAGAAGCTCATTCTCCTCAAGTCTAGCTTGTACTATTTCTCAGAAGCTCATTCTCCTCAAGTCTAGCTTGTACTATTTCTCAGAAGCTCATTCTCCTCAAGTCTAGCTTGTACTATTTCTCAGAAGCTCATTCTCCTCAAGTCTAGCTTGTACTATTTCTCAGAAGCTCATTCTCCTCAAGTCTAGCTTGTACTATTTCTCAGAAGCTCATTCTCCTCAAGTCTAGCTTGTACTATTTCTCAGAAGCTCATTCTCCTCAAGTCTAGCTTGTACTATTTCTCAGAAGCTCATTCTCCTCAAGTCTAGCTTGTACTATTTCTCAGAAGCTCATTCTCCTCAAGTCTAGCTTGTACTATTTCTCCTAGTAAGAATATTGTTGGTCAAATAGAATGAACTGAAGAAAGGCTGAGGACTGGCCGTATCTGAAATGTGAGAGACTTCCAACTTCATCCGAGGCAAATGAGCAGTGCTTCTCAAACTTTTATCGTAGGCGCTACGCTAAAAAGTAAGTCATTTTCTTTTAAGAAATAGTGCTTTGTAGATAATTTTTAAAGTGCAAGGAAATATTTGGTGTTAGCTTAAATAAGCTTCATATAACACCAAGGAACACTGAATTCAATAAGCGACGCCAACACTAGACGTTGAATATATCAGACTCTCTGTAACAAACTCTCACACAACACAGGCTACACACAATAATAGAAACGTTCTTACAGAGGGGAATAATTCTACATGCTAATAACAAACACATATACGTAAACACAATGTCAACATGTAGAAGCGCTATTTAGCTCCGCAAAGCGTTTTCTTGCATTCTGAGCTTTATAAATTATTTCTATGGCGTCTGCAACGCATTTTTCTTCCGGTTATAGAAGAGCCCATGTCAATGCTTAAGTATCACGGTGTGGGGCGTTCCGATAATGAAATATTTTCTTGCAATCTCAGCATTCATCCTAGTTTTTACTTAAAAAGTCGCAAAATAAACTTAAATAAAGAGGCAGCATTGGCCAACACTATTATACGAGGGATGGTCCAGGTACAGATAGCGCAAGGATATGTTAAGACACGTTAAGATAATTTTCGAGTTAAGTAAGAAGCCTTGCCGCGAAAGTTTAAGTTTTTGTCACTCAAAGGTCGTCATCTTAACGATGTTAAACGCTTGAGAGAATTTTTTTACCATTCTAAACATTCTACAAGATTCAAAAAGAGGAGAAGTTTTGAAATGTCGTCATCAAAAAGTTTTGAATTGTCGTCATCAAAAAGTTTTCAAATGTCGTAATCAAAAAGTTTTGAAATGTCATCAAAAAGTTTTGAATCGATATTGTTGCTAATGGCCCTCGCGAAAACGGTAAACATCGCCCCACCCTCCCTTATGAAAGAACGTTGCACCCTCTCATGATGTGTCCCCCCCCCCAGCCTAAATAAAGCTGCAATAGATCATGCAAGTTTGTAACGGTCTTTTTGTCCTGAGATCATCCTCGTGTTGAACAAGGCGTCTTATTGCGGCCCTTTCTGTTGCAAGGCGTCTTATTGCGGCCTATTTTGTTGCAAGACGTCTTATTGCGGCCCTTTCTGGGGCAAGGCGTCTTATTGTGGCCCTTTCTGGGGCAAGGCGTCTTATTGTGACCCTTTCTGTTGCAAGGCGTCTTATTGCGGCCCTTTCTGTTGCAAGGCGTCTTATTGCGACCCTATCTCTTCACACATAAAAACGTCATTAGTACGATGTAACGTTTAGTCGGGAGATATTGGTCCGTTCTGCCGAAAAAAGCAGGTAGATGAATCATTTCATTTATAAAGCGCTGTTAACAAACAAAATGTAGGCTCAAGGCGCTGAAATAACAATACAAAGACAATCGGTATAACAATTAATCTAAGAAAGTTTTAAACGGATAGGTCTTAATGTTCTTCTTAAAAATGGTGTAGCATATTGTCTTACTGAGATCAATGGGGAATGAGTTCCAAACCTTTGGTCCGTGCACTGAAAAAGCCCGCAGACCGTAGCTTTATAGATTATAGAATTACGATGATGAAAAGGCATTAAAATGCTTCCTTGAAAAAAAACCTTTGAATCAATCTTGTTACTAGGGTAGAAATATCTACTTAGAAGATGAAATGACATCCCTTAAATTAATCATTTCATTTCTTAAAATGTGGTGCTAATGTCGTTAATAACCGATTCATGCTAAAGTATCAAATAACTACAATGTAAAATACAAGCAATTTGTTTTAGAAAGAAAGCCACCCCCCCGGTTCCTTTGTAAGCTCCTACTGTCACGTTTTGGACATTTGCACCAACCACAAACAAATTACATTAAAGCCTGAAATAAAATATAAAAGAACTAAATTCTTATACAAAATAAACAAATACACATGTGCCTATTTATCTTGAGTTTTTGCTAAAATATAATCTTTACCACTCGGGCGTCACCACCATATGGGTGTCACTCGGTGCTGACCGCACCCCCTAGTGACGCCACTGGGATAGATTATATTTATAATCCAATGATACAGGAATTCATAAATGTTAGTTATATTTTAAAGAACATAGGTGAATAGGAAACTACGAAACTTTATACTACATTTATAGCCACACGGGTTTATTTCAAGTCGTGAAACGAAAGGCAATGCATTCGAATCAAGTTTTAAGGAAACATTCCAAATGCTTTTCTTTTCTCAAGATATAATCTAGCGACTAATTAGGATAATCTCGAGCTGAAAATGTGAAAAGATCTGTTGTTGTTTTTTAAATTGTATGTGTGTTGCAGCAAACATATTTAGGTCAAGGCCGCTTAAACTAATGCATTTATTTTTTTATGGCACATCTAGATTTCTTCATCTTTTCGTGGTTTTTGGCGATGCCGTCTCTAGAATTGTAACCCATAGAGCCAAGCAAGTCTCTCAGTTAGATCTTTGATAATTGAATGATCTCTGAAATGTTTTCGGCCACGGGGTACATTTCGTGATGTATTGGGGGCGTCTAGTTATAACCAAGTCAAGCTTGAAGAACAACGGCACGCTAATGACAAGAGACATTTCCTTCAACTGCGATGAATCTTAGCGCGCGCTCCAGCGATTCCTCTTCCAATGAAACCGTATCACCGCCTCATTAGTGCAGTCATCGCATCGGTCGTCTGCACAGATTTGATATTCAGAGCACGTCCTTGAGATGGCGGAGTTGTTCCTTAATATGATCCGAGTGAAACGCTAACCCGGTTCTAATATCTGGCATTGGTTGGGTTTCGCTCAATCAGAAGTTGGCAGGAATAGCTAAGTGTGTTGTTGTCTGCATCTACTTTGCCTAGCTTTTGTCTTATGTTACGTTTGAGTCATTGGAACTGCATACATATGTCAGAGCTAGATCTATATCACTGGCGCTAAACTAACATAGAAAATGCAGTACGGCACTTAGGTTTTTTCTGTGTTCTGATTCTTGGTTTTGAGCTTCATTTCTGGTAGAGGTGACCATGGCATATGTAGCTCTATTAACATAATGTGCCCATAAGAGTAAATACAACATTTCGATCACAAATGTAATATTCTATCATCGAGTTACAACTAGCTTCCTTTTTAGTCCTTGTTACGATGTGTCTGTGTGTGTGTGTCGTTATATGGTGACGGTGGGAAGAGGTTAGAGATTGGTCGTGAATGATGCAAGAGAAGTGGTATTGTCGTCAGCAGTCTTGGATAGGGGAGACGACTCCATATTGCCAGACAGAAAAGACGTGTGATTGTAGTGAGTTAGAATTTGTTTAGAATACTATTTGATATTATTACTTTGGTTCTATTTAGTTCTGTTCACAAAGAAGTTATTCAAGTAATTTCAAGTTTGACAAGGACTTAATACACCTACAGCGGTCTAGTTGTCTCCCTGCAGTTTGGTGCTATGAGTCAACGTCCATCCACTATAGTGCTTCACCTAGTTGAAATTAAATATAATGTTTCAGTATTCTAGTGAACGTTTACCAATTTTGAAAGTGAAAATTTTAAACTATGACGCTTTTTCCATTTAAATCTTTATCATACAACATACAGATGGTCTTCCATTACTGTTACTCAGTGCAGTTAAAAAATAAAAATACTCTAGCTCTACATAACATTTGTGGTATTGCTTTTTCTGTTAGAACTCGTCAATAGGTTACTAAGATGATGGTGATTACATATTAAACCCCCCTGGCTTTCAACTTGTTTGAAGCCGAAGGTTTCAATTCTTCTTAGCTCAGGCTTGTTTCATGCAAGGCCTGAACACTGACCTACAACGTTGCAACCTGTGGGCAGTGGAGACCAATAGCTCAATAGCTTGTTGCCACCTCACAGGTCTATTGCTGTCTCATGCTTCATTGCTGTCTCCATGCTTCATTGCTGTCTCCATGCTTCATTGCTGTCTGCTTACTTCAGTGTTGTCTCCATGCTTCATTGCTGTCTCCTTGCTTCATTGCTGTCTGCTTACTTCAGTGCTGTCTCCTTGCTTCATTGCTGTCTGCTTACTTCAGTGCTCTCTCCATGCTTCATTGCTGTCTCCATGCTTCATTGCTGTCTCCATGCTTCATTGCTGTCTCCATGCTTCATTGCTGTCTGCTTACTTCAGTGCTGTCTCCTTGCTTCATTGCTGTCTGCTTACTTCAGTGCTGTCTCCATGCTTCATTGCTGTCTCCATGCTTCATTGCTGTCTCCTTGCTTCATTGCTGTCTGCTTACTTCAGTGCTGTCTCCTTGCTTCATTGCTGTCTGCTTACTTCAGTGCTGTCTGCTTACTTCAGTGCTGTCTGCTTACTTCAGTTCTGTCTGCTTACTTCAGTGCTGTCTGCTTACTTCAGTTCTGTCTGCTTACTTCAGTGCTGTTAAAGTCCTTCAAAACGTCTAAGTTTTAAGTAATGCTATGGCTTGTGTTCATGGTTGTCGTTAGGACTGACGTGATGTATTATTAGATATTTTAAATGTTTATGTAGCTAAATATAGTTTTGAACATTATGTCTGTGTTTTTATTTAAGAAGAGTTTTTTTTTATATTATTATATTAGTCCCCAGGTTCATGCGCACGCAGTCGTACTTTGAGTAACAAACAATGAGTAGGATAAATCAAAAAAATAAAATATGATTTTAATTACTTTGATAGTTATAGCATGATCTTGATATGAATAATGTGAATGATAAGTAATAAACAATAAATATGAAGATAATAAATCATAATTACATTCATAGCAAATAAACATGATTACTGTTCTAAGCACCTTGTATTATATTTCTTAACAACATTGACATCGCCATTGAATTCAACATCAAAGGTCACAACAACCTGTACCAAAAATTCATCATTGTAACAACTACTGCAGAAACTTCAATAAACACCAACTCTGATAGTAACAATCAATCATTGTCATGAGCTTCTGACCGTCAATGCTGGCAATGATGATGACTATGCTGTCAATGATAACTCCAATATCAACAAAGTAACCCCAAAGTTGAAATGGGTAACTCCAACACTGAAACACAGGAATCTAACGTCTAATCTAAAACTATAAACACGAACGAATCCGCATAAAGAATATCATAGCAATATAAAATAAAACTCGCCCTAAACAGGGCTCAAAAGTCCTTCTAAGAATAGATCCAAGGTAATAGGTCTAAGGCTGTCAGGGTTGAGGCCTTCTGTAACAAATGGTCTCGCGCGCTTTGAACATCGACTGAAAATAAAGTGTCGCTCTCAATTTGTGTAAATTTTTATATTTAGAATTAAACTCTTCACCACAAACTAACTGAGGCAGTTGTCTGGTCATGTGGTATGCGATTTGGACTGTGGTAACAATGGTCCCTAGATCGAACCTTGCCTCTGTATTCCTTGTCTTCCTGCAGGATATTTGGTACAGTGAGTAATATCTTTATTTAGGAAAATTTGTCTAAAACTAATTTTCAAAAAGTAAATTTAAAAAAAGCAATCAGGCAAGCAAACATAAATTGTTTTCAACGAAACAAAAAATACAAACAATAATTATCACAATCTCTGTTAACTATTATCAGGAGGTAGCGTCTCATTCAATGTTTAACCTTCTGAAAATTATTCTATAACATTTATAATGTTTGTTATTGAGATGTGAACCAGTTGTCATCTATTTGTTTCCTCTTCACCCCATAGAAACATCCAGTCTGTAGTTCATTGTATCTTTAGGTTTGTGGGCTTGGCAGCTTGTAATATTCTCTATTATACGTGCGTCTAAAAGAAGCATCAAATATTAATCAAGCTATCAGTTTCTCTAGCGGGTGAAATCAAATCATACCGGATATAAGATTAGCGTCTGCTCCTGGCGGAAGTCATGTTGGTGAAACGAAAACAAATCTGAGTTGAGAATGTTGAGGGAAAAAAAAACAACTTTAAAAAAACCCAAAGTTGAAATACTTGTGAAGTCAATAGAAAGTTTTTAAGTTTTAAAATAAACAAAAATTGGAAGATGTGTGGGATTAAGTTCTGTTTGCAAATGAAATAATCCTACAATAATAGATGAGATTAAGTTAGTGTACAATGAAAATACATTTATAGTAAATTGGCTGATACCCGTGCTACGCTACGGTTGGAATAGTTAGTATATATAGTTAGTATCTATGTTTATTTTGTCCTCAACAATCTTAAACCCATTAATAAAACTGCCCGCATTACAACGCTTCCCCACCCCAGCACAATTTTCTTGCCCTCAAATTATTTTTTTTTCTTGTTTCTTTCTTTCATTCTACAACTCCCTATCATAGAGTATGCACAAAAACTCCTTAGGCCCATCCGTTTGGACACTGGATATTTTAATGAATTCTAAAAGTGCATAGCTATACCTGATACACGTACTACGCTACTGATGAAATAGTTGTCAATGTGTATTTCGCCTTGAACACGCTTAAATCCATCAACAAAACGGTCCGCATTACAACACTATCCCACAACTCAATAAATATATACAGGGCCGGATTCAAGGGAGGGCAGGCGGAGCTACAGCCGGGGCCTCCACAAGAAAAGAGCCACCACAAAACTGATGACGTAGATCAGAGTTTTGACGGCTCCGTTGTTGTTTTTTTTTCCTTTTTCCTAACACATTTATACGGCTGGCAAAAATGTCATGATAAAGAAGAATACGCTTGTAGCCTGCTCGGCATATCTAAATACAGCTCCGGATCTACGACAGTGCGTCTACCAAGAGTCTTATCCTCCACAAACTAAAACATATACTCTTTTTTAAAAACTAAAATATATATTACATATTTTTTAAAAGGTAAGTGAGATTAAGTATAGAAGAACTTTGTTTCTTTCGGCTAAAGTAATGCATGCTTTTAGATATAAGTATTTTCCTTCACAAGGGGATCTTTTCTAAAGCTTTTAAAAATTTGGAGGGCCCCCACACAAAAAATTCTGCCCGGGGGCCTCCACATACTTAAATCCGGCCCTGTATGTACGTATGTGGAGGCCGCCGGGCAGGATTTTTTGTGGTGACTTCTACAATATATATATATAAATGTCAGAGAGACAGACAGACAGATAGATAAATAGATAGATAGATAGATAGATAAACTATTTTTTAAAGTTATTAGTTTATTTGTTCAAAAAATAGCTATTTATTAACATAATTTATAGCAGTGTCACGTCTGAAAAGCCGAGAGTCCAAATGGGTAACTGGTATTAGGTAAAAAAAAATTGCTCGTCTCGATGGAGACATAATTTACCAATGTAATGTCCAAATGAAATTATCGCTGATCAGATCTTCCACGACACTCAAAGCTCATTAGCCACCTGCAAGCTCGGGGGATCGCCTGCGGAATCGAAGCCACCGACACCAGAGAAAATCGGGGCAATGGGAGATTTGAGAGATAGCTGAATGTTACAGTGAATATGTAGGCGTGATCCTGTCCAACTAATTAACTCACCAAGGCCCTGGTGGTGTATAGATCTTAAAGTCGGGGAGTAAGATGAAAGTCAGGGTAGATAATCAATCTCATTTAGTTCAAAAGTTTCGACATAAAAAAAAAGATAAAACAAAAGAAGAGTCTAATTCCAATCTTGATTAACAGCAATTCTCTTACAGCGCAATTAAAACTTAATTATTATGAAAACTTTAATATAATGTCATTATATGGCACTGCAATAATCAGAATTCGTTTAAAGAGAACAAAATTCAGTATAGTCTTCTTAAGTGTGATGTTGCAGGACTGCAGCAGAACACCCTCCGACTGAAAATCAAGACTGGCCTATTCTTAGAACCTCCAAGAAATCCGGAGGGGGGGAGGTATCTTCTGAACTCCCCTTAGGATGTTATGTAAATAGGTCATAAGTTCCCTTTCAGACCTTGCGATCTATGATGTAAATCTGTTTCAAGTGCTTTTTATAGTGACAATGACATCAATATATGGCCTGTCGAATTTCTTAAATGTTTATCCAGTTCCATTTTTTTTGTATTGTAAGTTACGATACCCAGTTCTAGTAATATAGCTGTATTCTTATCATCAAAGTAATAAACCAATGAATCATGTTTAGCTACTTATGTGTTGTGTATATATATGTATTGTTGTAGCTCTGTCCCCGCGCTGATATACACGGTGCGCACTAGCGCACTGTTCCACACGAGCGTTGAAAATAGAGGACAGGAAATAGAGACATGATGGTGAATGCCGGCTTATTTTGAAAAAGAAAAACTAGATCTATGAAAACCTGACATCCTGTTGGTTTGTGTGTGTGTTATTTGTTTTATTTATGAAATCACTATCACTGTTATTATTCCTCTGTTGAGTGCTTACCTTGAATTTACAACGATATAAATATATATGGCTCCATCTGTGTAGGAATACAATTAATACGCCCTGATGAATCACCGGCTTTGGTTACGTCTTGAGCTGGGGCAGAGTCTGGTGTGACTGATCAAGCCAAATTTTGGAGCAGCAAAGTTCGCCACAGTTTGTGGATGTATATGCATCTGTCCTTGGGCTATCTGACAGGGCAGCTTTCTTTTTCTTTCTCTTGGCTGACGCAGCTTCGTTTCTTTCTCACTCGGTGAAGTTCGTACCAGCACGTACAGTCTGTCTCTATGCTGTCCGGTCTTGTGCTGTCTCCTCCCACATACTCTGCTCAATGTCCTTGGCTCTCATGTCTCACTTGCAGACATCTCTGTAGGTTAGTCTTGGGCGGTCCTCGGGTCTGAATCCCTCTGCAAGCTCAGCGTATAGGATGTCCTTAGGGATTCTTTCATCTGGCATGCGAGTGACATGACCGAGCCAGCGTAGTCTTCTCTGTTGAAGGAGAGCATACATGCTGTGCATATTGGCCCGTTTCAAAACTTCTTGGTTAGTGACACGATCCTTCCTGGAGATGCACATTATGCGTCGCAGGCAGTGTAGGTGGAAGCTATTTAATCTGTGTTCTTGACGCATGTAAGTTGCCCAGCTCTCACTGCCACACACACACACACACACACACACACATTGATACTTAAGCCAAATATTCATTAAGTCTATATATATAATAATAATCATTGTATTTATCAATGCCTTAGAGACAGTTTTATTTGTGACTAATTTATATCTGTGAATTGGGTATTAAGTATAAACCAGAATGCTCCTAAAAGTTTGCGTGAAGGAGTTACTTTAAAGCTTCTTAGGTCTATATCCAACTGATTAACTCATTAGTTGCTGGACCATTTGAAAAGGGGCCATGGGGGATGATTGAATGAATGGAAAGGGGGGGGGGCGGGCAATTAAGTCTGGCACCCTGGTGTCAATGATTCGTCTGCAGTGGTCGGTCAAATAGTCCAGGAGGAAGAGGAAGGCTACAGGATACTGTGGAGGCAATAATCGACTAACCGGTATGACGTCACGGTCACAGCCAGGGCTAAAATGTAACAGAAAGATGTTTTTTTCATAGCAATAATATTGGTTGTTACTGGGTGTGGCCATTTACAACGTGATTTGGGCAAGTGACATTGTCCTTGACATTGATTACACAATTGAAGAACAGAATGTATTCTGTATGGTAACAACAGGTGAATCTCTTATAGCCTAATCTTGAACAGGGCAATCGCTGGATACTATCTAACAACAGGGCAATCGCTGGATACTCTGCTTCATTGTAGTGAATTCCATAGATTGTTAACAAAACCATACCAAATACTCAATTAATTATTGTCTACAAGAAAGTAGGATCAATTGTTTTGGTTATCCCAGCTATTCCTTTACACACACGCACACATATCAAACACACTCACACATATATGCAACTCACTCACCCCCCCCCCCAAATGCTCAAGGAGCGAAATCCGCTGCTGTATGGGCACATTAGGGGCAATTAAGGCTTGGGCATCCAGATGGAAACACCGTGTAAAGACTGGCACAATTAACATTGACTACATGGGGCCGGAAACAGTAATCCTCCCTTGACTGACCTCCCCTTGTTCGAAGTCTACTCGGCGAACGCGGCCCCTAGAGTGAGTATGAATGGTATGGAAATGGACCGACTCAGCTTTTTATAGGCCAGTGACAAGCCTTGTCAAGACCAAGTCACAACGGGAGATTCCAAGAGCGGCCATTAGCAGTGTCATCATTGGGGCGGTAATGTCGCATTTAGCCTCCTGTTGAACTGCCTTCAGAAAAGACAAATTTGTCTGACAAGACAGATTATGAACAGTTTCTCAGAGGAAGAAAACAAATTCCTTCGGCTGATGAATAAACATTGATGAAACGTGAGGACGGAGTGTCGAGGGCTGTACTGAGGAGCTTAGTTTCACATGTCCAAATGTCACTCTACCAATAGAAGAGGTGGGAGGGAGAACTTTGCAGGTAATACAAAAATATGTTGAGTTTTCATCTGCTTAAAAGTCAGAAAATATGACATTAAATAGAAAAAGATAAATACATGGGATAGAATAAAAACCTAGGCATCTCTCTCTCTCTCTCTCATCTCTCTCCCAGCTCTCTCTCTCTCGCTCTCTTATCTTTCACTCTGTCTTCTTTTCTGTTTCATCTCATCTCTCTCTCCCAATTATCTTTCCATGGCTCTCTTTTTTTACTCTTTCTTTTGCTCCGTTCTCTCTCTTTTTTTCTCTCCTCTCTACTCTCTCATCTCTCTTTTCGTCTCTATTATCTCTCCCGATGACCAGAATAAACTCTTCAATAGATTCTAGATTATATTTTGCTTAAGGAATTGTAAATTCGTAGTGTTTGTCTTAATGCATGCTACCTCGAAAACGACTTGAACTTTGTACAAATGTATCGTGGTACTTCTCGAATGACATCAAAAGTAAACATAAACTTGAGAAGCCAAGTAGACAAACTTGCAGCAATTACAGATTTTAAAGTAAAGTGGGAAAGGGTTAAAAGTTTTGATTCTTTCTCTTGGGACTTCATCCATTCATGCGTAAGAATGAATTGAATCACTCAGAGAGGGGATGTCACGTGACAAATTCATGCGCGTAAGCGGTTGTTCAAGAAACAGAGAACTAGATTTACATGCTATTGGAATGGCACAATGGCAATATCTGTCTCAATGGTGGCAAGAAACATTTTGCTTTGTAAATCTTTGTGCTATAAATCTGTTTTCAATTGTTTTATTAATTCTTTTATGTATAAACAATGGTTGGTTTATTAATAACACTGAATATGTTGTATTTAATGATTGCAGGGCTGGCCTTATGCCTATTTGACAGATTGTTACAGTTAGGTTCCGCGCCTGGCAGGGCCACGCAATTTACAATAAGCATATCACCATCTGTCATGGCTCTTGTCACAGGCTTTTAAAGCTGAAGGACTTCAAGGGTTAACATATATAGTGTAGGCTTATCTTACGACTGATGTTACTTTGACCCATAGAAGCCTATTGTGTTTGGTGTAACATATATAGTGTAGGCTTATCTTACGACCGATGTTACTTTGACCCATAGAAGCCTATTGTGTTTGGTGTAACATATATAGTGTAGGCTTATCTTACGACTGATGTTACTTTGACCCATAGGAGCCTATTGTGTTTGAGTGGCTTCCTATGCATGTTGTATAAAAAATGTTGGTATAATTATCTGATTAATAGTAATAGTTGTTATTGTACAAAAATATTTAAAGATGGGCCTCTAAAGCATCCATTTATTGGGCCTCTCAAGCATTTTTTAGTGGGCCCCGCACTTCGTAAGCCGGCCCTGAATGATATTTAAACTGAAGACATGTAGATCTAGATCTAATACACAGCACATAGAGAAAATAACTGAACGATATCTAGGAGGAACACGACAGTAACGCCTCTTTAGGATTTTTTTTTCTCTAAACTCTCAGAAACAGAAAAAAACAATACCCATATTTTATGACATTATAATTTCCAGTTGAATGGGAACCATTTTGATAAATTTTGTTTTTTTTTAAGGCTTCTTTTTTTTTTTCTTTCTTTATATTCTTTCTTCTTCTCCGCCAGACTTTCAAAACAAATCTAATCAGTACGTGCTTGGACGTATTTATTTTACTCTCGAGAGTTGCCAGCGATCAGAAGCTTATCGTGGAATCTCTAGTAATTGTGATGGCTTGCATCAGACAAAGATCGATGGATGCTTTGCTACAGTAATGAGGCTGTACGGTTAGGTCATTGATGGTACAAGTTCTTTAGACTATCACCTATCATAATACTAGTAGCAATTAGTTGGCCAAGGTGTTTCTGTGTTGTTGTTTTAATTGTATATATTTCTCCTTGTCGCGTAAGACAATAGATGAGTCCAGATGAATTACTGACGTCAGTTTGTTGTCCATTCTGGAGAGGCAAAGTTTGCCATAGTTCGTAATGTTACTGCATCTGTTTTAGGGCATTCTGATAGGTCAGGGTTTTCTGGTCTAAGGCCACCTCAGTCAGTTCACTCTCAGCAAGGGCGGACCACCACGCACAGTCTCCATGCTGTCCGATCTTTTGCCATTTCCGCCCACATACTTTCATTGATCTCTGTAATCCTGAGATCAGGCTTGTAGACATCTCTGTAGATAGTCTTGGACGTCCCCTATGTCTGATACCTCGGGACGCTCTCGATAAAGGATGTCTTTGAGAATTCCTCCATCTGGCATGCGGGTAACATTTCCGAGCCAACTTTATTTTCTCTGTGTCTATAGAGCATAGACTCATTGTTAAGGACATTGACATAGAATATATAGACTCGATTATTTACAATTTACGTAACGACAATTAATTGCTGCAATGCATTCTTTTTTTCAAAAAAAAAAAAAGCTAAACAGCCAAAACTTGCCAACTCCATGTCCTGAAACTAAAAGTTGTTTCTTCTATCACTCTAGAGTAAACAAAATCATCACTTTGGCATCTCTCACACATCCACAACAAATTGAGGGCCCCCATTTCCCTCTAAATGTTCCGTAATGAGGAGAGATACTGAGCAGATCAATACGCGCTCTTATCAGCTCATCAACCCCCCCCCCTCTCTATTTCTTAGAACGACTTCAAGTCCATCAACTCCTCCCTCTCTCCTTTCTGCATCCCCCTCTTCCATTTTTTTTAAAATTCCCCACCTTTTTTTTATATTTATCTTTTCACACCTACTTGCCTGATAGGTTTTTTTTTTTTTTTTTTGACATGCTCTTTTAAAGACTTCCCCCCCTTCTCTGCCCCCATCTCAGCATAAATGTTCCCCCACCCCCAATGAGCTGTATGAAGTCGATTCTCCTGACGACTTTAACATCCCCTTCCAATCATGTTGATTTCTAAGTTTATTCCAGAACGATGAAACTTTTCCTTATCTCGTATAAATTCTCAAAACAAAAAAAAACAACTGGATAAGGGCTGAATCAGGAAATAGGCTAACAACTTTGTAAAGCTAACTACAAATCTACAACTAAATAGTACGCCATTGTGTATTAACAATTTTTTTTTATTTTATTCTGTTGTAATAAGAATCCTTTTAAACTTTCTTGTGGAGATTTTTCTTTCTTAAGTATATGATTACGTACATTTTTTGATTTGTTGAGATTTTCAGTGGGTCAAATTTTTAATTGGTCAAGTTTAATTTGGTCGAGTTTCAATTTCGTGAATTTGTTTGTATTCCGTCCATAAGTTTTAATTTCTTCAAAATGTTTAACTTAATCATGTTTTAATTGGTCAAGTTTCAATTGAATGCAAAGTTGGGTAATTCAAAACTTTGGTTCAGTTTTAATTTTTTTCTAATGTACAAGCAAAATGTGATTTGAAGGGATATAAAGGTTGAGGTCCGGAGGGACGCAGCCCGAAGCGTGTACACAAACCACTTAATGAAGTCCCTAATAAATCTATACAGGTCAGTGATTTTACTTCGCTTGAAATCCTTAAGACATAGCTATAAATGGAGTATTCTATTTGCTAAGTAGCTCTGTTTTTATGACACTATGTTAAGTTAGAAGCCTAGATTGCAATTTTAGCTCTTATATTATTATTTAATTTTTTTTGAATTAGCTCAACTCCCTGCATTCCACTGCTCGCACTTATCTCGGTTTGAATTCTGTGTATTCAACTCCCTACTTAAAAGACACTTAACTTTACTCCCTAACATAACATGGAGGGGGGGTGAGGCGGTGCATCGATGCAGGTTTCTAAGGAAACAACGCTGAGGTGTTAACGAACCCGGAAATAGAATTGTGGGATGGGATGATGCAATTATTCAAAAGTTTGATCACATGTCAGAACAGAAATTGCGCGCTATTGCATTACCTGCTCGCTCGTAAATGCATATTCGGTCCTTCCAGCCTGCTGGTCATGTGTTCCTTCACGGCACGTTCCTTCTCAACAGTTTAACAACCCCCTCCCTCCCAAGTGCTGTAATCACCTCTTCCCCCACACTTCATTTACAGCAACAAATATAAAAGTAAAGAAGATGAATAGCTGTTTCGTGTACACACACACACACACGTACACAGTAGACATACCCACACACAGTGTTTGGAACAAGAAGGAAATGACGCTGAATGTTTCCATTCCAGAACATTAACTCTCAAAATATTCTGAGAACCTTTTTTTTTTATGAATGAAATATGTCAATGTGTCTCTTCTTTATTTTCTGGCCGTGTTCCAAACAGAATATTGTTTCGTTACTTCTTACTCAGATATATATAAGGCATACTTTTGTTTTCAATTCATAAATATCTAGCTTTGTTAGACCTACGATAGACCCACGCTAGACCCACGCTAGACCTACGTTAGACCCACGATAGACCTAAGTTAGACCTACGCTAGACCCACGTTAGACCCACGCTAGACCTACGTTAGACCCACACTAGACCTACGCTAGCCCTACGTTAGACCCACGCTAGACCCACGATAGACCTACGTTAGACCCACGATAGACCTAAGTTAGACCTACGCTAGACCCACGATAGAAGTTAGACCCACGCTAGACCCACACTAGACCTACGTTAGACCTACGCTAGACCCACGATAGACCTAAGTTAGACCCAGGCTAGACCCACACTAGACCTACGTTAGACCCACGATAGACCCACGATAGACCCATGCTAGACCTACGCTAGACCTACGCTAGACCCACGATAGACCTAAGTTAGACCCAGGCTAGACCCACACTAGACCTACGTTAGACCCACGATAGACCCATGGTAGACCTACGATAGACCCACGATAGACGTACGATAGACCTACGATAGACCTACGATAGACCCACGATAGACCTACGATAGACCCACAATAGACCCACGATAGACCTACTTTAGTTGCATTTAATTATGTCAACTCAGCAGACTTACACTGGCATTTTTCTGACTAACGGAGAGAACAGAAAACTAAGTGCGTATTTTCCCCTTTCGGGGGCCCCTCTAAAAATGTTTGACGGAACTACTTTTTTGAAAAAGAAAAAATAATTACTGTAACACTATCATAAACAAAAAAGAGGCACTACTTTTTATCTCTGTCACATTCCCGACATTTTGAATCCACGCTCCATCATCGCTCTCATGGACACGAGTCCCAGAAGTCAATTGTTTCTACACGCACTCCAACGGAGAAACAAAACAACACCCAAGTATGAGACCAGCAAAGCTGCTCGTTACGCCTGCAATTCTCCGCAGCTTTTAAAAGGGTCCCATTCTAATCACACTTGTTGGATGTCCCAGTGGAGCAGACATGGGGCACTCTACATAGAAACACACTTAGCTAGAGACTTGTTGTCACCCGGAATGATGGTGCCATGTACAGGAAGTGGATGTCAATCTTTTGGTGTTTCTGATTTCCAAGAGAAACACACCGGTGTTGGGATGACAGGAGAGGTAGTGAATAAATTATGCTGGGGGCAGAGGTTAGCGTTATATTGTGTTTCGGATGTCATGGCGGGTAGGGATGGTGGTGTATTGTTCTCTTATAATAATGGATAGGAAATTGTTCGACATTTGGTTATGAAGCTTTTGTTTTATTTTTACTAAGAATTAATGTATTTACAACTGTCATTCAAAAGTACGAAAACAAAAAGGCCACATTATTAAAACGTTAAGATCTAGTTGTCAATATCGCGTGGTCTACTCGGCATGCAAGCTTAAACTTTGGCTACTAGTGTCTTACACAGAAGAGTAAATAATGGAAGGGGTAATAATTAGAAATGAAAAACTGTATTTAGGTTACGCTACTGTGATTTCAGTTTGAAGCACTTTAAATAGGAAAGTCGAGCTTTTATTTGTGTCGATCAAGTCTAGAGGTTTACCTAACGGCAACATAAAGTGTAGCTTAGAGACCCACTTGCTTGGGGGCCCCGAAATTTATTACAAAGATATTTTCAATCATTGTGAAGATGAAAATTTCTTTAGTTGATCTCACAAGCTTTGGGCCTTATCAAATCTAAATCCAGTTCTGTAACTACATTACGTAGAACGGATAATCCTTGAATATTTTATTCATACAATATGCAATATTTTCAGTAAATTTATTTATTTAAAAAAAAAACATTTTCTATAATCCTTTTTGTTTAAACCTCGGTGGAAAAAGGATTTTTTTTAAACAAAATAAATTAGTACAAGGCTTAAAGCATAAAGGCTTATGCATAATATACATAAATTATAAATGCGTCGTTCAGTTGTAGTAAAAATAAATACACCAGCGGGTAATTGTAGGTTTCAGATTCCTTCATCTTCATGCATCTTCGCAAGACAGACATCGATAAATGCTACGAGTCAATGTAACTATTGTCAATGTAACTATGGTCAATGTAACTATGGTCAATCTAACTATGGTCAATCTAACTTCGGTCAATGTAACTAAGGTCATTGTAACTATGTTCATTGTAACTATGGTCATTGTAACTATGGTCAATGTAACTATGTTCATTGTAACTATGGTCATTGTAACTATGGTCAATGTAACTATGGTCATTGTAACTATGGTCATTGTAACTATGGTCAATGTAACTATGGTCATTGTAACTATGGTCAATGTAACTATGGTCATTGTAACTATGGTCAATGTAACTATGGTCATTGTAACTATGGTCATTGTAACTATGGTCAATGTAACTATGGTCATTGTAACTATGGTCAATGTAACTATGGTCATTGTAACTATGGTCATTGTAACTATGGTCAATGTAACTATGGTCATTGTAACTATGGTCAATGTAACTATGGTCATTGTAACTATGGTCATTGTAACTATGGTCAATGTAACTATGGTCATTGTAACTATGGTCAATGTAACTATGGTCATTGTAACTATGGTCATTGTAACTATGGTCAATGTAACTATGGTCAATGTAACTATGGTCATTGTAACTATGGTCAATGTAACTATGGTCATTGTAACTATGGTCAATGTAACTATGGTCAATGTAACTATGGTCATTGTAACTATGGGTTATGTTAAACATGTAGAGCGAAGTGAAACTCCGGGAGGTGCAATGAGAATTGATGTAATGCTCAATTTACTCTTATATTGTTCTGGGGGGGGGGGAGAATTCCTCACAGGAGTAATGTCCAGCAATTACTGACCACTCGTCTCAGCGTCCACAGTTTTCTACTCTTTTACTTGTCAGAATAACGTTTTGCTTAGACGACGTGTAGTCACGTGCAAATGTAGTCACGAGATAGACGCGGCCAATGAAAAAACTGCAATGACCAGTGGCGCCCAAACTTTTCCAGTCAGTGGACATACAAATTTAATTAATCATGCCACAAACCTCAAAACATCGACACCAGACCCGTGTTACCGAGCCTTAGTGGTTTCATTATGAACTGTGGACAGTTTCGAGAGGCCGGATAAAACCATACCAATGACCAGATGTTGCCCGCGCGTCATTTCAGCAGACTTACATTGGCATTTTTTCAGACTAACCGAGAGAACCTTTCAAGGCTCATATCTAGGTCTTGATCTATGTGGTTTTCAATAATGGATTCTTGTAGATGAAATATCAATGCCCAAAGTAAGAAAAGAGTCGTAGTTTGTGCATCACTGGCTTACGGTTTAACTATTTTTGTTTGTAGTTTGTTGTTTGTTTCAATACCACTAAGCTTGAATCAGATCGTGAAAATAAAGGTCTGGAGACAAACGAGTTTTGCAAGTCCACTCACAAGTCCGAGGGAAATAATTTGACGGGCTCGGTAGAACTGGGTTTATTTTTTGTGTATCTCTCACGTTTTGTTTTTTTATGAAACGTTTTAGGAACTTGATCTAATCTCAAGTTGATCTCCATCCACATTATTGTTTGTACTAAAAAGACAGGAGCTCTCTTATTTCGGCTGTCAAACAGAAACTCATACACAATGTATGAAGATAGGAAGTGTCCTGAAGCAATGTATTTTAAAAGGTATAGGATACAATTACTTAAGTCGTTCAGTTGTAGTAAAAATAAATACTATCAATATGTAGGAAGTATTATCATTTTCTTATGTTTTTTTAGGTCCCTATATATTGCTCCCAAAATTCTTCTCTCTCTCTCTCTCTCTTTCTCTCTCTCTCTTTTTCTATGTTACAGATCAAAGAATGTAGACCGGATCTTGCAGCAGTGAGTTATATGACAGTGATTGTGCGGTGCTTTCCTTTATATATAAGCTTTGATATTTTAAAAAGTATTTTTAAAATGTTGCTTGCTATGATCTAGTTGGTAACAATGATTTAATAGAACGTCCTTGACATTGTATAGAATCGACAATTTACCGTGCATCCTCTTCAAGTCGTTTTATTTATATTCAACAAAAGAGAATTTTAGCAAGAGAGAATTTGTAAAATATCATTTATCTTTCTAATATACGAGTCTGTAAATCATTGTATTTAAGAAGAAACAAATCATGTATTGGCTGTAATTGATTCAAAACAACAAAACAAAAAGTTTAGCTGTAGCCAGGTCTTATTAAGATGAGATTTTTTTTTTGGATTTTTTTTAAATCTCTCAAACATTGAATGTTTTGTCCAGCGCCGAGTCCCTCTTCGCTAGGGTGTGAGAGGCTTATGCAGACCAAATATTTCAGACTCACTGATTGGAGCCGATCATGCTAAAGATGTATGAGACGAGTCTGTTGTGGCGCTGTCGCCCTGAGGGGACTCTGGGGAGTGGGAGCCGTGGTCACAATGAATCGATGAACTAGAACAAAGAAATAAGTGAAGTTCTCTCTCTCTCTCTCTCTCTGTCTCTCAGCCTCTCTCTTTCTCCCTCTCTGTCTCTCTCTGTCTCTCTCTCTCTCCCTCTCTGTCTCTCTATCTCTGGCTCTCTCTCTGTGATATCACTCTTTCTCTCCAGTCCATTAAATGGTCTAAACTGAAAACCCCCGTACCTCTCCAATAACCACACTTTGGCTGACATCATGATTAGATGTAATCAACTGGCCACGTGAGAGTGTGGTAATGTGTAAGACAAGATGTAATGGGAGGAGATAGGGTGAGAGGAAGGAGGGCAACCCGTGAAGAGTCGGAGTCTGTACTTGTTGGTTCACAGCTTGGTTAGAGCCTGCAGAGTGTTCTTGTACAGTTCTAGTTCTAGACTTCAAGACTGCTATTTCCTCCCTTTAAGTATGTGTGCTGGGACATCACTTTGGTTAATGATGACATGAACGTTGCTGTGGTGGTCTAATAACTAGCATTTTCTGAGATACTTTTTGGAAGCATCTGGAAAGAGAGACAGTTTTAGAGACAGAACATAAGAGAGAGAGAGAGAGAGATGGGGGGGGTGGAGATAAAATGTAAGAGAGAGAGAGAGTAAGTGTCAAACACGAATGACTTGTGAGCTATGTATAGGCTAGTTATTTATTGTGTTTTCGTGTGTCCAAGTGTCTGAGATGGCCATGCTAATCATAGCTTTGTGTAAAACTGGGCTTTGGCTCGATTCACTCAAACACATCCATGTCGATGCTGGGTGAAAGGGTCAGCGGGAGATAAGGAAGGGAGAATAACGAATATGTCACGTCATATAGAGTTACGTACGCCCCCCAGAGAGCAGATGTTAAACTCCTCGAGTTTTTTTTTATAATTTTTGTCCAAAGTATGGACACTCACTTCGAGGTTATTCGGAACACATAACACCTGAGACAAGACACCTTAAAGAAGATCTTAAACAAGACGCCAGAGACAAGACACCTTAAAGAAGATCTTAAATAAGACGCCAGAGACAAGACACCTTAAAGAAGATCTTAAACAAGCCACCTTGAAGAAGCTATTAAACAAAACACCTTAAAGCAGAACTTTGAAAAGACATCTGAGAGGCAAGACACCTTAACGAAGATCTTAAACAAGACACCTTAAAGATCTTAAACAAGACACCTTAAAGATCTTAAACAAGACACCTGAGACAAGACACTCTGGAGAAGAGTTTAGACAAAACACATTAGATAAAAGTCTGAGACAAGACATCTGAGACAAGACAATTAAGCATGACACAGAGCAGATATTGTCAGACCCGAAACAAAACATTTTATGATTGGCGATAGGCTGAGATGGATTTTTAAATACATCTCCATTCATTTAAAAAAAAAAAAAACTCAATGCCGAAACATCAAAAGACATCGTCATAAGAGCCTTCTCTTCTTGTAAAAGTTTTGTGTGGTATCTGCCTCCATATTAGTTCTTGTCCCAATCTATCTGACTAGCAATGAAACCTAGCCAAAGATAATTTTAGATCTCTGATTTCACCATTACCTCGGAACGTAACCGGGTCGCTGTAGCTGAGATGCTTGTAGCTGGTTTGACATCTTGTGCCAACGCAAATGAAATATATTTTATTGACGTCTCATGTCTTTCTCCGTACTGTCGACCGGAGCGTTGCGTGAAAAGACTCGCCGAGTGTCCATCTGTGGTCAGCTCGCTCCATTGGTTAGGCTTGGGGCGCTTAATGAAGTGGACAAAGCAAACTTTGGACTAAAATAAAACGGATTTGGGCTGGGGAGGGTGAGTTTCGAGAGCGTGTACAATAACACAGGAAACATGACATTGATTCTGGCTTCATGACATGAGAACAACCAGCCATCCCCTCCCCTCTCACCGACTTCCCTTCTTGTATTCCTATGAATTGACCCACTCTCTGAGTCTGCTTTTTTTTTTTTTACTAGTAGGTCGGCAAAAGATTTTCTGGACTCAAAACATGGTTGGGTCCATCGAGAGACTCAGACCGAGGCACACAAAGTCAACAGAGCCCCGTGACTTGAATAGTCTCAGAGGGTTCTTTGATGACACAAACATCTAGAATTTACTTTTTTTCCCCCCTAAGACTTCAGAAAAATGTTTAGTAATTGAACTTTAGATAATTATATACAAATAAGTATGAGGGTTATTGTTACAGAAACATTGGTTGCAACATTATAACAAAATTTTTTATATAAATAGTCAATAAAGTTTGAGACTTATGTGAGTTGTTTCCCTTGTCTGGTTACATATCTGACCGTACTAGTTCTCGCTATGGTTTCCAGTGAGATTTCGTATAATGTTATTACGTACGTAGTTCCAAAATTGATGGTCATTCTATCGATCCACATTTAAACAACATTCCTCAGTCTTCACGTTAGCTCTGCTTCCAAACAACCATCAAGCAACTCCCAGCCGGGATTAGTCAGATGGATCATTACACTTTTGTCACAGAACTCAACTACATCTCAGGCTGATGGGAGTTGGAGAGAAAGAAACAAGAATCGCTTTTTAAATGCATTCATAAAAACAAGAAAATCATTGAATAATACTTTAAAAACACAAAAACAATGCTTATATTAAGTGTAATTGTATCAGTAAGTCTGGATCAGTCATGTAAACATACCTCGGACAGACGTTGGCATAACAGATCTTCATAATTAGAAATATTTTTAACATGTGTTTTTGTTAAGTATTATTATTATTATTATTAGGCCTATTATTATTATTATTATTATGTTAGAAACGAACGAGTAGAGTCATTCTCTGGCGCTGCCAGGATCGAGTTTCGTCAAAGAGAAACAAAATTCAATGTAGTCTCTGTCTCTATGAGTGTCCACTGAGGAATGTTCTGGTGATGTGGCAGGTCTGCAGCAGTACCGCCCTCTGACAGGCAACGAGAATGTTCCTAGGAATGTTAAGGGCCTTGAAGGTATCTGTGAGGTCAGTTGTTATTATCCCCTCGGTTGGGCCTTGAAGGTGTCTATGAGGTCAGTTGTTATTATCCCCTCGTTGGGCCTTGAAGGTGTCTATGAGGTCAGTTGTTATTATCCCCTCGGTTGATATAACAATGGGGTATGGGGGTATATTGTTGTTGTTGTTTTTTTAAATCGTTTTCAATGCACTGTGATCATATCACTGTCTGGACCAGTTTGGAAGGCAAGAAGGGCATATCTTGTGAAGGTTTACATGATCGTTTTTAAATGCATAAAAATGTTCACTAAGTGTTCAACACTTCTCAAGGGGACTAATTGAACAATTCAATCTGTCAAGTACGATAGCTTTCCCTTGTTCAAGATACCAAACAAAATAATTAATTACCTATAGTTGATTGGGGGTGGGGGGAGGCGCGGTGTCTTAGTGGTTAAGCGTTTGGCTTTTGAACCTGGGTTCCTGGGTTCGAATCTCGATGAAGACTGATTTTGAATTTCGGGATCTTTAGGGCGCCCTGAGTCCACCCAACTCTAATGGGTACCTGACTTAAGTTGGGGAAAGTAAAGGCGGTTGGTCGTTGTGCGTTGTGTTGTCTGAGATTGGGTGTGGGAAAAATAACGTGAACAAACTTTGAGCTAGACAGACAAACAGACAAACAGAGTTGATATATAAGCTTTGTAAAAAAAAGGGAACGCCCTGAATTCGAACTCAAGGCCTAAGTCACCTCAGCATCTTCAAGCAATGTGTTCATTGGAGGATTGGAACGAGAGAAACAATTAACACAATGTTTGGTTATAAACAAATGACTGGGATGCTAAGTTTCGTATCAAGCGTAAATTGATAGAAAGCGATATTGGAATAACACAGTTTAAATGCCAAATGTCTACAATCGTAATGTATTTATTGATTCTATGGCCATGTCGTTTCCTCTAGAAATATATTAATAACATGTCATCAACTTCAAGTAGATCTAGTAGGTCTAGACATGAGGTCTACTCATTTACTTGGAAAGGTTTTAGACTCTCAGTTACAAGTAGCCATTAGGCTGAAAAAGCAAAAGCATACAGTTTGTGTGTGTGCGTGTTATGAAAGTTTGTGTATGTGTTTGGGTCTATGTAGGCTGTAAGCTATACAATTAAACTTATTGACAGTTTGTACATTAAAAAAAAACAACAGATTTACTGAAAAAAAGAAAGCTATCTACATGTAGGTTGTAGAGACTAGGGTCTCAAATCAATACACATTCCTGTGATTATATAACTTTTTTTTTGTGGGGGGGAGGGCAGGGTGATTGTCTCGATTTTTCTTGTCTTACCTCTTTCCAATTTTCACCTCTCTGTCTTTTCTCTATTTCTTTCCTCTCCCTCACTCTTTCATCTCTCTCTCTCTCTTCTATTCTCCGTTTCTTTTCTTCTTGTCTCTTTCGTTTCTCTCTATTTCTCTCTGCGTATTTCTTTCTCCTTCTCTTACCTCCCCTGCCCTCCTGTGGGCTCCACTCTCGTCCTGTGGCTCGCTCATTGCGTGACCTCATCTCAGTAAGCTACTTTGGCCACGCAAATAAACTGCCTGGTTGAAGGTAATGAATTGACTGGTCTCAGCCGGACATCAGGCCGCTAAAGCTGTCTTTACACAGAAATCAAATGTTTTATTTCGGGACATTTACCGTACGCCGTGGAGCTGGAGATGGACAAGATTAGTTCGGACTGATACATAATGTGAGCTCCTCTGTGCGAGAGAGCGACAAAGTTATGTATGGTCAAAGTGATCTTGTCATCAGAGCGTCCTGTCTGACCTTTGATATCTGGGAGCTGGGGAAAAAAAAGGTGGGTGGGGGCGCTGTTAAGCGACTTGTTGATTATTGAATTTGTAATGAGCCTTTTTCTTTATTCGGTGTGTCTCTTTCTATGTGATGTCTATGACGTGTGTTTCTGTCTATATGGTATGAGTATTGGATATGTGTCTGTATCTTTATGACATGTGTGTATATCTACTTTATATGTCTCTGTCTATAAGACAATAGTTTCTGTTTATATCATGTGTGTCTCCGTCGATATGACTCATATTTCTGTCTATATGAAGTGTGTCTCTGTTGCTGTTGTGTCAGCTCCTATCCTAGAATAGGATATGACAAAATCATGCAGGTAACTGATCTATCTTAGAGTAGGGTATGACATAGGCCTGCAGATAAATGATCTATCTTAGAGTAGGGTATAACATAGGCCTGCAGGTAACAGATCTATCTGTGACAGGTTAGCGAAAGGGACGGGTGTGTGGCTGGTTTAATGTCTAGGGGATGATTATTTTTAAAGCTATCACACACCAACCCGTCAGCATATAAATCGGGAGCAGGCACGCAACGAGACAAGCAATGAAATAGAGATACAAAGTTAAAAATTGAATTTTTAATGAAGAAATCTATTACCTTTAAAAAAAAGTTACCAACCCGAAAGTTTTTCATTGAAAAATGGTGTAATTTTTTAAAATATGCTTGCATTGATAATTTTTAAAATTTCAGAAAAGAAAAAAGTTGCATCAGAACTTTGAATGATCTAAAATATCATGATGTCCGATTTTCATTTTCTCTTCTAGTTTCTGAGATCTAAACGGGACGGACGGACAGACATGCCACCAAAACTAGTAGTGTCTTTCCCCTATTGGGGGCCGCTAAAAACAAAAGAAGCGCGAGATGAATGAAATATAAATTACAATTAAAACGGGTTTACCCAATTTGTTAAATAAATCGCATTATAAAGTACGTGAGGACTTTTAATTTCGCAGATATAAGGAACGAATTTATGTAAAAATGCTTTTGAAACACAAAATTTGAAGGTTATTTTTATTAAATAATGAAATCAATAGGCTATATTTTGTACTTTTATGTGTCAAAGTAAAAAACTATCTGTGTTAAGGAAACATGGCCTAGATCCATGAAATAGTAATACTTTTATAGACTTAGGCAACTTTTTTTTTTGAGGGTCTTTAGTTTGTTTTAGGCCTACTATACATACATCACGGTTCCAGTTAGTATCCAAGGAACATTTATGCCAAGTTTTATCAAGATTGGTCAAACGGTTTTGATTTCTATAAGGAACATACGCCTTACTTTCTGGTTTATAGTGTAGATAACTAATAACAATGTCTTTGTTGATGGATGATCTCATTGGATGTTTCTGTTACATGTCAACTCTTAATTGAACAAGACTTGATGTCCAGTTTCCATATTGAAGTTCAAACATTGGCTTGATCGATAGTTCCATTTCAACAAGTGGAAACAGCCACGAACTATTTCTATCAGCTGCTCTGGCATATTCCTGCTAGTCTCTAAATATATATGGTAGATGTCATTTGTGTATTATCTATACTTTTTAAGATCAATCAATTAGATTATCGACAACATCATCTGTTGTGTCTCATTTGTTTTATTTTCTGTTTGTTTTTCTCATTATTTCTCTTCTCTTATTCTTTATCCCTCTCTTCTCTTATTCTTTATCCCTCTCTTCTCTTATTCTTTATCCCTCTCTTCTCTTATTCTTTATCCCTCTCTTCTCTTTATTCTTTATCCCTCTCTTCTCTTATTCTTTATCCCTCTCTTCTCTTTATTCTCTTCCTTTCTCTTTTCTTTTACGCTTCTCGTGTCGTGAACCTTTTTTTCTTTTTTTTTGTCTGTCTGTCTGTTTCAGTTTTGAGTTTTTGGCACAGCGGCACAATTTAGGCATTGTCGTGCCCGTAATCCTTCAAGGATTACTTTCCTTTCATATCACAAGAGCTAAATTCCGTACAGTTAAATCACTAAAAGCAAGGTCTATTCAAAACAATTGTTCAGCAGGAACACTATTGATAATAACGAGAAGTTAACTTACATGAGTTAACAACAAGAGTGTATGCTTAACAATTTAATGAATGAATGAATATTATGAACAGAATGATGAATAAATATTATGAGTGTTGACAAGGCAAACACAAGTTAAACATATTATTCAAATGAGATATATCACACCTTAAGTTCGGTGGCACAATTTGATCACGGCCTCACAAAACCCACACACAGTCACAATGCCATGGACGCACGGACCACACCAAAACAAATCAGGCTGACTATAACAGAGTTCCAAGCCTGCGTCCCTCAACAAGGAAAATGAGCATTCCTTGAGTTCTCCATTCACAGGATCATAGGACCAACGACTTTAGAGCTACACCACTAAGAATAGAGTAAAATAAACAAACTTACCCAATACTGGGGAAGAAAACACCAAAGAAAACAACTCCAACCAAAGATCTGCCATCAGTACAACCACAACAGAAGCACGGATGCAAATGGGGGAGGATATATATGGAAACCATCCATGATCCTTTTATTTACGTTCCAGGACAGTGTCGCAAGGACTCTGAAATTGTTGCATCCAATTGTTCGCATATGTGTGTGTGAAATTGCATTCATTATTTTGAATCAACCATGTCATTTTTAAAAGTAATTTTAAGTAATCTAGACTAAAAATAATAAATATTTTGCGATTGAAAATGTTTTAATCAATTGTTTTTTTAAGCGCAACTTATGCTTATGAGCATGCCCAGTATGCGATGCTTCAATCACTTTTCTGGACCATTTGTGACCATAAAGATGTTCTAGACTAAATTCGAACTTAGGGTTTTGAGCCTCCATGGCGTAAAGCCGACGTGCTAGCCACTGAGCTATTCAAGCACTTATACAAATATTAGGTTTGTTAGTTTAATGTTTTTTTTTGGTGAACGGCCTAATTCTCCACAAAAGGCTTATCTCTTTTCGCTTAGTTCATATTCTACATAAAACCAAATTAGTTAATTACGACTGATTAAGAAATCGATTCATATTTTATATTGATTTGTATTTAGTCATCGACAAGGAATAATTGTGCAAAGTTTAAATTCAACCGATAATGGAAAGTGAGAGAAATAACTTGTCAAAGATTCCACCCAGACAGACAGACAGACGGAGTGAGCTTTTTAGTAAATATAACTACTCATGTGATCATTTTTGCTCGTTTTTTTTTTGTGTGTGTTGCCACTGGTAACACGCGTTTAGAAAGATCCAGTAAAGAATACAAAAGAAAGCTAGAAGACTGCCTGTGTGGTCATAACTCAAACTTGTAATTGTCAAAGTGGAAAGAAAATGTGTAACACCACAGGGGGCTTCTAAAGGTTAAATGAAGATGACTTTTTGTAATGTCAGACTTTCTAAATACAGCTTTGAATTGACGTCTGCTACGCTCTACCATCATTGCTTCCATCTTGCTTGTCTGTATAGCATCAATATCCACCTTCTATCAATGCGATTTATACCTTCTTTTTCGTTTAGTGAGAACTGTTTGGATAAAGATAGGTAGAATTATTCTAGTTTGGACCAAAGAATCAAGTTTGTTTAAGACTTATTGAAACTCAATCAATGGCGATATTCTTACTACAATTAAAACTTTTTTTTTTTACAATATGCTAGTAGATGTAAGTATCACGGGTCAAATTGTGACCTTTCACATCGTGTAGTGTATCGTCTGCAAACTGTAAAGTATTACTTATGAAAGTAGTTCCATAAAGGGGGAAAAAAGTTCAAAATATTAACAAAAAAAAAACAACAAGTGTTTGAAGAAAGACAAAAAAAAAGGTGCGTCATTAAAAATGAGAGCAGAAGTGAAGCTGTTCGAAGTTAGAAGTACAGGCCGGGGAGGGGCTTGCAAGAGGAGGTCCACTTTTGTGTTTCATTTAATAGGAACATCAAAATTTTCTGTCATTAATTTAATTAAAGATGCATAATTACGAAAGATATTACGGAAGCAATTATTGGAATTAGATTGAAGGTGATTGCGTCCCCCACAGTGCACTGATAGACCTTGTGTCCTGTTGGCTATGTGTCGGTCAGTCGGCCAGTTTCTTTTTTTTTTTTTTTTGTAGCTTTCGTCTTTATTTGTTCACCTCTCTGTCTCTCTCTCTCTCTCTCTCTCTCTCTATCCATCTCTTTCCCTCTTGTTGTTCAATCTCTGTAGTAATTACTCTTGTGACAGTTTTTATTTTATCATAAAGCTCCTATTCCCTACAGACTAGACTAAAGGTTTAAGTGTTCTCCCGTCCCATACCCTCGTATTACATCGCTTCAGACAGTGTCTACTAGGTGTGGGTTGGTCTATGCATGTGTACGTGTCTGTGTAATGTGTGTGTGTGAGTGTGTCACTACGTTTCCCTCAGCTATAACGACCTGTGAAACTCTGCCAGATGTGCCTGAAGTTATCGCATTAGTCCAAGAGGATTCAAGTCATTAGGGCCAGCTTGTGATTTCAGACAAATTATCACGGATGCCTATCAGATTTTTTGGGGGAAAATACCCAGTAATGTGAAAATACCCTCTTCTTTATTTTTTGTTCTAGGGTCATTCATTCTGTACGTGAGTGTGTTTTGGAAAGAGGAGGGGGGGGCGGAGGAGGTGGTGGTGAGAGATTATGAAAACCAATACAATCAAACGTATAACGAAGATATAAAACCATAATGAGCCTACTTAAATGTCCTCCGGTCCTAAGTTTAGATAAAATCGATAACGTAATAACGCAGTTATGGGGTTAACACCATGGTTCCAAATGTCACAGCATTTATATCTGGTGAGAATACCCAACTTTCATAACACTGTTAATACAAATACACTAACACATCTGTTTAAACTATATCTGGGAGAAACACCTAGGTCTATACATTTATATATCTATAATACTTTTCTAGGTCTAACAACACAGAAAATAAAATATACAAATCGTTTCCAAGTAAAGTAAAAAACAACAACAACAACAACAAAAAAACAACTAGCTGTTACAAACCTAAACATAAAAAATTAATATTTAAAAATACATTAAGTTATTCGCAAACATAAAAATAGAAGTTGCGTATCAACACATTATTAATGCTTATGTGTTAGGTGTTGCTAAATATGTAGGTCACAGCTAGGACTCCTACTGTACTTCTCATTTCTCATTAATCTTAAGACTCGAATATATATATATATATATATATATATATATATATATATATATATATATATCATGGGCGTAGAAAAATATTTGTTTGTATGTATGCGTGTGCGTGTACATAATCTTTATGACATTCTGACCCTTCAGTCTTTCGGAACACGTTGATTGTGCCCGTGTATTGTTCTTCCTGGAGTTAGTGGAAACATTATTGACTCACAGCCATTGCTAGCAAGGGGGTCTGGGGGAGCGCTAGGAGCTTCCCCAGCGCGGGGCCAAGCCCCGCCGCCAAGCACTATTTCTGGTATTGAAAGCCAACAAAATGCATGTTCTGAGGTATCTACAGTGCATTATCCTGCTATTAAAAAGTCTGATTTCAAAAACCTAATGTGCTTTTCTGACTTAGACCCTCCCGCGTCGTTCGGCGCATTTGCAGTCAAGCTGTTTCCACAAAAATCTGTCACTGGTAATGTCTGAAGCCTCTTCCCACCTGCTCTGAGGACCTCCATGAATGTATGTACTAGGATGTCATCGCAACTCTTATTATGCGTAATTCATTTTGTCGGAGAACATGTCCCCCAAGCCTCATGCGACGCTCTCTCACAATCTTACTAAGGGGTCGACTCCCAGTTCGGCATAGGATTTCCTTGATTTAGACCCGATCTCTATAACTGACTCCTAAAATCTGTCTTAGCCATCTTTATTGAGCGACATTTAGTGTTTTTCAATTTCGGTAGATGACTATTCTCTGCACTTTATTAATGGAGACCCGCCACTGGTAGAAATGTGTAACCTCTCTTGAATACGCTCTTGGAATTAGGTGACTAGTTTGCTTTAGATTTTATATCGAAAAGGGAAGTTTTATCGTCAAAATCACCTGTTGGGGGGCTTAAACTAAAAAATCTCAGGACTTACATGTTGTTTTTTAATTCAAAACCCCATTTAGCTACGATCATAGAATTTGGTAACTGTAGCTTGCTTTAGAATAATATTGAAGATAGACGTTTTCCCTCCTCAAAACGCTCTGTAGGGGGGTTTAAACTAAAAAATTCCTGGTAGGGGGTTTTAAACTCAAAACCCTCTTAGCTGCGATGGGGCAAGTGATGGTTTAGTATTAAAATCTCACCTAAAATAAAAAAAATCAGTCACTAAAGCCCGTCTCCCTTTCATTTCGGGGGGGGGGGGGAGGGGATTGAACCCCAAAAACCTCCCCTGGATACGCCCATGATATATATATCGAATTCGAATTCGAATACATTCGAACATATGTATATATATATATATATATAGTAAAAAGTAAATTTCCCTTTTAGACCTTGCGATCTATAGGGCAGATCATGTCATCTGTTTGTGGCCCACAGTTAACGAGAGTACCATGTGGCCAGCACAACGACCAACTGCCTTTACTTTCCTTAACTAATTTCAAGTACCCATTAAAGGTGCAAAAAAATCCCGAAATTAAAATCCAACTCTTCACCAGGATTCCAACTCGGGGCCTCGGTTCGGAAGAAAAGCGCTTTACCGCGCAGCAACCGCGCCTCTATATATTTACATATAGCTTCATCCTTAAACTTTAAACATGAATGTGAGATGTAGCTGTGAGATGTAGCTGTGAGATGTAGCTGTGAGATGTAGCTGTGAGATGTAGCTGTGAGATGTAGCTGTGAGATGTAGCTGTAAGATGTAGCTGTGAGATGTAGCTTTGAGATGTAGCAGCTATTCTGTGAGAGTTAATGAAGGAAAACATTTGGTTTCGCTCCTGTTTGTCCCTCTATGGATGTGCAAGTGTCTAGTACCCCTATCAATAGTAGCCTCCACGGAAAATACTATAGATAGCTGGCTTTTTTTGGTTGTACAAAATTAAAAAGTATAGATAAGCTATGTTTTTTTTTTAAAGGTATAGGGGAGATAACTATTGTGCATTTTCTAATATTGCAGAGCTGAGTATTCTATTCGATTACAGTACAAAATAAATGTTAAATGAAAGAATTATTAGACTTTCACTCATAGACATACATAAATATAGACTGACCGAAGGAAGTAACTTCATGTAACTTGAAAACATGTATATCTATCATGGGCGTAGCCAGGATTTTTTCTCCGGGGGGGGGGGGTGTTGGGAGGGGGGAAATTTTTTTGCTATTAAAAAGTTTTATTTCAAAAAACCCAATGTGCTATTCTTACTGACTTAGACCCTCCCGCGCCGTTCGGCGCATTTGCTGGCAAGCTGTTTCCACAAAAATCATTCACTGGTAATGTCTGAAGCCTCCTCCAACCTGCTCTGAGGCCCTCCATGAAAGTGTGGAGCCAAGTTGTACTAGGATGTCATCGCAACTCTTATTATGCGTAATTCATTTTGTCGGAGAACATGTCGCGCAAACCTCATGCGACGCTCTGTCACAACCTTACTAAGGGGTCGACTTCCATTTCGGAATAGGATTTCCTTGATTTAGACCCGATCTCTATAACTGACTCCTAAAATCTTTCTTAGCCATCTTTGTAGAGACACATTTAGTTCTTTTCAATTTCATTGCACTTTATTAATGGAGCCCAGCCACTGGTAGACATGTGTAACTTCTCTTGACTACGATCTTGGAATTAGGTGACTATTTTGCTTTAGGTGTTATATCGAAAAGGGAATTTTTATCGTCAAAATCATCTGTTCGGGGGTTTTAAACTAAAATATATCTGGAGTTTGTTTGTTTTTTAAATTGAAAACCACATTTAGCTACGGTCATATAATTTGGTGACTGTAGTTTGCTTTAGAAATAATATTGAAGAGAGAGGCTTTCAACCTTAAAAAGCTCTGTAATCTGTTTGGGGATTTTAAACTTTTAAAAAAGCCATCTGTAGGAGAAAGATTGAAACTCAAAACTCCATTGCCTTAACTACGCTCAAAAAATTTTTGTGCGTAATTTTTTTTTATTTTTATTTTGAAGGGGTATTTTTAGCTTCAAACCCAGCTGAAGAGGTGTTTAAACTCAAAACCCCTTTGGCTACGCTCATACAATTTTGAGTGTGTAATTTGCTTTTTTTTTATATTGAAGAGGGGTTTATATCGTAAATCATGGAGAGGGGTTTAAAATCAAAATGTTCCTTAGATGTGCTCTTGGAATTTTGGGATTGTCGTTTGCATTTTTTTTTGTTTTATACAAGAGAGGGATTTAAATGCAAAACCCCTGGTAGGGGTTTTTTAACTCAAAGCCCATTGGTAGTGGGTTTCAAACTCAAAACCCCTTGGTAGGGGTTTCAAACTCAAAACCCCTCAAAACCCCCTGGTAGGGGGTTTTAAACTCAAAACCCCCTTGGCAAGTGATGGTTTAGTATTAAAATTTCACCTAAAATAAACAAAAATTAAAGCAAAAGATCAGTCACTAAACTCCGACACACCCCCTCCGGGGGGATTTCATTTCGGGGGGGGGGTGAACCCCAACCCCCCCCCCCTCCCCTGGCTACGCCCATGATATCTATTGTATTAGGATTTCCGAATTATGAAAAATTGCATGATCTTCATTCTTAGAGATTTAAAAAAATACTAGTGAAAATAATGTAATACTTATAAAGGTTATGGCTGAAATAGATATGAATACTTAACTTTTATACTGCTCATAAATGCTGTATAATAAAGTACACAAAATTGCAAGTCACAAATTTTCGTTTCATAAAACTCTTTAATCGGCCAGTCTATATTTATTTATGTCTATGCTTTCACTCTAGGACTTCAAAACTCACTAACTCAAGGTAATAAAGAAGATTTCATAAGAAGATCAACAGCCAGGCATCGAGATAGTGTTGTAAATATGGCTCAAACCATTTTATTTAGTTGGCCACTATGACCTTCAATTGAGCGTCCTTGACATTGTTTAGTTTATTGTGAAAATCTTCAATACAGACTTGAAGAAAGAATGGCACTCGATTTTTCCCGCGCAACGTGGGGTGTCAATAACCTTTAACAATTCCCTTGAACAGTGATAAACGATCCATCAGTTTCCATTGACGAACCATCCACTCTAGCACACAGCGTCCAGTGAGGAACTGGTCTAAATAATATCTGGATGACATTATCGACACTAAGATACAAGGTACAGCTAGAACTGAACAAAAGAAACAAACTTTAAAGTAGGTCATGTTGGTCGAGACAAAAAAAAGAAATCTTGATAATTTTGAATCGAACGTCTGGATCGATTTCTCTTTAAAAAATTGGGGCTCTAGAGTAATCGATGCCTAAATTTTGATCAGCAGCGGTAGCGGATTTGGATTGATTTTCATGTCTCCACTGGTGAAGGACCCCTTAAAGCAGACATTTTTCTTTCGGTAGAGTTTTCAAAGGACAGATCACTTTAAAGTGGCACCACACAGAAGGATCTTTGTTTTTAATTGACTATATATCTACTAATATCTAGTCATCTCCTTCTCTCTCTCACTCTCTCTCTCTCTCTCTCTCTCTCTCTGTATATATATCTATAATACTGAATTCGTCCCCAATATTCGGACTCCATGACAAAACAAAATATTTATAAGTGGCAGATTGTATAGAAAAAAATAAACAAACTGCTATTCCTATAGATCTACACTAACAATGTTTCTTGTACTAGAGTAGTCTGGGAGGAAATAAAAAAGTTTGTGTTGTTGTGGAGGTTTCTGACATAAAGTATGCTGATGAAGGGGGGAGGGAGTCTGTCATAATTTGTGTTTGCTGGAGGAGGAGTCCGTCATACTTTGTACTGTTATACATGACTTACAGTTTCAAATATAAATGCATGTTAATAGAAATGTTGTGGGTTTTTTTTTGTTAATATGTTCTTACTGCACGTGTTGTTATCTTATGTTACATATATTCCAATTGGTAACAGAACCGCTATAAGCTTATTATCTCTTAAATTATAAAACTTGAAATAACTTGAAGAACTTCTTTTGTGAACAAAAGTAAATATTACTTTTATTATAATATAGACAAAATCAACTTGTGATAAATACAATAAATATAGTAGACTTTAATAATAATTTAAAATCGCATTATATTTTTATTATTTTTTTTACAAAACTCAGTGCAATAACACATCTTTTCAGTCTCACGTTCTGGAGTTGTCTGTCCTAACTCAGACAGCTGAAGAAAATGCCACCTATCTTGCATCATGCAAAACCAATCGCTAACTTCTTCCCTCCGTCACCATAGAAACACACAAATACACAATTCAAAGTACTAGTCAATCAAAGAACTGTCGAATCAAACTGTTGTGAAACAAAGTGCTTTCAATTGAAAGTACGAATGAATCGAAGGTGATGTCGAACAAAGTACTGTACAAAGCACTTTCGACTTCAATGTCTATGTGGTATTAATATCTTTGCTCCCAGCACTTTCGTTTGGGCGGGTCTTGGGAGAATTAAATAAATCACTGAGCTGATGAAATCAGACCTAACTGCTTGGAGGCTGCCTGGTTGTGGGATATGTGTTTCGGCCTGTCGTCAGGTTGAACCCTTGCCGTCCAGCTGGATCTAGGACTTTATGATTCTCATTTCTATAGAAACAATCAGACGACATGTGAGCACTGGCGGATCCAGAACTTTGGAGTGGGGGGGGCGATTTTTTTCCAAACCCTAACCCTAACGCCCAGTAAACCCTAACCCTATGCATAAACGTGCGTACAGCATATATATATATATATATATATATATATATATATATATATATATATATATATATAAATATATTCGATATATGAGAATAAAATAAGTCTGCTTCTCAATCTTCGGCGAAAAAGAAACAGAAAAAAAAAACAGTCATGTTGAGGCCTTTCTCTTGCAAGCTTGGGGGTCTGGGAGAGCGCTGTAAGCTTCCTCGGTGGGGTTCGGGCATTGCATTTTTCACGGCTGAAACGCATTCTCCTAACATCTACAGCTCATTAATAATTAGTGGGGTTCGGGGGGAAGTCCTGACTCCAAAAGCGTTTTCTTGCATTTTCACGGCTGAAACGCATTCTCCTGACATCTACAGCTTATTATTCATCAGTGGGGTTCGGGGCGAAGTCCTGACTCCAAAAGCGTTTTCTTTCATTCTTCACTGCAGTAACGCATTCTCCTGACTTACAGCTCATTATTCATTCTATTATAAAGGACCTTTTGAAAAATGTGGAAAAATATTCTAATATGAATTTATAGTCCCTTAATACATTGCAAATACAACCGATTTGTTCTGTGAAAAGATAAGATACCCCACATATTTAGATTAAGGCTTTGAGGATCGCGGTCGAAAAAAAAATTCGATTAATAATATTTAATAAAATTAAAGAATAAATTGTGAGTTATAGTCCTAAATTTATTTAACTAGAAAAATTTGAGATAGAGTAAAGGTTGGAAAAAGTCGACTAGGAAAATATCATCTGGCTTTTGAACTCATCTCAACCGTGACGGTTATATTGAAAAATTTCGTTTGAATTATAACTTTTCCAAAGAAAAGTTTTTTTTAAAATAGTTATGATAAATTCATGTGAAATTACACAAACTCTGTCTGGAAAGGGGAAGGGCGGTAAAATGAAAACGATGAATCCTCGCTCCTTTTTATAATTTCTGCTAATGATTGCATTTTGCATTAAAGAATAGGGATTGGGCGACTCGATATAAGAATTTACTTTTTAGCCTATATAAATTATATTTGTGATTCATTCTTTTAATTTTTTAATTTCTTACTATAATACAAAAAGAAAAATTATTGGTTTGTCCTATGGGGGGGGGGTGGGGGGGTGAAGGTGATTGCATGTATAGCACTTCCACCTGTTTATATTATATAGATATTCGACTTATTTTGTTCACATACTATGATTTCTCCATTAATGTAGGACCGCCCCCCCCCTCACATACACATAAAGGGTTTAGATGGGAAGGGCAGTAGAGGTATTCGCTCCTCCCCTTCCAATCGGCGAACAGGTGAACGGCATAATATAAAGACCAGTTAAAACACCAATAACAAGTTGTAACCACGTAGATATTTAATTGATTCTCTTAGCGAGCTGTGATTTTTACAAATAAATAGGACCGCCCCCCCCCACTCGAAAGTTTATGGTGGGGGGGGGCGGATTGAAGCCATCGCCCCTTCCCGACCCTACCAAATCAGCCAAAATACTAGAAGGGGGGGGCGAAATAATCTAAAAATAGGTTGAAATATAAATAATTAGTATATATTATTAACATAAGTAATAAATTCGTATACAAATTGTGTGAATTCGTCCGCCCCCCCCCTTTCGCCCCTACCGCCCCCCCTGGATCCGCCAGTGAATGTGAGTCATACATTACACAATGACGCAAGAAAGGCTTAGCATGGCTTTAATGTCACTTGAGTCACAAATACTAGACAGTATCGATGTAGATGATGTTATAGATGCTTTTGCTGTTCAGAAAGCACGACGTGAAGCGATATGAATTGAGATTTGTCACTGGTACATTATTTCGCCAATAAACAACGGTATTATTCATTAAAAGACTCTTAATGATTATTTCTGGTTAATTTTACTGATATACTGAACCAATTTGAATGGAGTAGGGTCATATATTTATTAAGTACATTATCTCATGTCATGATGTCGAATGTCACAATGCAAGGGGCCCCCAAAGAGGTCAATCCCCCCGGACCCCCAAATCCCTAGCTACGCCCCTGCATACATAGTGCAAAGATTTATGTTTAGGCTAGCGCCAGACCTCTTTGAGACGAGGGTACCCTTTCTAGTCGTCTCAATAGAACACACGTAGACTTCATTGCAAACCTTACAAAACGTCAGCGAGACATCCCGGAAGTGACATATCCCATGATGCCTGAGCGAAGCAATTAAAACTCAATAAAAAAAAACTTTCTAGGCGGGAAAATAAACGTGCGGAGAGCTCGTGTGTGCGTGTCACTTGTTGATTAGAAATGAAAAAAAAAAAACGTGTTTTATGGGTCAAGAACTAACTCGGCCATCTTGTTGGTCAGACATTGCTTGTAAAAATTGATTTCCCTTGAGGTTGACGGTTAAACTGAAGTTTTAAAATGTTTTTTTTTCTTCATAATTTCTGTATTTTCTTGCTCACACTTCTTGAGTGTGTGTATGTGTGTGAAAATAATCTTTAAAAATATTTGGTACTCTCGGGTTTTCAGGAAAGAGAAAACAAAATTAACAAGTCGTTTAAAACAAAATAAACCCTACTTGTAATAAAGAAAATAGGCCTTCAAAGCTCAACCTAAGCTGAAAAAAACAACAACAGCAAAACATGAGGTTACAAAATTGGCCCGCCAAGTGGTACCCTCAGGCAGGTAAACTGGAAGGTTTCAATATTAAAAGGAATATCAGAAACTATGAACTACAAACTATCAACAACTTCAACCCTCTGTCGATACATAAAGAAGAGACTTTAGCATGTCTGAAGTCTTGCCGATACTCTCGTAGTGATGGTTCTACTAACGACATGATACCACAGGATATGAAGATTGATTTATGGTATTATTATGACACTGTTAATATTCATATGTATTAAATGAACTGATAGCTATGAAGATATAGTTAACTGTGAGCCTTGCCTAAATGATGTTATTGAACGATTCTCTAATTGTGATTTCATTGTGATTTAAAGGACAAATCTCTCAACAAAGACAATTTTCCCTTTAGCTTATTATTTCACCGGTAATACCACTGCTATGTTGCTAGATTATTTAGCAAATGTATGTTGCTATGTTGCTAGACTATTTACCAAATGTATGTTGATATGTTGCTAGACTATTTAGCAAATGTATGTTGCTATGTTGCTAGATTATTTAGCAAATGTATGTTGCTATGTTGCTAGACTATTTACCAAATGTATGTTGATATGTTGCTAGACTATTTAGCAAATGTATGTTGCTATGTTGCTAGACTATTTAGCAAATGTATGTTGCTATGTTGCTAGATTATGTACCAAATGTATGTTGCTATGTTGCTAGACTATTTACCAAATGTATGTTGCTATGTTGCTAGACTATTTACCAAATGTATGTTGCTATGTTGCTAGATTATGTACCAAATGTATGTTGCTAGACTATTTACAAAATGTATGTTGCTATGTTGCTAGACTATGTATCAAATGTATGCTGCTATGTTGCTAGACTATATACCAAATGTATGTTGCTATGTTGCTAGACTACTTACCAAATGTATGTTGCTATGTTGCTAGATTATGTACCAAATGTATGTTGCTTTGTTGCTAGACTATTTACCAAATGTATGTTGCTATGTTGCTAGACTATTTAGCAAATGTATGTTGCTATGTTGCTAGACTATTTAGCAAATGTATGTTGCTATGTTGCTAGACTATTTAGCAAATGTATGTTGCTATGTTGCTAGACTATTTAGCAAATGTATGTTGCTATGTTGCTAGACTATTTAGCAAATGTATGTTGCTATGTTGCTAGACTATTTACCAAATGTATGTTGCTATGTTGCTAGACTATTTACCAAATGTATGTTGCTATGTTGCTAGACTATTTACCAAATGTATGTTGCTATGTTGCTAGACTATTTACAAAATGTATGTTGCTATGTTGCTAGACTATTTACCAAATGTATGTTGCTATGTTGCTAGACTATTTAGCAAATGTATGTTGCTATGTTGCTAGACTATTTAGCAAATGTATGTTGCTATGTTGCTAGACTATTTACCAAATGTATGTTGCTATGTTGCTAGATTATGTACCAAATGTATGTTGCTAGACTATTTACAAAATGTATGTTGCTATGTTGCTAGACTATGTATCAAATGTATGTTGCTATGTTGCTAGACTATGTACCAAATGTATGTTGCTATGTTGCTAGACTACTTACCAAATGTATGTTGCTATGTTGCTAGATTATGTACCAAATGTATGTTGCTTTGTTGCTAGACTATTTACCAAATGTATGTTGCTATGTTGCTAGACTATGTACCAAATGTATGTTGCTATGTTGCTAGACTATGTACCAAATGTATGTTGCTAGACTATGTACCAAATGTATGTTGATATGTTGCTAGACTATGTACCAAATGTATGTTGATATGTTGCTAGACTATGTACCAAATGTATGTTGCTATGTTGCTAGACTATTTACCAAATGTATGTTGCTATGTTGCTAGATTATGTACCAAATGTATGTTGCTAGACTATTTACAAAATGTATGTTGCTATGTTGCTAGACTATGTATCAAATGTATGTTGCTATGTTGCTAGACTATGTACCAAATGTATGTTGCTATGTTGCTAGACTACTTACCAAATGTATGTTGCTATGTTGCTAGATTATGTACCAAATGTATGTTGCTTTGTTGCTAGACTATTTACCAAATGTATGTTGCTATGTTGCTAGACTATGTACCAAATGTATGTTGCTATGTTGCTAGACTATGTACCAAATGTATGTTGCTATGTTGCTAGACTATGTACCAAATGTATGTTGCTATGTTGCCAGACTATGTACCAAATGTATGTTGCTATGTTGCTAGACTATGTACCAAATGTATGTTGCTATGTTGCTAGACTATTTACCAAATGTATGTTGCTATGTTGTTAGACTATGTCCCAAATGTATCTTGCTATGTTGCTAGACTATTTACCAAATGTATGTTGCTATGTTGCTAGACTATGTACCAAATGTATGTTGCTATGTTGCTAGATTATGTACCAAATGTATGTTGCTATGTTGCTAGATTATGTACCAAATGTATGTTGCTATGTTGCTAGATTATGTACCAAATGTATGTTGCTATGTTGCTAGATTATGTACCAAATATATGTTGCTATGTTGCTAGATTATGTACCAAATATATGTTGCTATGTTGCTAGATTATGTACCAAATGTATGTTGCTATGTTGCTAGATTATGTACCAAATGTATGTTGCTATGTTGCTAGATTATGTACCAAATATATGTTGGTATGTTGCTAGTTTATGTACCAAATGTATGTTGCTATGTTGCTAGTTTATGTACCAAATGTATGTTGCTATGTTGCTGCGGTGTTCTAAACGTATCGTGGTGCTGTTCAAAGTCACATTTCATTTTATACATAGAAAATAGATTTTTTGTTTCTCTTTTGAATACAAAGTACTTTGTTGTGTTGTTGTGTTGTTTTTAAATGTAAGTATCTAGAATGACAGAAAATGCTTAGTTTGGTAAAGTTTTTTTCAAAAAATCTAAAACTGTTTGGACAAATGTGGTTGGGATGTGCAAGATTGTGTGTGCCCTGGTTATACGTTCTCCACTTAATAGTGAAGAGTTGTAAAAATGGTGTATTTTTTATGTTAAAACTGCTTGCATAGTTAATTTTAAAAATAAAAATTGTTCTCTTTCAGAAAAGAACAATGTAGCCGTTGCATCAGAACTTTGAAAGTTCTAAAATATCATGATGCATTTAATAACACCTTGTGGGGGGGGGGGGGGGGTCGAAGAGGGGAGGTGAATCTCTGAAGTTTTGGAGTTTACTTTGTTCTGTCCCTTACACACGCTCCGAGTACGTCTGTATGAAAGAAGACACTTCTGGAAACTTATTTTGTTTTTTTAAAACTGAAGACTTCTATCCATGGTTAGAAAGGAGTAGGGCGCTGACAAATGTAATGTCCAGGACCTTGATCTACGTCTGCAAGACGCTTGAGACTTCTTGATCGAGAGATTGATGGAAATCGATAATGACCTTAAAGAGGGGGGGAGGGGGGAAAGTAAAGGGGCGTAAATCTGAACAGTTAAGTTGTTGTAGGAAATGTTGGTGTTGACATACACACACACACACACACAAATGCAAAAATAAATCCAAGATGGAGACAGAAGATGCGGGGAGGGGACAGAGAAAAATAATATATTTTCCATATCCTACTCTTGTAACATCAGTATATAGTTCGATACATTGAGAGCTCAAAACATTCTAGAAATAAAAAAATCACCCTTTGGGTCAGGATTTTGAAATTTTAGCAACTAGAAAGACAAACAGACATAGACATTCATTTGTTCGCCCATCAATCAAATCATAAATTGAGAAACAATGATATAAACTTTTCACATGTAAATTATGAGTGTGTCTGGTGTGAATGTACACTTTGTTTTTTTTTATATTTATAAAGTTTTGTTTTGTATAATGCAAAAATTGTAAAAAAAATTTCCTTACGGATAATAAAGATTATTATTATTATTATTATCATTATTATTATTAATTATCATTATTATTATTAATTATCATTATTATTATTATTAGAAGAAAGATATTTGTGGTAAAATGACCTCCCTTTCAAAGGCATACTTTTTTTTGTATTTTAATAGTCGCATTTGGTGTGCATTGAAGTTTAAACCATTAGGAAGTTAAGATTACTCAAGATATCATTCTGCTAAGTAAAACTATTCTTTTTTAGATCATAAACATTTAATTATGTTACATTAGCTTTAGAATATTTCCCTTTGTTTACGTACAACAAAATGTGCCATAAACTAAAATCATCTTAGTTACAGAGCTTGCAAAACATGCGCCATTTGGCAATTGACCTTTATTTCCATGCGGGCTTATTCCTGTCTCATTCTTTTCTCCATATGAGATATCCACTTATGAGTTGATAACTGTGTTTAGAGATTTTGATTCCAAGCCTTCAAATTTGAAACTTTGCGCTCTCCCACATGACCACCCCGATCCTAATCAACAAATTTACTAATCGGCTAAAAAATTTAACAATTAAAACCTGTATCTTTGTGTCTTATCCACAGAGCACATTTGGTGGACCTGTCAACACAGTCACTACAAGGGCGCCACCAGAAGAAGAAGTTTGTTGCAGCGGTGTCCTGGGTTACGCCTCAGACAATGTTTCATTGAACTTTCCGTGTCAAGATCGACCTTGCTGTAACAGCACTGAAACTGTGGCAGTTGTGGCTATAGACTACGCCATGGGTTTCAGATTCCAGTGTATGGTATGAGTTCCATTCTCAATCTCATTATTGGAGTCTTTAGTAAACCAAGATGAATATAAGTCCTGGGAAATTTATATTTCAGTTATTCTATCTCTAACCATATAACATACAATAGAAGTTTAGGTGTACATTGGACTAAAAATAAAAATTTTTTTAAATGGCTATTCCTCCTGATGACTTTGTGTGTGGGTAATTACTTTGCTTTCAATATTAGGCCTACAATGTTATAAGACCGTATTCAAGACTAGAATTCTGGCTTAGAAAGTTCTAGTTTGGTTAAAGGTCTAGATATACAGAAAATTCTAGTTTGGTGAAAGGTCTACATATACAGAAAGTTCTAGTTTGGTGAAAGGTCTAGATATACAGAAAATTCTAGTTTGGTGAAAGGTCTAGATATACAGAAAATTCTAGTTTGGTGAAAGGTCTACATATACAGAAAGTTCTAGTTTGGTGAAAGATCTAGATATACAGAAAGTTCTAGTTTGGTGAAAGGTCTAGATATACAGAAATTTCTAGTTTGGTGAAAGGTCTAGATATACAGAAAATTCTAGTTTGGAGAAAGGTCTAGATATACAGAAAATTCTAGTTAGGTGAAAGGTCTAGATATACAGAAAATTCTAGTTTGGTGAAAGGTCTAGATATACAGAAATTTCTAGTTTGGTGAAAGGTCTAGATATACAGAAAATTCTAGTTTGGAGAAAGGTCTAGATATACAGAAAATTCAATTTGGTGAAAGGTCTAGATATACAGAAAATTCTAGTTTGGTGAAAGGTCTTCATATACAGAAAGTTCTAGTTTGGTGAAAGGTCTAGATATACAGAAAGTTCTAGTTTGGTGAAAGGTCTAGATATACAGAAATTTCTAGTTTGGTGAAAGGTCTAGATATACAGAAATTTCTAGTTTGGAGAAAGGTCTAGATATACAGAAAATTCTAGTTAGGTGAAAGGTCTAGATATACAGAAAATTCTAGTTTGGTGAAAGGTCTACATATACAGAAAGTTCTAGTTTGGTGAAAGGTCTAGATATACAGAAAGTTCTAGTTTGGTGAAAGGTCTAGATATACAGAAAGTTCTAGTTTGGTGAAAGGTCTAGATATACAGAAAATTCTAGTTTGGTGAAAGGTCTAGATAGACAGACGTAAACGACGAGGCGCAAAATGTTCCCTAACGTTTAGTGAATTCTTTAATGGAGACATGCGGGAATACCCGATGACGTCTGCGTGTTGAAGATAAAGATTATCTAGACCAAATTTACTTTTTTAAAAAAATATTTACAAAAATTGTAGCGATAAAATTAGAGTTTTCCCTTCGTGGCCAATTAGCTTGTAATTTTTCTCCCAAAGATATAGATAACCTGTCAAATTTCTATGAAAATCTATAGAGCCGTTTTCGAGATCCTTTTACATGTATCTGCTTTACGATTTTTTTTTCGTTTTTTTTTTGTGTTTGTTACCATGAAGAATTGTCCAGCTATTGAACTAACTCTTCTCTTGAGCCAAAGATTATGTTGCGCACTAGTGCACTCACTATTCAGCATGAAATTTTCAACCAGCAAAGAGAGACAGATGAATTGAAATGGAATCTGGTTCATGGTGAACTTTGAATAGGGTCCAACACTGCAGAGGCAGATCTATGTGTCCTGTGTGGTGGTGCTCTCTGATTGCCTTTTTTTTTTTCAGTTAATTATTAAACGTGTGCAATTGTTCATTCCTTTTGTTGAGTGCTTGCCTTAGATTAACTAAATGGTACATTGTACAACCCTGTTACTACACTTCAGCAGACTATATGAGTCTTTTAACTCACGTTTTAAAAATGGTATATTCTGCGAAATAAAAAAAATGGCTTGCATATTTAAATGTTCAAAAGTATAAACATCACGTTGCATGTAAAGCTATAAGTTATCATGAAATTGGATTTTTAATGGATTTTTAGATTTTGACATCACGTGACAGACAGACTACATGGGGAAAGAAGAATCACAATAAACTATATTTCAGGTTTTCCCCTTTATGGAGGCAATTAACTAATGATCACAAGCTAACTGTAAACACACACACTTTACGATACCATCATTTAACACAGTATTTTTTAAAAAGGGGAAAGAACTCCGCAAGTACTATTTACAGACCCTGAAACGCATCATTTATATTTGATATCCGAATCTCCCATGTGATGTTTTTTCAGGAGAATTATTTCATTCAATTTATTTTTTCATTCATACCTGATTAAGAAGAATCATTTATTTCCCAGATAAAGAGTTGTTTTTCTAAGAGTAAACATTGTAGGCTATATTAAATCTAGAGATTTATGAGCAGACTTTGAGATGGCATATAGAATAGGATATTACGATAGTTAAATAAAATGAGTAAACTATTGAAGTGTGTGTACATGTGTGTAAAGATCGAGAGAACAGATAATTAAAACAGTTCTAGGTGAAGTAAACGGATAGACAAGAAAATGATAATAATAATTAATTAATTAAATAATTAAACAAGGGTAACGATTGAGAACCAAATGGCTGGATGTCCAGGCTTGTCAGAATCTGCCTACCTAGGTCGCCCTAACCTGGATGCGAAACGAATTCACCAGTAAAAAAAAAAAATTGGCTCATAATCATTATCATCATCATCAAACTCCATTTGAGTGAGGGCTTGAGAGGCTCAAATCCTCTCTTGCAAAAGCCCTGGACACAAACCCTACTGTTATGCGTAGTGCATAATTGTCATCATACAGGTCGAGAATTTTGGGTTTCCCAGACCTGTCGAGACGGAGATCAGTAAGTCCGGGGCAGTCAAACAGAATATGAGGCACGGTTTAATCTTCTTACCCGCAGCGGGGCACCGTGAATAAAAATTTGGCAATAGCCGTGAGAAATATGAGCCAACAGGACAGTGGCCTGTCCTGCACTGTTCAATAATAGCTTGCTCAGGCCTGGACAGCCTCCACCACGGGAAAGTGTGGTCAGGGCGCCTCATGCGCTCCCAGACTCCACAGGCTTCTTTGGACTTGTCCCAGCACTCAAACCACTTTTTCATGTCTGTTTTTTATAAATTATAGCCATAGCATGATGAAGACTTACATCCTGATCGGTGGGTGGTGTTTGCCCTCCCTGGTGGGCCAAGGAGTCTGCAATAGTGTTGCCAGTCACACCTATGTGACTCGGTACCCACTGCATTATTACACGGGTGCCATAGCGTTGTTTTATGTTGTGTGAGGTCATGATGACATTGTTGATATTGGGGGGGGGGGGGGGACATGGTCCAGGTCTTTGCAAAGCCTATAGTACAGGTTTTAAGTCAGTGACCATAACAATCTGTGTTGCCATCAAATGTCCCTCGCCGAGTTGAGTCAATGACTTTTAAGGCTTCACAGACTGCCATGGCCTCTGCATCAAAACTAAAACACTACCACATGGTCCAAAGATTTTGAATGAATCAGAGCCAAAAAACTCGATGTAGGCTACATAGCCTGCTCTTCCAGAATCTATCCATGCCGACCCATCAGTATATACAAAAATGGCACTGGGCTTTAAGGCAGTAATGGTCTCCAGTGCTAGAATTCGAAGGTCGTTAGATAAACGACTTAGCTTAGTGGCATTAGGGTCTACTAAATTCAAGCGTACGTCTGGGGTCGTTGGGCGACACCAAGGGGGAAGGGGATGAAAGCGTTGAATGTTTTGTCGGTTGGTGGACGTCAAGCTTCATCAGATCGTCTAGTGGCATGATGCATAATAGACTGCATCTGGATACGTCTTCTGTATCTCCAACCATCTACTAGTTTTCTAGCTGGGAGGTATTCATCCAGCCTTTTAACGCTCAAAGCAAGTCAGTATTGACCTTACCCTCTTAAGGTTTAGTGGACCTACATTAGCCATTATTTCAGCAGCATTTACTGGACAAATCTTAGTGCTTGGGACTGTATTTTTATAGACTGTAGTCTATCTGTGATCAGACTGCTCCTAAATACTTTGATCGAAGCATGTTTGCTCGGACTCCCCATTTCGTGGATGCCAGCTTCCGCACAATGCAAAGTTTCCCTGAGGCTGTTCTCTACTGGTAAACCAGATCTAGGTATATATTCAACATCGGTTTGAAAGGACTTTCGTGTTCTTAAAAAGACTTTCGCTTTTGTGAATTTCCTTTATTGATTTCAGAGTTTAATAAAATAAAGATAATGTTCAGGACAATTTTGCGCATTGTTTAGATCTAAATGCTTATCATTGGAATAGTATAAATAAAGTGTACTTGATCTATACATTCCCAGGATTCTTTCTCGAGGAGAAGAGAGGGGGGGCGGGGTAAAAAAAAATGTTCCTTTGTTGTTGTTTTTTTTTTAGTTAACCTTCATGAATTTTGAAGAGACATATAAGTTGCATAAAGGAAGTATTGCCTTTTTTTAAAAAGTATTTTTAATGTTTTTCTTCTTCAGACTGAATTCAGTTTCAGTTTTATGTTCTCCATAGCCTTTATTACCTCGATAGTGTGTCACTTTAAATTTCGCTTTAATTTCTATTTTAGTTTAGTTCTTTTAGGAATTAAAAGTTAATTTTTTTATTTTCGTTTTGCTTCTCGTTTTATTTATTGCTTCATTTTGAGTTTGTATAAATATTTCGTTTCTCCACTTTTACCGTACCGATTTTTTTTTTGTATCGATCAGTTTCTGTTTACACATTTTCAAAGACACATTCTTTTTGCAGAGTTCTACTTACACGCATCATAACGAGGCTTCCTTCTATTCTTTATATCTGTACTTCTGCAATGACATTTTATCTGTCCGTTTTAAACACGTCATGTCTGTCACGGTTCCTTAAATACATTGCGAGTGTCGGGATATCGCCTTTTAAACCTCTATTTAGACATGGCCCGTGAGAGGAGGATGACCCCGAGGGACAACTCAAAGCACTCTTTCTCTTACCCTTTTATTTTTTTCTCTTCTTCTTCCCCAATTCTCGTTCTCTCTCTCTCTTTCTCTCTCTTTCTGCCTCTCTTCTCTCTATGGTTCTTACTCTCTCTTCCCCTATAACGGTACAAAGTCTACCGCTATCTCTGGAGCTCTGTCATACGTGTAAATAATTCACTCATCTGACGACTCTGAGCCCGATGTCAATATGGATAGAACCGGCCTAGATACAATGGTCCAAAGCGTCGTTTTTCCGCATCACCAGCTTAAAGGAGATGTTGCTAGTAGATTGCCAGGAGATGTCGCTACTGAGTTGCCAGGAAACACGACAAGCAAAAAATGTATTTATATTTTGAGATGAGCTTGAATTACGACTAAAGAAAATCAAATACAAAATAACTAGAAATCAAATTTGGCTCACGATTAATAAGATATAGATATAAGATATGTAGTCGTATGGATCTAAGTATGAAAGGCCAAACTGGTAGGTTATGGTAGTTAGGCTCCAGCATTCCCTGAGCACTCATTCACAGAAACGTGAAATTATTCCTGGCCCCTGATGGAATATCAAAGGGAGAGAACGTGGCCAGTTGAAAGGATCGTACTTTTACAGAGAAAAAAAAGGTATTTAAAAAAGAAAGGGGGGGGGGGAGAGGAGGAATAGATTTAATTATGATGTTGAGTGGGAATCACGTATGGTTCAAGTCGTCCAGTTCAAGTCTGGATAGTTCACTGTAACGCATAGAAACCAAATTTTAACAAGGGAGAATAATCTTTTTTTTTTTCAATGGTCAACCCAGAAAAAAACTTTTTGATGGCTGCAATTTCCATAGCGGCACATAACTTGACACTAGGACATTTTGTAGGAACGCTGTGTGACTAAGTGCCGTGAACTGCTTGGCTGTCTATCAAAGGGATCGAGTTCGAACCCTGAGTTGAGATGTGCTTGCTGAGCGCCTAAAGGCAGCACGGAAACCTTCTCCCAAATACCTACCGCCCACCCCACCCCGTGTCCATAGGGGAGATTGGACCATGGTACACTAAGAATGCTGATAGTATAAGAGTTGTGCTCCAAATAAACAAAAAATCGAACAGTATTTTGTTTGAAGATATGGGTCTCATTATTACATTATTTGTCAGACACGATGAATTCAAATACCCCCCATCATTTTATGTGGATTGGATTAGAAAGTTTAGAAAAAAAAATAGATTTCAAATACAATTTCTCTGATAACAAAAGATTTTTTATTTTTCGTCGTATTTTAACTATTTGAATATCAATGACAGTTTTGTTTTTAAACTACGGAAGCGGAGTTTGGTGGCAACATTCAGGAGAGACAACTTATTCTATTGGACACGAATAAAGGGAAGCAAATACTATAAATAGTAAAGAAAGGTAAAAACAAAGAGAGGGCTGGGAGTGGCATTGTGAAAATAAAAGTTTTGAATTTAACAAATAGCTAAAGTAATTCAAGAAGCTTTTTTTTTGGTCAAGGCCAAAGAGTACCACTTACCAAAGCTTACCACTTGCAAGTGTTTGCCACTAAACAATGTGCACCACTTACCATCAATTACATTGCTTACCACTTGCCATTATGTACCACATATCAACAATCGCGAGGAATTCACCCATGCATTCATGCATTGATTGCATTGCTTACCGCTTAACATTATGTACCACTTACCATCAATTACATCGCTTACCACTTGACATTGTGTCCCACTTATCATCAATTACATCGCTTACCACTTGACATTGTGTCCCACTTACCATCAATTACATCGCTTACCACTTGACATTGTGTCCCACTTATCATCAATTACATCGCTTACCACTTGACATTGTGTCCCACTTACCATCAATTACATCGCTTACCACTTGACATTGTGTCCCACTTATCATTAATTACATCGCTTACCACTTGCCAAGGCTTTCTACTGCTAATTTGATCCCGACTAATGTTTAAATATTATTGTACTTTGACCACTAGGACTTGTAGTAAGTTAACTTACAATGGCGCATGGTAGACCTTTTAAGTACTACCCCCGAGCTCCCAGCATCCCCCACGTGACAAATATGGGTAAAATCTTTTACGCTTGGATGTTCTTTCAGAGTTGAAGATAATCTAGTTGCTAGTTCAAACCTTCCGTAGGACGACGGAAGATGGCAGCAAGCAGGCTATGAACCTGGCACCATTGAGACGGCCAAACAACAGTGACACAATAAACCACTCACTGTCCAATTAATTTCAATAGTATGCTACGTTTTCTAATACATAAATCTCTAAATCTGAACTTGTTCCGGTATGAGAGGAAAGGGAGAGAAAAAAAAAAAAGCAAAACTTATCCTCAAAGACCAAATCATTTTGGGGTGTTCACTAGTATTTTGTTCAATAGTGATGAATACATTTAAGCTAGACTCAGAATATTTGCTGTGTACTTTGTGTAAATCACTGACATATATAAAGTTTAAACTGACATCTTTGTTCTGATTTACAACGCTTGTCTGTTTTTCATCATTTCAGCCCCGCAGCAGAATACAACCGCTGTGCTATGAATATGGAACAGAAGTTCGAACTTCCAATCAGGATCCAGACTTCATACCACGTGCCTGCTGTCCTGGGTTAAAGTTCAGAGTGGTTCTCAATCAGTGGTACGCGGCCTTGGTTATAAAGTGTGTGGAAATGGACAATAACGACGATGATTACTCATGATAGAATTGCTGACACTGAATGAAAGAAGGGGCGGGTAACGAGAGAGTGTGAAAGGAGGTTAAAAAGAATGAATGGGGGAACGAAAGTAAACACAGAATAATGTAATCTCTCTTTCTCTCTCTCTCTCTATATATATATATATAATATTGTTAATTGAACATTTACATGATTTATGTTTGTTATGTTATTACATACATACTATAAGCGATATGATGTACTAATTATATCACTTGTGAGTAGAAAAGAGCGTGAGTGGTGAATTGTGTATCACTTATGACCGAGTCGGAGTTATAAAGGTCAGTGCCATAATTGTCCTTCTTAGTGCGCAACCTTTCGCCTCCATTATTTCATTATATAGGTCAGTGTCTGATGGTATTGTCACTTAGAAGACAGCGCTGTGGGAAAAATGCGCGTCTTATCCCCACCCCCTCCCCTCTCCAGGCTAACGAAGGACGTGTATACAGTTCATAACCAGTGCATGAGTAGGGCGAACCGAAGCCCTTGAGTATTAAGTCCTTCCCCACCCATACACACAATATTAACCTCTACGCTGTCATCAAAGTATTACTCTGTTACAGTAGAACCGGAAGTGACAAATGTGTCTTCACGTTCTGGGAGCTGTTCTAGTTAGTTCTACTTCTCATGTCTGAAGACGTTTTTACACTTTCTTTACATACCACACACTCGTATAGGTTAAGTACGTAAATAAACACTGAGCTTGATAGGTTAATAACGCGTTCAATAAACACTGAGCTAGATAGGTTAATAACACGTTAAATAAACACTGAGCTAGAAAGGTTAATAACACGTTAAATAAACACTGAGCGAGATAGGTTAATAAAACGTTAAATAAACACTGAGCGAGATAGGTTAATAACACGTTAAATAAACACTGAGCTAGATAGGTTAATAACACGTTCAATAAACACTGAGCTAGATAGTTTAATAACGCGTTCAATAAACACTGAGCTAGATAGGTTAATAACACGTTAAATAAACACTGAGCTAGATAGGTCCATAACACGTTCAATAAACACTGAGCTAGATAGGTTAATAACACGTTAAATAAACACTGAGCTAGATAGGTCAATAACACGTTAAATAAACACTGATCTAGATAGGTCAATAACACGTTAAATAAACACTGAGCTAGATAGGTCCATAACACGTTAAATAAACACTGAGCTAGATAGGTTAATAACACGTTAAATAAACACTGAGCTAGATAGGTTAATAACACGTTCAATAAACACTGAGCTAGATAGGTTAATAACACGTTCAATAAACACTGAGCTAGATAGGTTAATAACACGTTAAATAAACACTGAGCTAGATAGTCACTAAAGTAAATCATCACTATGGTGGTTTAACATTAAGATAAGTTGTCATTAAACTAGGTTGTCACTTATTAGTCACTTTACTAGGTTGTAACTTCACTAGGTTATCTCTTAGGTTGTCACTATATTAGGTAGTCACTAAGGTTGGGTAGCATTAAGATAAGTTGTCATTAACACAATTGTCACTTAACTAGCTTGTCATTTAACTAGCTTGTCACTTAACTAGCTTGTCATTTAACTAGCTTGTCACTTAACTAGCTTGTCACTTAACTAGCTTGTCACTTAACTAGCTTGTCATTTAACTAGCTTGTCACTTAACTAGCTTGTCACTTAACTAGCTTGTCATTTAACTAGCTTGTCACTTAACTAGCTTGTCACTTAACTAGCTTGTCACTTGACTAGCTTGTCATTTAACTAGCTTGTCATTTAACTAGCTTGTCATTTAACTAGCTTGTCATTTAACTAGCTTGTCACTTAACTAGCTTGTCACTTAACTAGCTTGTCATTTAACTAGCTTGTCACTTAACTAGCTTGTCACTTAACTAGCTTGTCACTTAACTAGCTTGTCACTTAACTAGCTTGTCACTTAACTAGCTTGTCACTTAACTAGCTTGTCACTTAACTAGCTTGTCACTTAACTAGCTTGTCATTTAACTAGCTTTTCACTTAACTCGCTTGTCACTTAACTAGCTTGTCACTTAACTCGCTTGTCACTTAACTAGCTTGTCATTTAACTAGCTTGTCACTTAACTAGCTTGTCACTTAAGTAGCTTGTCACTTAACTAGCTTGTCACTTAACTAGCTTGTCACTTACCTAGCTTGTCATTTAACTAGCTTGTCACTTAACTAGCTTGTCATTTAACTAGCTTGTCACTTAACTAGCTTGTCACTTAACTAGCTTGTCACTTAACTAGCTTGTCACTTAACTAGCTTGTCACTTAACTAGTTTGTCACTTAACTAGCTTGTCATTTAACTAGCTTGTCACTTAACTCGCTTGTCACATAACTTGCTTGTCATTTAACTAGCTTGTCACTTAACTAGCTTGTCATTTAACTAGCTTGTCACTTAACTCGCTTGTCACTTAACTAGCTTGTCATTTAACTAGCTTGTCACTTAACTAGCTTGTCACTTAACTAGCTTGTCACTTAACTAGCTTTTCACTTAACTAGTTTGTCACTTAACTAGCTTGTCATTTAACTAGCTTGTCACTTAACTCGCTTGTCACTTAACTAGCTTGTCATTTAACTAGCTTGTCACTTAACTAGCTTGTCATTTAACTAGCTTGTCACTTAACTAGCTTGTCACTTAAGTAGCTTGTCACTTAACTAGCTTTTCACTTAACTAGCTTGTCACTTAACTAGCTTGTCATTTAACTAGCTTGTCACTTAACTAGCTTGTCACTTAACTAGCTTGTCACTTAACTAGCTTGTCATTTAACTAGCTTGTCATTTAACTAGCTTGTCACTTAACTAGCTTGTCACTTAACTAGCTTGTCACTTAACTAGCTTGTCATTTAACTAGCTTGTCACTTAACTAGCTTGTCACTTAACTAGCTTGTCACTTAACTAGCTTGTCACTTAACTAGCTTGTCACTTAACTAGCTTGTCACTTAACTAGCTTGTCACTTAACTAGCTTGTCATTTAACTAGCTTGTCACTTAACTAGCTTGTCACTTAACTAGCTTGTCACTTAACTAGTTTGTCACTTAACTAGCTTGTCATTTAACTAGCTTGTCACTTAACTAGTTTGTCACTTAACTAGCTTGTCACTTAACTAGCTTGTCACTTAACTCGCTTGTCACTTAACTAGCTTGTCATTTAACTAGCTTGTCATTTAACTAGCTTGTCACTTAACTAGCTTGTCACTTAACTAGCTTGTCATTTAACTAGCTTGTCACTTAACTAGCTTGTCACTTAACTAGCTTGTCACTTAACTAGGTTTCCGTTAACGAAACTGTCCGTAAGACGTCACTAAGACGTCACTAAGACGTCACTAAGACGTCACTAAGACGTCACTAAGATGTCACTAAGAAAGGCTGTAATTAAATTTGATTTTTCATAAACTAGTGTGTAAATAAATTAGGTAGTCACTAAACTAGGCTGCTAATAAAACAGGTTAGCACTAAACTAGGCAGTCAATAAGATAAGTTGACACCACTCTTTAAACAAGGTATATGCTTTTACACTATATTCGATTTATTTTCTAAAACAAAGAAACATATTTCAACACTATGTAAAGACGCAGAATACATCAGGGGCATTTTTTATAGTGCCTGTGCTGATTGCTTGTTCGTGTACCTTGATATGTTTGTTTATTATTCCTGGTCTATAGCTAAGAGTACAGTATAGTGATATACATTGTACAACAGTGTATTGTTATACATTGTATACGACTGTCAGAAATATGAGAGTGCATGCTAGGTGTGTGTGTGACAGTGTGTGGTTGTATTTTAAACATTGGGTGTACTATAACACCTACTTTATGTGACCCTACAATCTGTTGGTGTCAAAAGTGAAGTTATTGAACTAATGTTGCACTGCCCAAATTTTGCTGATTTTCCGTTAAAAAAAAATGAAATTAATTCTATCACTTTTAATTATAAAAATGTTTTTTTTTCATGAACAAGTGACAAGATGTTTGAAGATTTTATGATTAGTATGATTCTATATTTTATAATAATAATATAAGTATTTTCTGATATAATAATGTATGCCTGTTGTCTGACTGTTGTCTGCCTGTTGTCTGACTGTAGCACAGTCATGTTTCTCTTGGTACAGCTAATTAATGTATGTTCAAGGGGAAACCCTAGAATCTAATACTGACCACTATAGTCCACTGTCTGTGACTATGTTTCCGAGTCAATCAAAGGAGACATTATCTGGGGCTGTGATTCGAGGTCCGCCTTGCGACGCAAACAAAAGATCTTCTGACTTCTAACAAATCTAGACCATCGTCCATGCTGGCAATGTTTCGAGGTGGACAAAAAAGTGGAATCCTGGTAGACACCAAAAAAAAAAAGAAAGCTGCTTTCTTTTGTTTAAACTCGAGCCAAAACATTTATAGCAACTCGTCTCTTGTTCTTGGATCTATGATTAGATCAAGACTTTGATTGGACTTCTTGGCCCTTTACGTTACAGCATGTATAGACCAATATATACGTCACGAATCAGTGCACATCGTCTGCTGCTACGTCACGTGCTATTTCAATAACTTCACTGATAGAGAGTTCTTTAGTGTTTTAGACAACGTCCGCTGGTGTCGTTCAGTGGTGGTACTTATGCTTGGTTTTTCACGTTTGAATTCTGGTAAAGGTTTTGGCCTGGTAATCAATGTTTTGGGGTTAATAACATAATGCAATGAGGAAATGAGTGAATCTAAATAGGTTTAAACGATTGGCTAGTGACTCACGCTTACCACAGAAACTAGTAAACATGTCATGTGACTCGTTATGCTTTACATATATATAATATCGTGATTTGAATTTATTGCTTGATAATTGTTGTCAATATAACTCTTCTAAAAATGAATACAAATTAAAACGACACATTGTATTATATTTATTTATCATTTCTTGTGATTTGGTTTGTATTTTGTTTTTACTTTTTTATTTCGCTTTGTTTGGTTCTATAAAACATAATGTCTAAGAAATATATTGTAGACTAAACCTAATCTTGCTTTTTTTGTCCCCCCCTTGCTTTCTGTCGAATATCAAAATGTCAAATACAATCTTTTGATATAAAGAACAAAATTAAATTTTAAATCCGATAGCTTGGAAACAAACACATACAAACAAGTTTGAAATCTTCCTATTGAGATCTTCTTACTTTAAAAAAAAAATCATATCTCGCATGCACAAATAAAACAAACACACACACAAGAATTGACTAGTAAAAAAAAAAGTAAGTCAATTATTCTTGACGGGGGAAAAAAAAGCAACAAAATATTGTTAGCGCCATTTAGATAAATGTAGATTTAGAAAAATAAATAAATTGGCTGACGGCTGTTTTCAAGGGAGTCAATTCAAAAGAATAAAACCTTTTCAAAAAACTGTTATTTCCCCTACACAAAAGATGATTAACAAATAAAAACAAACCTAGATTGTGTAGACCTCAAGCTAAATTTAAATTCATTTTTTTTACTATAATTTGAAAAATTATAATGGTCGAACCCGAGTCTATGGCCGGCTGGCATCTCTTTTCTGGAATATATACGTAAATCGTTAAAGCCATTTACAAGATACACACCTAGGTTCCATTTTTCAGGTTTTGCCGATAAAAAATTAACAAGCTGATAAGAGGAATTGAATATAATTAATTTTTTAAAATGTTTTTTCACCAGGTGAAATTTATTTTAACATCTCTCAAATACTTTCATCTTCTGATTTGTTTCAACACAACATTGTTGTAATTTTAAATATAACAGTTTTTAATTGATACTTTACACATGGGTATACTTTCTGAATTAACGATACAAAGGGAAACAATAAAAAATATTGAATAATATTTTTAAAATAATGAAGCTTATCTAAGATCATCTATGAGAAAGAACCACAAAATCACTGCCATATCTCTCGAAACTGCAAGGTTTAACTAGCTTTTTCAATGGTGGATATAGATATTTAATAAGTACTAATTGATCAACTAATTGTTTATTTTTTTATTGATTGTGTAGTCATGGACACTATGAAATAATTGTGTAAAATTTCAACTTGATCCGAGAATGGGAAGTGGGACCAGCCATTGGACTTATTTGTTTGTAGCAGACAGAGACAGTTGATACAAGCCTCGTACAAAGATAGGCCTTCCAGACTAGCAGACAGAGACAGTTGATACGAGCCTCGTACAAAGATAGGCCTTCAAGACTAGGTCACTAGGTGACCAACAATACAGCATGAGTTTTTGTGCGAAATTTCAGCTCTTGTTAGGAGAATGAAAAACTGTCAAAGGATTTAAATAATTTCGCATTTTTTTGAGACAAGGACGAAAGTGTGTGTCAATAGTAGAATTGAACAAAAAAATTGTTATCACATAATCTGGGTAAAGAGATGTATTGAATACCAAGACATTGTTACTTCACATAATCTGGGTAAAGAGATGTATTGAATAGCAAGACATTGTTACTTCACATAATTTGGGTAAAGAGATGTATTGAATACCAAGACATTGTTACTTCACATAATTTGGGTAAAGAGATGTATTGAATACCAAGACATTGTTACTTCACATAATCTGGGTAAAGAGATGTATTGAATAGCAAGACATTGTTACTTCACATAATCTGGGTAAAGAGATGTATTGAATACCAAGACATTGTTACTTCACATAATTTGGGTAAAGAGATGTATTGAATACCAAGACATTGTTACTTCACATAATTTGGGTAAAGAGATGTATTGAATACCAAGACATTGTTACTTCACATAATTTGGGTAAAGAGATGTATTGAATACCAAGACATTGTTACTTCACATAATTTGGGTAAAGAGATGCATTGAATACCAAGACATTGTTACTTCACATAATTTGGGTTAAGAGTTGCATTGAATACCAAGACATTGTTACTTCACATAATTTGGGTTAAGAGTTGTATTGAATACCAAGACATTGTTACTTCACATAATTTGGGTAAAGGGATGCATTGAATACCAAGACATTGTTACTTCACATAATTTGGGTAAAGGGATGCATTGAATACCAAGACATTGTTACTTCACATAATTTGGGTAAAGAGATGTATTGAATACCAAGACATTGTTACTTCACATAATCTGGGTAAAGAGATGCATTGAATACCAAGACATTGTTACTTCACATAATCTGGGTAAAGAGATGCATTGAATACCAAGACATTGTTACTTCACATAATTTGGGTAAAGAGATGCATTGAATACCAAGACATTGTTACTTCACATAATTTGGGTAAAGAGATGTATTGAATACCAAGACATTGTTACTTCACATAATTTGGGTAAAGAGATGTATTGAATACCAAGACATTGTTACTTCACATAATTTGGGTAAAGAGATGTATTGAATACCAAGACATTGTTACTTCACATAATTTGGGTAAAGAGATGCATTGAATACCAAGACATTGTTACTTCACATAATTTGGGTAAAGAGATGTATTGAATACCAAGACATTGTTACTGCACATAATTTGGGTAAAGAGATGCATTGAATACCAAGACATTGTTACTGCACATAATTTGGGTAAAGAGATGCATTCAATACCAAGACATTGTTACTTCACATAATTTGGGTAAAGAGATGCATTGAATACCAAGACATTGTTACTGCACATAATTTGGGTAAAGAGATGTATTGAATACCAAGACATTGTTACTGCACATAATTTGGGTAAAGAGATGTATTGAATACCAAGACATTGTTACTTCACATAATTTGGGTAAAGAGATGTATTGAATACCAAGACATTGTTACTTCACATAATTTGGGTAAAGAGATGCATTGAATACCAAGACATTGTTACTGCACATAATTTGGGTAAAGAGATGTATTGAATACCAAGACACTATTAGCTGTAACAGAAGTCTTTTATTTTATTTTGTTTGTTCGAATCATGATTTAATTGAAGCTTTTTTTTTCGAATCGCATTACATTTGACCTCTCGAAGCATGAGACACTGATTCCTCCTCTTCCTCACTGGTTGACAGCCACGGCCTGCATGCTGGATCGCCGCACTCTTCCTCGTGAAGTCTCATCAGTTCCTCGCCGACTGATTGCAGCTTGTCTCGCTGAGCTTCCAACTCCTCCATAGCAGCCTCTCTGTTGGCTTCAAGCCATAGGACAGTCTAGGGGAACAACAAAGCAGGGCATTGACATCAACAAGTCTTTGAAAAGTAACTCAAGGAACGCATTCGATTGGGCGCATATCTGCGGGTCTAACGCATCCAAGGATATACTGAGATATGGCTAGATTAAATATAAAACTTCATAGGTTATGGTTATTTGAGTATACGGTATGGTTTTTTCAGAATACGGTATGGTTATTTCAGTATACGGTATGGTTATTTTGGTATACGGTAAGGTTATTTTAGTAAAAAATGCAATTCTTGTCAATACTGAGGAAAAAAATATATAACCACTAGCAGTACACACCGGATACACCTGTTGATTTGTTAACAGCCTTTATATTAATAATTATGGCCGAAACCTCCCCCCCCCCCGTTTTTTTTTTTTAATTCTAACAAACGGGCCACATTTGAACAATCAACTTAACATACTTTTTTTAGCCCGTGAATTAGTGTAAACTGTTGCAATGAAATTTCTATTTCCTTTTCTGTCTCTCTCTTTCTTTCTCTTTCGCTCTCTGCAACCCCCATTTTTGGTTTTTACCTGCGCATCGTAATTTCTCCGACATAGACTTTTGACTTGATTTGGAAAGACCCGCTCCATCGCTCCCGATACATACACGCTCTCATATATTGAGCTCGTTAATTTAGTAGCACTTGTACATATCCCCCTCCCTCCCTCCCCCCCCCTCCCCGGACCAAAAAACAAAAAGTTAGTCCTCCGTACACTCTATGACTTTTCGTCGGCTTCTCAATTCAAATCTAAATTATATTTCGACCCACCCACCCTTTTTTTTTGTTGTTGTTTGCAACCTTTAATTATAAAGCAAGCAATGCACTGTATTAGATACCGCATATATTTATTCATACCATCAGGTTCAGACCTAGAGAGAAAAAAATTCTTTTTACGAAGGCCCCAATTGAATGAGACATTCCCGATTCCCTTTCTACATTTGTTTTGGTATTTTATCTTAAAAAAAAATAATTATCAATTAGGTTTTATTAATTGTAACCGTTTATCTCAGCCCTTTTGATTGTAGCGAAATGACAATAGATCTAGATTTATCTTTTTAATCCTATTAGGATTTAGTTGTTTGTTTGTTTTTTGACAGTGTTAAAAACTACCATTTACTAGATCGCTCTCTCTTTGAGATATGATTAAAATGCTTTATATGTGGACTGGGGTCTTTTGAGGAAATACCGAAAATAAAATTCAAAGGTTTGGTAGAAATCTTGAGGTTTTTTTCTCGAATAGCAGTCGTCAGGTAGCACATATGTTAAATCCGGTTCATAGTGAGCGTCTAGGAGGTAAAAAGAACCCTGTGTGAAATTTCATGCGGATACGTTCGACAATTTAAGAGATCTCTTGGTCAATGAGTGAGTCAACGAGTGAGTCAATGAGTGAGTCAGTGGCCTGTTATAACTATTTTATAGCTTATGTAAACAAGAAAAATATGAACAAAATACTTTTTTTTTAAATTGTCTAAGGGGAAGAATTGCAAAATCACTGCTATATCCTGCAGTATTTAACTCCCTTTTTCTATATAAAACAAATTTAATTAAATACCATTAATTGACTAACTTGTTTTTGTTGTTTTTTTTTTTGTTTAAATATTGATTCGTGTATTGTCATCGACTATGAATAATAGCGAAAAATTTTTAACTTGATCAAGAACAGCAAGTGGGAGAAAAATGTGTACAAGATTAGTACCAGACAGACAGACAGACAGACAGAGCCGAAGATTACCAGTGGCCTTCGGGCCGGCTTAGCCAATTTGTAAAAAAGTTTCGCTCTTTAATATAGATAAATTTAGGTATTTTGTTTTATTTTTACCCCCTCCCCAACGGTTCTGGGCAGGGGGAGGCATTGAAAATACACTACGGTCTCCTTCATGATATAAGAAAACATTTATGCCAATTTTTATCAAGATTGGTCAAATGGTTTTGATTTCTATGCGGGACATGCATACATACATACATACATACGCCTTACATTCTGCTTTATATATTAGATATTTAGCAATACTTGGGCTTGTCTTACGAACCGATATGTCTTGAGCTAGAATCCCAATTAAGAATGATATTTCATAAGAGTCCACCCAACTCTGATGGGTGCCTGTCTTACTTGGGCGAAGTAAATGCGGTTAATTGTGCTGGCCACATGATATCTTTGTTAACCGTCGACCCTAGAAACAAATGAGCTTGACATCATCTGCGGACTGCCCCTATAGATAGCAAGATCTTAAAGGAGTGCCTTTACTTTCTTTGTACTATTGATCATTAAAGTTCATGTCAATTAGAGTGTGTTTATAGCTATAACATTGACACTTCTAATCCTCCCATTTTATAACTATAACATTGACACTTCTAATCCTCCCATTTTATAACTATGACATTGACACTTCTAATCCTCCCATTCTATAACTATGACATTGACACTTCTAATCCTCCCATTTTGTAACTATAACAATGACACTTCTAATCCTCCCATTTTGTAACTATAACAATGACACTTCTAATCCTCCCATTTTGTAACTATAACAATGACACTTTTAATCCTCCCATTTTATAGCTATAACATTGACACTTCTAATCCTCACATTTTATAGCTATAACATTGACACTTCTAATCCTCCCATTTTATAGCTATAACATTGACACTTCTAATCCTCCCATTTTAGTGTTTTTGTTGCTGTCGTAAAAATATTTCTTCATCGAGATTCAAGGTCATGACCTTCGCCAAGAAAGTTAAGATATATGCAAGTGTAAATTCTACCTCATTGCAGACTTTATCGATGAGCAATCTGTTCTCAAGGCTTAGAAGGATTCCCGCTGACTGCATTGCGCGCTGAGTTTTGTAGACTAATGATTCTAATTCGTTTCGTGACGACGCCAGCGCCCTCATAGTTTCATCGTCCAGCCTGTGTCGTTTGGACTCAGCGATCAACTTTTTGACTGCAGATCTACAGAAGCGATCTGAAAATCGTTATGTAAACTATGTAAATAATATAAATTATGATAAACTTGTTTCATTCTTAGCTTTTACTCTAAATATATTACATATAGTTCCCAGTATGCAATTGGGGACTCATGATGGGAATTTGCGTAACAAATCAATAATAAAAAAAAGCTCAACTTTTATTTGGTGTGATGGATATGTTGCTGGATTTCCCTGCAACTTTGTCTTCAGCGTCCACTTTCAGTATGCCGTTGTCGTCCAGCTCTAATGTGACTGTTATTTTTGGCACCCCGCGTGGCGCAGGAGGGATGTCTCGCAGCTCAAACACTCCAAGAAGTTCGTTGTCTGTGGCCATGGACCTCTCACCTTCAAAGATCTACCATTGGGAAAGACAAGGTCAGTTGAATGCTGGTAACAACGTAATAAATATCAGAAGAATACAATGGAAAAGTTTGCGGTGGAATGTTTCAACTCACAGCAGCGTTTTATAATAAGAGATTTATGGGAAAATAATGTGCACTTAGTGGACGCAGGAAAATAGTGGGCATTTAGTGGAAATGGAAGAATATCTATCCATATATATCCATCAAAGATGCCTTCGCTCAATAACGGGTATATGCTGGCAAGACTACTTTACGAATTACTATGTTCTGCTGATGGCCAGTTTGGACAGCATAGAAGCACTAATAACCATTAGACAGCTGCGCTGGGTCGGACACTTAGCCTGCATGAGAGACGACCGAATGCAAAAAGCGATCTTCTTTGGCGAGCTTAAAGAAGGATGGCGTAACAGAGGTGTCTCCTGTAAGTGCTGTAAAGATTAACTTAGGCGCCATTTCGCCCCCGCTGGAATAAAGGAAAGTAGCTGGTAGCAGATGGCCTCTGAAAGAGACAGACAGCTGCCACAAATGCTGCGGGACACACACAAGAGACCCAAAGAAAAACTATTATTGAAAACAAGCGCAGATGACAAAAAAAAACTTAATTAAACCGCAGGCAGACAACAGCTTTGTCTGTACGACATACAGAAAAATATGCAGGTCGCAAATGGGTTTTCGTAGTCATGTGAAACACTGCACTCATCCTTAATCTTCGAAATTGAATAAATTGAAATGATTATTATTATTTACAATAGTGCATTTATATGTGTGGTCATTTGTATATTCCCCAATATGGTCAGCAGTATATTTACCTGCACGTCAGCATAATATTTACCCGTATGGTTCAGCGGTATATTAAACTGTATTGTCATCAAGATATTTAGCAGTATATTCACGTCTATAGTCAACAGTATTTTACCTGTTTGTTCAACGGTATATGTTACTGTATGGTGAGCAGTAGATTTACCTTTATAACCATTTGTATATTCAACTGTAAGGTAAGCAGTATATTCACCTACATTCATAGTATATTTACCCGTAAGGTCATCTTAGTTATAGTCAGTATAATGTTCACCTGTATGGTCACTGCTGTCTGGTAGTCATAGTGGGTTGTAAACACGCTTGATGTAGTATAGGGTAGAGGTGTCCCACGTCTGACAAGCACTGTCATAGCGCCATCCGCTGTTTCGATCCCAAGAGACAAGGGAGACAAGTCGACGAGATGAATGTCCTATAAACAGCATTTAATATTTCAAACGTTTCATGCCATGTTAATGTAGTACTAGGTTTTCTTATCTCTGGACATCTTTACAGATCCGGAGAGGAATTGTATGGATTGATTATAGCGGGGATGAACTAATGGTAGGCCCATTTATTACTGCAGGGAAGAAGCGCAAATGTAATTGTGTACTCTCTTCTTTTTGTTTAGCACCACATTTGTATTACTTTCTCTTCATATGCGTTTGGGAAAATCTTAAAACTAAAAGGGAGGTGGGAATGGGGAAGGTTTAGATTACATGTCATGTGTATGAAAGGTGTAAGCAGGTGAGAGTGTCGGCTGTTGAAGGGGAGATTTTGTTGGAAACTGGAGACCATCTACTATTGCTGCATGCATAGAGCATGCCATGGCCCAAAGAGCGCCTATCTACCATAAAGCGTAACTAATAATGATAAATGCAACGGTTTACTTTCTTTTTTTTCTATTTAGAGTCAATTGTTTAATTTTTTCCCTTAGTTTTTAACAAAAAAATAAAGTCAAATTAGTGAAAGAGCAACCAAGAGAAACCTTTCTCAAAAAAGGATGTCTCCCCCTACCAGTAAAAAAACATAATTTTATAAAGTAGCTTCCAAAAGCCATACTTCGTATATAAAAATGTAATCATAATTCAATTTAGAGATAAATAAATTTGTCCCTGATGACCTTAATAGAATTGTTGGTAACTCAGAAACTATTAATAACTAAACAAAATGTTGACTATACAATTTACTTAAACGATCGCACAGAACGTCCATTGGATAACAAAACAAAATATGACTACACAAGTTATAAAAGTTATCAAACTATTAACTACCTTAATACACTTGCTGGTAACTCCTGAGATGACAGCGGCCTGCACAGCAGCGCCAACAGCTACAGCCTCGTCTGGGTTGATGGACTTATTCAGCTCCTTCCCATCGAAAAATTGGGTGAGCATCGCTTGCACTTTGGGGATCCTCGTGGAGCCTCCCACGAGAAGGATCTCGTGAATTTCTTCTTTGGTCAGGAAAGCGTCTTGAAGAACGACCTTGACTGGGTCCATGATGGCCTTGAACTGTTCTTTACAGATCTCTTCGAACCTTGACCTTGTAATTCTGCTGGTGAAGTCTATTCCTTGAAAGAGGGAGTCCACCTCTAGCCTCGCTTCTGCACTCACAGACAGACATTTCTTAACGCGTTCACACTCCGCCTTCAGACGTTGCAGCGCCCTCTGATTTCGGCCAATGTCCACTCCAGACTTGCGATGGAACTCTTTCACGAAGTGACTCAGAAGACAAAGGTTGAAATCTTCCCCGCCGAGATGGGTGTCTCCAGCGGAGGCCTTGACCTCGAATGAGGAGCCTTTGTTGATGGTCAGTATGCTGACATCGAACGTGCCACCGCCCAAATCGAAGATAAGAATGTTTTTCTCTCCTTCAGGCGCCTTGTCCAAGCCGTAAGCGAGGGCTGCAGCTGTGGGCTCGTTGATGATCCTCAGAATGTTCAAACCAGCAATGGAGCCAGCATCTATCGTGGCCTGCCTTTGGGAGTCATTGAAGTAGGCAGGGACGGTAACCACTGGTAAGTAAACATAGAAATTTAGGTTATAGTTTCTTGAAGCTGCATGGTTTCCACATATCATTTATACAATTGATACGGATCTATAGCTACTATAGGCCTATTTTTAGAAATTTGTTTACTATGAGTAGATTTATACATTCGCCTTGCCGTGATTTTTTAAGCGGAAGATGGGGGGGGGGGGGGCGCGGAATGAATGAGGGCGTGACAAAAATATTCCATTTTAATTAATATATCATTCAATAATTATGAAGAACTAAATAATCGCTCTTACAGTGGTTTATAACTGTGAAATAGTATTTAAAAAAAACGTTTTTTTATGTTGCTTGTTCCTTGATATAATTGTAGGCCTACCGTCATAATGTACTTTTGTAGCGTACAGAACCTAGGCGAAAAATTCGACGTCGTAACGTTGTTTGCTTTGAGTCATTAATTCTGTATTCTTCCACCCCCCCCCCCATCTTTTTCTACAAATAGAGGTCTTGTAAAAATACGCATTCGTACCTTTTATTTTGTTTTTCAATGTGCATATTTCAATTAACTGACTCGATTATTGTAATATAAATGAATTTTGTGAATGCCCTTATGTATGTAAGGTTTCAAACCTGCGTCGTTGACAGGCATTCCGAGGTAGGCCTCTGCCACTTGTTTCATCTTGCCCAGAATCATAGAACTAATCTCCTCAGGGGCGAATAACTTGCTTTGGTTCAGATAATTCACAAGTATCATTGGTTTCCCTTAGCACGCAGTATTAGCATTTCAGCCAAAAATAAATTATGGACAGAGGACAAGAGAAATAAGAATTAATTGGAAGCTAAGTGTAAAAATTTGCAGTATGTAGTAGATTAAACTTGTTACGATACATATTTATAGTAATTTGAGTTTTAATCTTGGGACTAAAAGGTCCTCAACTATCACACAGGAAATACATGTTTAGAGACGCCAGAAGGAATAACAGTAGAGACGCTTAGAGTAGAAGACTTGACAACCATTTTCCCCTGCAAATAACATCTCAAAGGTTTACTCAAGCGTTATCCAGCTCTATAAAAAGCGTCCGAGAAGCCGAGCAGTAATGCGGACTATCATGTATAAGCCTTGATTGGAGCGTAACAACCTAAAGGAATATACCAGTTTGATGAAGACCACTCCATAGTAACGGGGGGGGGGGGGGGAAGGGGAACAGATGACGTTGTGTGGGTCACCTTGTAAGAATGTCAGAGAACACAGGAGTAAAGTAAAAACCAAAAGCTCCAAAGGCAGACCACAAGTACGGTGGCTTAATGTAGAGCAGCGGTTCTCAACCTTTTTAGCTCCGCTACCCCCTAATACAATTTTCCAGTAGGCGGCGACCCCCAATAATTTTTGTTTCGTTCATTTGTGAGGTAGCTATTGTTATACTCTAGTTATCAAAAGGTACCTGATATCTATGATGCTCATTCCATTGCTAGAAACTAAACGTATACATATATTTATTTAGTGTGAAATTAATTTGTGCTTAAATTACACACAAAAATGTATCTTTTATGACTTTCATTTATTAATTTTTCTAATGCTTGTTTTTAATAATCATGTTGCATACATCACTGACAAAGATAAAATATTGTTCAGGTTCGAAAACGTACAGTAATCGATACAGTCCACTACATTGCTACAAAACTGTTGCGTCAGTATTTTCAAACACGCCAAAGTTGAAACACGAACACGAAGGTTGAAATTGTTTTTATTTCACTAGATTAGGAATTCACATTTTCTGCATTAATTTTTGTTGTATTTAGACTTGATAACTAAAAGGCAGAAGAACGACATGTTTCGCACAGGTATAACGTTAGTTCGGCCTCCAACGTTCGGCAGATAAAGCCTCAGCCTTGTATCCTCTGGCAATGTATCCGTGTTCTTAGACCTGTATTTGTCAACCCCCTCCCTTCCCACTTTTTATTTTATTTAATTGATACTTGACGTTCGTTTGATAATTTGTCTGATATTAATGTAATCTAAGTAATAGCCATTACATTTCAATGTATATCAACTATGTTACAAAAATGCTTGTTACAGTACGTTAGACCCCCAAAAAAATATGAAAATAATTTTTTTTTCTATGGTGTTAGGCGACCCCTGGCATATGGTCATTCGACCCCCAAAGGGGTCGCGACCCACAGGTTGAGAACCCCTGATGTAGAGGCAGATTTAGAAAAAACTCTCGATCTATTAAAAGTTAACTACACGATTGATTGCGAATAATACTTTATTGCACTCAATATTATATATAAGAATTTTTATAATTATTTTGCTTGTTTCTTTATTCCACTGCCTCGCAAAATACTGTTTAAAGAACACTGGCACTGAGTTTGACCAAGAACTAGAGGCAATGTTCCAAGACACTTTACACAGTCACAGCCTACACCTTGCTTGTTTACTATTCTAATTTTGTCTGTGTATTAACAGTTTTATCAAATTTACAGTCAAACAACTAAATTTGCTGTCATAAGACACATTTAAAACAAATAACGATTTTAACGCAACTATCTTTCAAGTGGCCCACTCACAAGAGGAGCTTCAGTCACTAATGTCCTGCTTCTCTAAGGCTTGCAAAGAGTATGGCCTAACCATTAGCACAAAGAAAACTAATGTTATGGGACCACCTGCTACGGCACCACCATCCATCCTTATTGACAATAACAGGCTAGATGCCGTAAACGAATTCTGCTACTTTGGGTCTACAATTCAAGGTGACCTGTCACTAGAAGAGGAGATAAAAAAAAACGTATAGGGAAGGCCACATCAACCTTAGCTAGACTCCGACCAAGAGTTTGGGAAAACCAGAAGCTCACCACAGCGACCAAAAATGGAGGTCTACAAGGCATGCGTTCTTAGCACGCTTCTGTACGGCAGTGAGTCGTGGACAACCTACACAAAACAAGTGAGGAAACTAAACTCATTCCACTTGCTCTGCCTTCGAAGAATCTTAAAAATAACATGGAAAGAAAAAGTGTGTAATACTGAGATCCTCGCGAGAACGGGCCTTCCCAGCATCTTTACAGCCCTCAGGCAACGCCGCCTGAGCAGGCTCGAACATGTTCGCCGGATGGAGGACAATCGCATCCCAAAAATCATTTTGTACGAGCAACTTGCGTCTGGCTCAAGAAAAACTGGTCGCCCCCACCTTCCCCCCTCTCCGATACGTTGATGTAATAAAGCGGGATTTAAAATCAGTGCACATTGACACTGACCATTGGGAAGACATTAGCCTTAGACCGCACTAGTTGGAGAGAGACGGTGACCAAGAAAGCTGTAGACAGCGAGAAAACATGGGCTTCGATTCTTGAAGAAAAGCGTGTCACACGGATAATGGCTAGCTCCTCTACCACCAAAGCGAAAGCCACCTTGACATGCAATATATGTGGACGGGAGTGTCTCTCCAAAATAGGGCTCCATAGCCATATGAAAAAGTGTTCGAGATGAACCATAGTTGTTTCACGACTGAAAGAGGCCAATGAATGAATGGATATCTTTCACGACCCATATTAAGTAAGTTCAACCTTAAAGGTAAAAAAAAAATCTTTTCTCTATTTAAATACACACGATACACAAATCTATATGTAGAAAAACAAATTAAATTTGAAAATAAAAGATGAAGTCCTATATATGATAAAGAAAACTCGAGACTAATTTCAGATTTCGCATTGAGATCAAACCTTTCTTCTCCAGCACAGAAAACGGCCAAGTTTTCAAGTCATTCTGCAGCAGGCGGTTATCAAAATTCCGGCCGATGATACGTTTGGAGCCTGAGATAGTATTGGCGGGATTTCTCGACTCCTGAGATTTGGCAGCCTCGCCTACGAGCACCTCTGTGTCGGTGAAGGCCACAGAACTGGGTGTGCTTCGACATCCCTGGTGCAACGACAAAACAAATGAGATTAATAAGGAAGCATGCACTCAGTGCCATAATTAGACTTAAAAAGCCCTAAGCTATTTAAGATACTGCAAACTTTTGAGGCCCTTAATAAGTCCTGATATTAGATAACAGTGCTAAATTTTATTGGCGGTCCAAATTTATAGATTGTGTTTCCTAAAGGTAAATCCGGCCCTGGATGTACATGAGTTATGTGAGGCCATTGAGACCTGTTGATGTGGCGTATAAAGTTCCCCTTCCGATCTATTGGGCAGATGATGTCAAGGTCGTCTGTTTCTTTGGACAACGGTTAACGAGCAGGGTGTGGCCAGTCATATTAGAGTTAGGTGGACTCAAAAAAAATAAAAAAATCGCGAAATTCAAAATCCAGGACTCAGGTTTGGAAGCCAAGCGCTTAACCACGAAGCCACCAAGATTCCTGGTGTGACGTATATGTGGGATCTATTGACATGATACACCTGTGCGACTATTTTCGGTGGAACATCACAGTTTGATCACAGTAATAAAGTGAACAAGTATTCACCTGGGGGTGTATAACGTACAATGGCTTTATGGCAATTCTGAAAACATTAAGAGAACCTTTTAGCACCATTGAAGGCTAGATCTTGCGATGAAGCAGAGTAAACAAAGAGCAACAGTCAGTGTGTGTAAGAGAAAGAAGGTGACGCAGAAATTCAAAGAATGTGCGAGAGAGAGAGAAGGGGGTGGGGAAGAATGTGGAGTTTGCAATGGTAAATGCTGCCGTCGTAATGACTCCATATTGAAATATTATGATGCACACTAGAGTGTTACAGGTTCAAACAAAAAATTGATCACACTTCCAAATTCAAATTCCTTGAGTTAAACGATAAATATGACAAATATTTTTTTTGAATATTGTAAATTTAAAACAAAAATAAAATAAAAACTTGCCCAAACCGTCCTAAAAGGAAAGTACTAGGAATAATGAACTTAAGGGAGGCAAAAATTACCAACGATGAAAACATGGAGGGATAGGCAGATGTTCTACTGGATGAGATCATGGCAGGAGAAAGACAAGAGTTAATGAGAATGCGCGTATTGTAACTTTTCGTTCATCACCACCAACAACAGCAACAACATGGCAGAGTTTAAGGTGAAAATAAAAAAAATGTTGTTTTTCAAGAGCTTATAGTCCTGATGACTGGAGAAATGACGTCACCATTGTCCAGCATAATGGCTAACGAGAATGTTACGTTTCCACACAAAGACCAGCCAGCTTTACTTTCTTCAACATAGTCCAGATGCAAAAAAAAATCTTAATTTATATATCAATCAAGTTTCGAGCCCATGCTCTTCGATTCGGAAGTCACACGGTCTACCTTGCAATCATCAAGTCGCAGGCATCTTTTATTTCTAATTTTATTTTTTGTTATTTCATCTGATTATTGTTATTTTTAATATATTAAAGATCATATTGTTGTTGGAAGGGTTCTCTATCAATGGGGGATGTAAATCTACCTGTTCGTTTGCGATTATCTGCACCTTGTCATTCAAGAAGACAGCGACACTGGAGCAGGTAGTCCCCAAGTCGATGCCGATGGCAGGAGACCTAGATGCTGAGAGCATGGCCTACCACTGTAGTCTTACTGCTACATTGCTCAACAAGGAGACCTTGCGCAAACCACATCCAATATAGATCTAGAATAGCCAACGATGAAAGTTGATACATTGCTAGAGCAGTACACAGACATTTTCTTTCAAAATAACATTCAAAACTACATGTAAATAACGAATAGAGAACTTAGTCTGTGGGCTCCTTCAGTCTTGGAGACTAGGAATCATTTCATTGAATAACGAATAGAGAACTTAGTCTGTGGCCTCCTTCAGACTTTGAGGCTAGGAATCATTTCATAGAAATAAGATAAATATCTGGATGTCACATTGGTGTGTATTGTGTAACTCATGACAGCACGCTATCAGCTGACCAGCAGGAAATAAACTATCCTTGTTATTCATGTCATAGTATGCAGATTTTTTCTAGAGAACAATTGATTTGCATAAACTAGATACAGGTCAAAAATAGAATAATGGGGAAGGCGAATGTAAGTTCTATCAGTGACGAAAACTATATAGAAAGATAGTTATACGCTACCATATAAATGTCAGTCAGTGTCAGTCAGTCGGTGTCAGTCAGTGTCAGTCGCTAGCCAACTGTCATCATTCCATGTCCTATAATGTCACTGTGTTATATTTCCACTTTTCCATTTGATGCCAGCAAGCTAGGTCCTATCATTCTGATTTATATATTGCTATTACTTTTTTTTTCTTTTGAAGGAGTTTAAAAGCATTAAACTCAATAAAATTTTATTCAGCGCTGTGTTTCTTCAGTTTATCCTAGCAGTGAGTTGGATTAGATTTAAAAGCACCTCCAAATCCGTATTTCATATGATTGTGTAGACTATACAAAGCTCTCTCGAAAATTAAACTCTGACTCTGTGCATTAACTATGGTCGTAACGAGGTTTCCTACACACCACCACCCCCCCCCCTCCATTCTGAAGAAGTGTCCAAACATGGTATACTATTGAATTAGCGGCGTCGCAAGCTCTGCCAGAGTATAGCACTGTATGCTGTAAGCTGCTATGGGTCACCGGCTCCTAATTTTTCTTCAGGGTTGCCTATCAAAGCCTTACACATGTTTGGGTATAGACTAGCTGCAAGTATCCAGCAGTTATTAACAAACAGGATAGTAATCATTAGTAGGATTGTTAAAATGAATACTATTAATACTTAATTTATATTTTAAAAAATATTTGTATGGTAGCGTAGCGCACATTAAATTTTTAGAAACAAATCAACAGTCGATGAAAAAATAACTTTAAAAATTACTGTGTAGATTATAAAATTATGAAATAATTTATTCTATACAAAATTCAAGAGTCTGTTAAAAAAAATAGATTTAATCTATATAAAGTGCGAAGTTCGAGCAGCCCCGATTTGTCAAGAGGTTCGAACAGTTCACTTTTTATTGCTAAAACTTTTTTATTTGAATGTTTACCAAATTACTACTATATTGCTACTGCGCATGCACCTTTTTTCTTTACTTCCGACACATACTATTTCCTTTTCCTTGTAAAGGCTAAGTTCATGGTGAGGTCAAACTCAGGAGGTGTGGAATTATTCTTTTTACTACCCGGTAGTGAAGGAAATGGGTAATGGGCTTAAGGCTATTTTTAAGTCTGATTGCTCATCAGCTTAAAGAGACTATTTGAAGTTGTGGAGGGTGGGAAATGGTGCAATGGATGGTGTTCTTGCACTGGAGTAAAAAGAAAATGACTTTATAGTGAAAATTAAATATTAAAACATGTTTTTAGATATATTTTCTTTGATCTGTTCGAACCTTCCATAAACCCGATCGAGCTTACTAACTGGGGAAAAATCAGCTCGAGGAAAAGTACGCTTGGCGATTCTTACCCTACACCTCTTTGACTTCGTATTTAATTTTAACTAAGCCTAGTGATACATTAAATCCAATCTATTTTTATAGAAAAAAGGACGAGGAATTCAGAGATACTATCAGTTTTTTCATAGGTCAGACCGTTACGGTGCTATAAAAATCCAAACTTGAAAATTGCTGCCAGCGGGCTTAATGCGCTCGAACTTCGCACTTTACTCTATATCTCTACATTTAATGACAAGAAATTTAAAATGACTTTCCAATCACTTACCAATAATGACTTTGACCAAAGTAATTCCCGTTCACGTTAAATGTTTAAATTCACAGGTCAAGGATTACGTTAATGTCAGCTACACTATGTCAAGATCTAACTCTAAAGTCAATTTATGTATATTATTCTAGCTTGATCTAGATCTACATAGACAATGCAGAAGATCGAAGTTCTAGATCTACATCAACAATGGAGAAGATCCATAGTGTTTTACGGCACAGAACGGAATTTTCCTTTTAGTGTTTAAAATACTAAAAAAGTAGGTGGTGCTATCACAAACCTAGATATATAGTATACTTGACTCTGGAAAACGAAAACAAAGGCATATAATATTGTTATGTACAGGGGCGGACTGGGTATCAAAATCGGCCCGGGCATTACCATATAAACCGGCCCACAAATGGCATGTCATATATTTTCGGTGGCGGGGGGTTAAACCCCCTCCTATATATATATTTATATATATATATATATATATATATATATATATATATATATATATATATATATATATATATATATATATATATATATATATATATTAGTGTGTGTATATGTAATTAATCTTCATTACATTCTTATCTTTCATTCTTTTAAACGTTTTTTCTACTCTAGAATACTATCTTCCTATAATTAATGAAAGGTAGAACACACCGCCAAGGGACAGCTACTGTTAGGAAGTCTGGGGGAGCGGTGTAAGCTCCCCCAGTGGGGTCCGGGGCGAAGCCCCGGATCAAAGCATTATTTCCGTTATTTTAAGATTTAAAAAATGCATTTTCTGAGGTATCTACAGTGCAAATAGCCTGCTACTCTTCCGCTAAAAAATCAAAAACTAAATCTTCTATTCACTGGAGTCCAGCGACTGGTAGAAAATGGTAAAATGCTTTAGTTTTCTATTGGAAAGGGGGAGGGGGGAACCACAAAACCACTTTTGGCTACGCTCATGAAATTTGGTGACTGTAGTTGGCTTAAGTTAGCTGCACTTCGGAAGTAAGTAAAGTCTCCCTTTCAGACAATGAGATCTGAGGCCAGTGATGGTTTGAATTCCTCCCCTCTCGGCTACGCCCATGTGTTTTATCATAGGTGTAAGCCTAATTCTATTCAAAATATATAAAGTTTGATAACGCATCGAAAACTGGATGTATGCTTTCGTAGGTTTGCATAATGTATTCTATTTATAGATCTACATGTATGTAGTCTAAAAACTATAAACACTACAATAGCAGCCTTAATGAGTTTCAAACCTTTTGGTATTACTTATAGATTACAGACGTTTCTTCAAAAAAATAAAATAATTAGGTCCTACGCATTTCACGATTCAATCTAGTCATGCATGTTGATCTGTGAATTAAAATATGCTGAATCATTGGTTTTCCTGCCTGACAACCCATTCCTTTAAAGTGGTATCACCACAAATACAAAACTAGGGGTCTCTCGAGCCGTCATCCTCCTCTACATTGCTCCTTGCCTTCGAAACATGGATAGTGTACAGTTAACATGCAAAGAAACGGAATCACTTCCACATGACATGTCTGTGAAAAATACTAAATGTCAGATGGCAAGACAAAATACCAGATACTGAAGTCCTTCAAAGAGCGGGTTTGCAAAGCATCCACACACCCTGATGCAGTCCCAGCTGCGATCGGCAGGACACGTCTGCAGAATGGAAGACCACCGCATCCCTAAACTACTCTTGTATGGCTAACTAAGCGAAGGAAAGCGCTCTTAAGGTGGTCAAAGAAAACGCTTCAGGGACAACCTCAAAGCTTCTCTGAACGCGTTCAGCATAGACCCATCCACCTGGGAGACAGAGGCACATGACAGAGTATCTTGACGTCGCTGTGAAAACTGGCGCACAGGTTGCTGAGGAAAAAAGAACAACGCTGGCAGAAGAAAAACGCCAGAAAAGAAAAGCAAGACAAACGACACTAGCTCCAGCTGGAATAACCTGCCCAGTGTGCGGCCGAACATTCCGGGCTCACATAGGTCTCACCAGCCACACGAGGAGACGTAAAACCCCAGTGCAAAGCCCTCAGCCCCCAGGATGACAAAGTGGTCATCATCGAACTACGATGGACGAACTATATATATATTCCTTTAAAAGATAAGAGAAAGCAGAACGGTTAGAGAGGTACTTCTAAATATGAAAAGCTCTTGCTTCGTCCTAGTACATTCTCAAAAACGAGATTTGTATATGAATTTATTATTTAAAAATCTCCTTTCATTAAATATCGGATGTGACAGCGCTATATAAATTATTGTTTTATTTATTGTAATAATTTTCATCATCAATGACTTCATACTAAGCATAAGTTTGCCGTTAATCACAACTGTATACAATTGATATAGATCTAGATTTATGTTTTAATTAAATAATTTTTATTTTTTTTTGTAAACCTTAAGTGTAGTATTTTTAGATCTTTGTTATTACAAAAAAAAAAAAACAACAAGAAACTTACTTTTTCCTTTCAAATCGCAGAAAGTAGAACTTTATACCCATATTGAGCTATTCGGTGGTTTGCAATTTCGCGGCTGTGAGTATGTGTTTTGTTGAATAGCTAATTGTCTCCCCTTTTGCCGCCTTACATCAATGTTTTCTAACTTCAACTCTCCCATCCATCTTTTTCGTTAACTTTCAATGGAACCATCAAAAGACGGGTGAGGGAAAGAGCAAAACAAAAATGGGAGTGCCATCAAAGGCCCATGCCGACCAGCAAAATGATCAGGCCAAACACAGTCTTGAAGACATCAAAGTAGTGTTGAGGGCCATGCCGCTCATGCATAGCAGAAAGTACGGTCTAACGTTTTACAAATAATAATACGTATAGTGTAATTCTTAAAATTATATTCTTGTTGAATTTCAAACAAAATTAATTGTAATAAGAATTTTAAAAAAACAACCTCAAGAAAACGTGTTCGGGCCTTTGTGTCTTGCTGCTGTCACTTTTTTTTTTAAGTTGTCTGCATTGAAATTTTTTTTCTTTGGTCGCGACCAGACCGGCCCATTTGGTACCGGCCCACCGGGCATTTGCCCGTTTGCCCATATAGCCAGTCCGCCCCTGGTTAAGTACGTAACACTTTTTCAAGCTGTAAGGGAAGTCGCCTTGAATCTTGAAAAATCGATCTTTTCTGTCATAGAAAAGTAATGATCTTTAGTTTTCAAAGTTTAGAAATAATGCGAACCCATTTAGTGGATTTTAAATAGAAGGGGCTATTAATCACAGAACTATAGGGCCCATGGGAGTAGCCAGGATTTTTTTTCGGGGGTGGGGGGGATTTTTTTTCCGCTCCGCCCCCGCGAAAAAAAATGTATATGTATGTATGTGTGTGTGTGTGTACATAATCTTTATTACAATCTGACCCTTCATTCTTTCGGAAGACGTTTATTGTACCCTAGAATAGGTTTTTCCTGGAGTTTAGTGGGAAAATTGTAGACTCCCCGATATTGCCAGCATGGGGGTCTGGGGGAGCGCTAGAAGCTCCCTAACCCAAGCACTAATTCTGGTATTGAAAGCCAACAAAATGCATTTTCTGAGGTATCTACATGCATTTTCCTGCTATTAAAAAGTTTTATTTCAAAAACCTAATGTGCTATTCTTACTGACTTATACCCTCCCGCACCTTTCGACGCATGAGCCGTCAAGCTATTTTCACAAAAATCTGTCACTGGTAATGTCTGAAGCCTCTTTTCACCTGCTCTGAGGACCTCCATGAATTTGCCACAAAGACAATTTTTCACCAAATGACTTTCAGTTTTGAGGATGCAGTGATGATGGTTTCCAATGGTCCTTGAAGAATTAAATTCAATGAATTTAATTTGTCAAATAAATCAGAGAGAAATGTCACCTTAACCCACCAGATCTCATCACGAATAGAAAATCCAAAGTCTTTTTTTTTTCAGCCTCCAAGAATGAAATCAGCTCAGCCTTGAGTTGGACGGCGCGCTTTTACAGTTTTTTCCATGGAGAGCCAACGAACGTTGGTGTGATACAGGAGACATTTGTAGTCTGAATCCATTGCTTCATAGAGCTGAGAGAAAAGTCGGGATGTAATCGGTCGAGATTTGATGAAGTTTACAACTTCAATCACTTGATCCAGAACAGACTTCAAATCTTTCGGTAAAGATTTGAAGGCAAGAGCTTCTCTGTGGATCATGCAATAAACACTAATAAATATGGATTTTTCTTGACGCACAAGAGTGACGAATACCTTTCTATTTCCCTGCATGGAAGGACAGCCATCGGTGCAAACGCTGACAGTTTTTCCACTGTAGTTTGAATAGCAAAACATTTTCGTTCGTAGTTGGTAAGTCTTTTCAAAATAAGAATTCGTTGAAACATTTTTCATCCTTTATGAATCGAATATAGGCTAGCAGCTGGGCTTTGCCACTAATGTCTGTGGATTCATCAACTTGAAGAGACCACAGCAGAGACACTTCATCGTCAGTCTCGTCGAAGTGTTCGCAGATTTGATCTTGTATATCTGACGATAAGTCTTCAATTCTGCGCGAGATACAGTAGAACGTCGTTTATCCGAACGTTTATTATCCGGAGCGTCAAATATCCGGACCAGTTTTTTTTTGTTTTTTTTTATCAACCACATGTACTGTGATGCACATATACTGTATGAATACGAAAAATAAGTGATTATTTTCCACAATAAAGGTAAAATTGCGACATTTGTCACCTATTTTGCTCGTTCTTCACGCACGTGTCCCGCATGTGATGATTTTCAATATTCGTATAGTGTCCGGTTGCATATACTGCATGGATCGCTTCGGTTTTCGGTTATCCGAACAATCGCGTATCCGAACGGTGTCCGGTCCCAATTGAGTCGGATAAACGACGTTCTACTGTAGTATCATTTGACAAAGGAACTTTTTCGGCGGCATCGGGTCCAATGATAGTTTCAACAACTATTGCTAAAGCTGGTGCAATGATTCAGCCTCTGTGTGTGCTTTCTTGCGTTTGGCTAATAACTGAGCAACCTTATAACTTGCAATCAATCCCTTTTCTGGCAGCTTTAGCACCTAACCAAATTTACATGAAACACATCGCTTATTATTATCGTTACCAATCAAGAACTGCTGTGCGTCTGCTAAGGCGGCCAACATTTTATTCATTATAATAATATATGTATAGTGGACAATTCCATAACCTGAATAGCTAACACCCCTTTCCGTCATAATGGAGAGATCCACTACTATTACTGGTCGTTGCAAGTGGGGATGTCATCGCAACGTAAAATAAAAATGTAATAGTAGACAGACCTGTGTAACGCTGCACGTGTGGCGTTCTAAAAACTCCCGCGGCACACCTGCAAATCTTCGGCGGCACACTAGTATTTTTAAGAAAAAAAGGCTTGCATAAGTTGTCACGTATTACGAATTGAATTCTAATTTTTAAAATGGCTTGCCTAGGGGAACGTGACAATAGAAAAGGAGTTGTGTCACTTATCTTAAGTCTGAATTTAATCAAAGACTTACAATGAATAACAAAAAAAAAATGACACAAGAAATCGGAAGGTAAACTATCAACTTAATGTTTAATCAAATATAAAGTTACAAGAAAGTAAAAATAAACATTTACTCAATACACTAATACAGAATTGATGTGTTGACCAAAACCCTTTTACAAAAATGACATGTAAAAATATTACAATACAAGAGTTTGAAAATGTAATTACAAATACAAGCAAGCAAGGCCTTACATAAAAAAATATTAACTTACACGATCAAGTGGTTAACCACGCACGGGTCACGCAATGTCTCCGCTATTCTGTCTCACGGCTGTCTCCGTATGTCTGTCCGTCAACGTTACGCGAGCGGTCTTATATAATCTACCGCGCGTCGATCTCTCGTAATTTCTAGAAAGTCATCAACACCCAGATCTAGAACGCTCTTCAAAGAGACAGAAAAAAAAACACCCTCCTTTCAACCAGAGGTACACACACAGGTCAAGGACCGGTCACTGTCTGTGTGGCTTGACGAATAAAAAAAAACTTATTACACAAGGGGCAGACAACCTCCCCGTCTCTCGACCGCAACAGGTCAAAAAAAAAAAAAACAATAGTATCTAGGCATTGTTACCTAGATACGTAACACCTCCCTCCTAAAAATAAAAAGTTTACATTTCCACGAAATGGAAATCTTTTTAGAATAATTACAAAAATGATATTTACATTACAGAATGTATTTATCATGATATATATATAAAAAAATATACATCAAAATACTTTTTACAATCTAGATAAGGCATCGGCGATAACATTTTCGCTGCCTTTTATGTGTTTAAGATCTAGGTTGTACTCTTGTAAAAATAAACTCCACCTGAGAAGTCGTTGATTCTTGCCAGACATTTTGTGGATAAATGTAAGGGGATTGTGGTCAGTAAATACAACCAGTGGCCATCTGGACCCACTGATATAAAAATCAAAGTGTTGTATAGAAAGAATCAACCCAAGACATTCTTTTTCCACAGTAGAATAATTTCTTTGATGTCTATTAAATTTCTTGGAAAAGAAACAAATAGGGTGCTCTACTTGGAAATTATCTTCTTGGTAAAGGACTGACCCAACACCTGTGTCACTGGCGTCAATAGCTAACCTAAAAGGTTTTCCGAAGTCAGGAGCCATCAAAATGGGAGAGCTAGATAATATCTGCTTGATTTGGTTAAAGGCTTTCTGACATTCATCCGTCCAAGTAAATTGGACGTTCTTTCTCAGGAGGTTTGTTAAAGGACTGGCAATGACAGAAAAATTTTCGCAAAATTTTCTATAATATCCAGACATTCCCAAAAATCTTCGGAGTTGTTTCCGATCAGCAGGGATAGGGAAAGCTTGGATAGCTTCTACTTTGGCCATTACAGGTTTCACCTGGCCTTGTCCTACAATATGGCCTAAGTATTGGATTGAAGCCTGGCAAAAATCACTCTTACTCAGGTTTACAGTAATTTTTGCATGTAACAGTTTAGTAAAAAGACAATGCAGTTGTTTACAATGGCTAGAAAAATCTTGGCTAAAAATTACTACATCGTCTATGTATGCGTGGCAATTCTCCATGTCAGCAAGCAGGGCATTTATCATTCTCTGGAAAGTGGCAGGAGCATTCTTCATGCCAAATGGCATCACTTTGTATTGGTACAGACCATCAGGGGTGACAAAGGCGGAGATTTCCTTTGCCCTATCAGTCAGGGGAACCTGCCAATAACCTGAAAGTAGGTCTATTTTGGTGATGTACTTAGCATCACCAATACGATCTATGAGATCGTCTATCCTAGGGATAGGAAACGAATCGGTCTTTGTGACAGCATTTACCTTACGGTAGTCTGTACAAAAACGATAAGTCTTGTCCTGTTTAGGTATCAAGACACATGGGGAGCTCCAGCTACTGGAACTTGGTTCAATGAGGTCATTTTCAAGCATATACTTGATTTCTGACCTAAGTATAGCAAGTTTTTCAGGGTTGACCCTGTAAGGATGCTGCTTGACTGGAGTAGCCTCGCCAACATCTACATCATGCATTATAACATTAGTCTGTTTTGGTACATCACAAAAAATGTCATTAAATTCACTAATGATTTTCATGATAACTGGCCTTTCTGTCGAAGACAGATGAGACAGTTTTACATCCAAATTCTGTAATACAAAAGAATTAGGTATTTTGTATTGTCCAAATTTCTCCTTTACAATATCATCATCAATAGGAGAAACATGGCTATTTGAACAACTTTTGACTGTATTTAAAACACAATTACTCTTCTCTGAGTGATCTGGCCGAGATACATAAGGCTTCAGCATGTTTATATGACATAACTGAGTCTTTTTCCTACGGTCAGGGGTTTTGATTGTGTAATTGAGGTCACTAATTTTGGTCTCAATTTCATAGGGACCAAAATATCTGGCTTGCAAGGGTTGACCTGGTATGGGCAAAAATACAAGCACCTTATCCCCGGGAGAAAATTCTCTAACACGGGCCTTTCTATCATACCAGCGTTTCATGCTGGATTGGGTGTTTTGTAAGTTATTTTTGGCCAGAACACAAGCATCATAAAGTCTAGTTTTAAACTTACTTACATAGTCTAAAAGTCCTTCAGTGGCTGTTGGTGACAACAAAGTCTCTTTTATACATTTCAAGGGACCGCGCACCGAATGGCCAAAGACTAAGTCAAAAGGGCTGAATCCCAACGATTCCTGGACGGATTCACGGGTTGCAAACAGCAGCATGTGGATTCCTTCGTCCCAGTCTTTTTCGTGCTCAAAGCAATAGGTTCGGATCATGTTCTTGAGAGTCTGATGGAATCGCTCAAGAGCGCCTTGCGACTCGGCATGATACGCACTCGACATGCAATGTTTGATGCCCAACTGAGTCATGACTTGCTTGAAAAGATTGGCCGTGAAATTCGTTCCTTGGTCCGATTGGATGGACTTTGGTAGACCAAATAGAGTAAAGAACTTGATTAAGGCCTTCACAATGTTTGATGCTTTTATGTTCCTTAGAGGAATAGCTTCAGGAAAACGAGTTGAAGCACACATAAGGGTCAACAGGTATTGGTTGCCAGCTTTTGTCCTTGGGAGAGGACCAACACAGTCAATAAGTACTCTGCTGAAAGGTTCTTCAAAGGCTGGAATCGGCTTCAGAGGAGCAACAGGGATCTTTTGATTTGGCTTGCCAACCATCTGACAGGCATGACAGGATCGGCAGTACTGGATGACATCTTTCTTCAAACGTGGCCAGAAGAAGTGTGACATAATCTTGTGGTATGTCTTGTGGATGCCGAGATGACCTGACATTGGTGTGTCATGAGCCAGATTCATGATGTACGCTCGGTATCTTTCTGGTAACACGATTTGATGGCATATTCTCCATTCTTCTTCGTTGGATGCGTCTGGAGGTTTCCATTTCCTGAAGAGCATATCATCTTGGATGTAGTAGCACGTTGATGCTAGCTCTGCCTCTTGTGATGTCATTGCGGTTTCTCGGAGTTTGGCGAGCTCTAAATCCTTCTTTTGGTCCTCAATCAACTGTTTTCGAGTTGATGCCGGCTTTTCAGAATTTGGCGTTGGTTCTTCTTCAAGAGAAGCAAAGAATGTGGTGCTCAAGTCCACATCATCTTGGTTACTGTTGGCCTTGACGACGTTCTCTTCTTGAGATGCTTTCAACCTCATTGCCCTTGTTACTGCACACGCTGGATATAACTCTAGGTCTTCCTCGGGTGTGGCAGATAAGTCGGGTGTTTGAGTGACGATGGGTTCGGCTATCACCTTTCCACCTGCTAAGTCATTGCCTAACAGCAACGAGATGCCTTCCAATGGTAATGTTGGTCGGACACCTACAACAACCGGTCCAGTAATGAGATTTGACTTTATGTCGATTAGATGTAGAGGCACATCTATACATCCAAGCTCTACGCCTCGTAACAGGATGCTCTTCCCAGTCGATGATGATTTTGACAAGGGCAAGATACCCTCTAAAAGTAGCGATTGTGAGGCACCTGTGTCTCTCAAAATGGTGATAGGTCGTAGACTTGTAGAATCACCGGGTAGTGATACAAATCCTTCCGAAATGAAAGGCTTAAAATCCTCTAATAAAACATCAATTTTGGTTGATGCAGACTGGACTTGGGTCGAACTCTCGCTGGAGTCATTGACATCTTTAGGAGACGCAGTGGAGAAACTCTTTCTTGAGTCAGTAGAACATCTTTTGGATGTATTTGGAGAACTCTTGATGGAGTCATTGGAACATCGGGGTGATGTCTTATGGGAACTCTGGATAGAGTCATGGGAACATCGGGATGATGTATTATGGGAACTCTGGATAGAGTCATTGGAACATCGGGGTGATGTCTTATGGGAACTCTTGATAGAGTCATGGGAACATCGGGATGATGTATTGTGGGAACTCTGGATAGAGTCATTGGAACATCGGGGTGATGTATTATGGGAACTCTGGTTAGAGTCATTGGAACATCGGGGTGATGTATTAGGTAAACTCTTGTTTGAGTCATTGGAACATCGGCTTGATGTATTTGAAAAACTCTTGTTTGAGTCATTGGAACATCGTAAAGATGAATTTGAAGAACTCACTGTTGAGTCATTTGAACACCGTGGAGACATTTTCGGAGAGTCTTGTACAGTCAATACATTTGAAACAGGTGGTGTCGAGGTATTCTTGATATGGCTTGATGATGAGGGAGTAAACCTCGACGACCACTGTACTGTGCAAGCGCTGACTTTTGAAGGAGCTTTTTCGTTTCTCTTCCTCAATTTCCAACAATCGTCAATTTTATGGCCTTCTCGTTTGCAGTAGGAACAAGTAGCTTTACTTGTAGTAGGTTTTCTGTCGTTTGTACTGCTGTTCTTGATGGAGTTGCTAGCAGTGGACTCAGGCTGTTTGACTTGTTTTGGCTTGACATCCGTCGTATACTTGGCAAATTGATGTGATATTATATAATCGTCTGCCAACACTGCAGCCTTGTGCACATCTTCCTCGCCACGATCAGCTATATGCGTACGGACGTCCAGCCGCACACAACTCTTGAACTCTTCCATCAGCATTAGGTTCTTGAATTTTGCAAAGTCGGTGCCGATTTCCTTGGAAGTGAGCCACTTTTCAAAGCGTCGCTCCTTTTCCCGCAGGAATTCTACATGGGTTTGACCATCCGATTTGCGACAATCCCTGAACTGCTTTCGGTAAGCTTCCGGAACAAGTTCATATGCCTTAAGAATTAAGGCCTTAACAACATTATAATCTTTTTGTTGTTCAATGGTCAAAGAACAAAATACCTCTGCAGCTCTACCAGTCAAAACTGTTTGCAGCAAAGTGGGCCACAAAGTTTCAGGTACATTAAAATTTTTCACAGCAAGTTCAAATTGTGGAAAATAATTGTCAATTGTGGCTTCATTAAAGCGTGGAATTATTTTCAAAAATTTTGTTGCTTCAGCAGTATGACTGGCAGGGGAAGAATCTGGTCTTACATTAGCAGCTAACTCTAATTTTTTTAACTCTATTTGTAATTTCATTTCCATTTCTTTCTGCTCTAATTCTTTTTGTTTAATTTCCTTCTGGGCTTCTATTTCCATTTCTTTCTGCTCTCTAGCCGCTGCAAGCTCTAATTCTTTTTGTTTAATTTCCTTCTGGGCTTCTATTTCCATTTGTTTTAATTTTATCTGAAGTTCTAAATCTGATTTACCCTCATCGGGTCTAAGGGTTTCTAAAAGGTCTTCAGAAAACACTTCCTCGTCTACATAATGGATTACAATGTTATCTCTGATTTCTTGTTTAAGGGCATTTGATTTTATTTTTAACCCTAAATGTTTAGAAATAAGGACCAGTTCCTTCCTAGTAAAAGCATCAAGCTCTTCCACAGAGGGATTTGAAAGAAAAACCTGAATATCCATGACTAACTAACAACTATTACAAGCAAAAAATGTATACAATGTAAATATACAGTACAAAATCAGTACAACAAAAAACCTTAAGAGAGTTTGGTCAATACTATTGATACTTTACTTCCGACTCTTTGAACAAACAAAAAAATTTTGTTAAAGTCAACTTCGCCTTTACAAAATTACTCAAGTAAGACGAAAATAGGTTCAGAAAAATATCCGGGACGAAAGCCCTCAAACTTCTTTTGTCACGTATTACGAATTGAATTCTAATTTTTAAAATGGCTTGCCTAGGGGAACGTGACAATAGAAAAGGAGTTGTGTCACTTATCTTAAGTCTGAATTTAATCAAAGACTTACAATGAATAACAAAAAAAAAATGACACAAGAAATCGGAAGGTAAACTATCAACTTAATGTTTAATCAAATATAAAGTTACAAGAAAGTAAAAATAAACATTTACTCAATACACTAATACAGAATTGATGTGTTGACCAAAACCCTTTTACAAAAATGACATGTAAAAATATTACAATACAAGAGTTTGAAAATGTAATTACAAATACAAGCAAGCAAGGCCTTACATAAAAAAATATTAACTTACACGATCAAGTGGTTAACCACGCACGGGTCACGCAATGTCTCCGCTATTCTGTCTCACGGCTGTCTCCGTATGTCTGTCCGTCAACGTTACGCGAGCGGTCTTATATAATCTACCGCGCGTCGATCTCTCGTAATTTCTAGAAAGTCATCAACACCCAGATCTAGAACGCTCTTCAAAGAGACAGAAAAAAAAACACCCTCCTTTCAACCAGAGGTACACACACAGGTCAAGGACCGGTCACTGTCTGTGTGGCTTGACGAATAAAAAAAAACTTATTACACAAGGGGCAGACAACCTCCCCGTCTCTCGACCGCAACAGGTCAAAAAAAAAAAAAACAATAGTATCTAGGCATTGTTACCTAGATACGTAACAAAGTGATTTAGAAAATTAGATTTTTCGCTTTCAGAAAAGAAAAAAGTAGCCATTGCATCAGAACTTTAAGTGGACTAAAATATTAGGAAGTCGAATTTTCATTTTCTCTTCTAGATTTAGATCTAAAACTAGGTCTAGATCTAGTTGGATCTATGTCTAGTTTGAATGACAATGGAGATATTAATTTTTATTTAGCGAGGGGAATGTCTGGTCCAAGTAGACCTACTCCAAGTCTTTTAAGTCATTTCTAGCTTGCTCATTACATAACTAAAATAGGTCAAGAATTTTTTTTTCAGTGTTGCCAATTTATCTAATTTTGTAAGAAGAATAAATCTTTTTTAGTTTCTCTTTATTACATGTTTTATGTTATTAATTTTGAATGCATGGATAAGGTTAATTATTATTATTTATTAAAAAAATATAAGTGTACGCTAAATGAATATATGGATAATGTGGCTGAGAGGTAAAGCACTTGGAACCAGAAGTCCCGTGTTCGAATCCTGGTGAATACTCTAGGTAGACCACTTCGGGGGACGATTTTAAGTTTGTGTTTCCAGACAAACTGTCTTTGTAACCTTGTTTTCTATGCTTTTCGTGTTGACGTCTATGTAGTTGGGCATAGGCCTATTTTAACGGTCTCTAATATTTTATTAGTCTACAACGGTACCCTATTAAAAATTACATGTACAACAAACTGTGTATCACTAGAGAATTTTTTTTTTTAAATAGAAGTCTATACATGAAGTCGGGTAGTTTTTTACTTTTTTTTTTCCCTAAAAAAATATTAAAATATTCTGTTTCCGCTGGGTATCGAACCCAGGACCTTCTGCGTGTTAGGCAGATGTGATAACCACTACACTACGGAAACATACCTACGCTTACAAAATACGGCTATATCTTTAGAAATAATTGGTTCAACGTGTGTTCACTGATACCTGGCTGACATACTTGCTGATGAGCCCAGAAAAAATGCTACGTGCGTTATTTGGTTTCAAGCGGCACCTTCGACACGGAGGTCACGTTCCAAGTCATTGGTTCACCCATAGAATACAGCAGAGTATAGATCTACGCTAGGGATCACCAACTACTGGTTCACCCATAGGTTACAGCAGAGTATAGATCTACGCTAGGGATCACCAACTACTGGTTCACCCATAGGTTACAGCAGAGTATAGATCTACGCTAGGGATCACCAACTACTGGTTCACCCATAGGTTACAGCAGAGTATAGATCTACGCTAGGGATCACCAACTACTCGTTCACCCATAGGTTACAGCAGAGTATAGATCTACGCTAGGGATCACCAACTACTGGTTCACACTAGGATAGAGAGGCAAGACTAGCACATTGTGTTAATATCATGGGCGTAGCCAGGCACCCCCCCCCCCTGCGCGGGGGGGGGGGATCGAAATTTAGTGACTGATTTTTTGCTTTGATTCTGTTTACTTTAGGTGAGATTTTAATATTATACCATCACTTGCCCCAGCGCAGCCAAGGGGGTTTGTAGTTTAAAACCCCATACGCCGGTTCTTCTATAAAAAAAAAAAAAAAAAAAAAAGAATGCAAACGATAATCATTAAATTCCAAGAGCAAAGCTAAGGAAGTTTTTAATTTTAAACCCCCTAAGAAATTTACGATAAACCCCCTCTTCAATAAAAGACTATCCAAACATGTCACCTGATTCTATGAGCGTAGCCAGGAGAGGGTTTTGTGTTTTAAAACCCCCCTCCACGGTGTTTATAGCTTAAAACCACCTCTTCAATATAAAAATGCAAATTACGCACTTAAAATGTTATGAGCGTAGCCAAAGAGTTTTGAGTTTAAACCCACGAAGTTTGAAGCTAAAAAAAAAATACTTCTTCAATAAAAAAAAAAGCAAATTACACACTCTAAATTCTATGATTGTAACCAAGCCAAGGGGGTTTTGAGTTTAAACCGCCTCCTCCAGAGGGCTTTTTTACGGTTTAAAACCCCTCCTGCTGTTTTTGAGTTTCAATATCCCCATACAGAGAGTTTTATTCTAAAGCCAACTACAGTCACCAAATTGGGTGAGCGTAGTTAAGAGGGTTTTGAATTTTAAAAACAACAACTTCACAGATTTTTTTTGGTTAAAACCCTCCAAAAATGATTTTGACTACAAAACTTCCCTTTTCGATATAAAATCTAAAGCAAACTACAGTCACCTAATTCCAATAGCATAGACAAGAGAGGTTACAAATTTCTACCAGTGGCTGGGCTCCATTAAAGTGCAGTGAATAGTCATCTGCAGAAATTTTAAAAAACTAAATGTGGCTCAACAAAGATTGCTAAGACGAATTCTAGGAAATCCTATGCCGAACAGGGAGTCGACCCCTTAGTAAGGTTGTGACTGAGCGTCGCATGAGGTTAGCGGGACATGTTCTCCGAAAAAATGAATTACGCATAATAATTTGCGATGACATGAAGGCCATTACGAGGAAAGCACAAACAGGGACATCCTAGAGCAACTTGGCGCCACAATTTCATGGAGGTCCTCAGAGAAGTTGAGAAGAGGCTTCAGACATTGCCAATGACAGATTTTTGTGGAAGTAGCTTACCGCCCAATGTACCGAACGACGCGAGAGAATCTAAGTCAGTAAGAATAGCACATAAGGTTTTTGAAATAAAACTTTTTAATAGCAGGATAATGCACTGTAGATACCTCATAATATGCATTTTGTTGGCTTTCAATACCGGAAATAGTGCTTGGCGACGGGGCTTCGCCACGCGCTGGGGAAAGCTCGCAGCGCTCCCCCCAGACGCGTAGGACGTAATCATCTTATTTTTTGAAGTAACGTCTGTATTATATAAGATAAGATAAGACCCCACTGGGGTCTACAAATTTTCCGCTAACTCCAGGAAGAACTTATTCTAGGCAATTCCCAAAGTGCTCCCCAGACCACTTTGCTGGTAATGGCGGGGAGTCTACAATTTTTCCACTAACTTCAGGAAGAACCTATTCTAGGGTACACTAAACGTCTTCCGAAAGAATGATGGGTCAGAATGTAATAAAGAATAATTATACACACACACACACACACACACACGCACGAACACACACACTTATTTTTTTCGGGGGAGGGGAATTCTTCTCCAAGCCCCCACCCCCCGAAAAAATCCTGGCTACGCCCATGGTTAGTTAATATTATCATCTTCCAGTGTCGTAGCTAGGGTGGGGGGAGGAGGGACGAATTTGAAAATCCTCCCGGGCCCCCACTTGAGGGGTCCCCAAATAAGTTTTTTTTTTACATTAAATATTAAATACTACGTAAAATGCACGGACCACCACAGAGGTCAAGCCCCCCACGGGGCCCCTAAATAATGGAAGATTCCTAGCTACGCCCCTGTCATCTTCTTTTAATTTGTATTTGGTCACGTATTAAATTAAGCTATCTAGCTGTTTCGGAGGTCACTGTTGTCCTGTTTTACAAGGATACACAAACTAGGATGGAGCGCTAGCAAACTAACATTCTTGGAGATGAAGTAAACTGAAAATACAAGCAAAATATAAACATCCTTTTCTCTAAAACAAGGCTTATCTGAGGAAAAGAGCTCCGCACTTACAATTATATATCTCAATAATGTAGAAGTTATTTTCCTCATTAATTAACAAACAAAATAGGCTACCAATAATTAATTGACTAACTGGTTATTTTTTTTAAAGATTGATTCCTGAGGGTTAGGGTTAGGTAGCTCCAATAAGTAGATCGTTTAAGTTTCAACTTGATCCGTGTGTGGTGTGTGTGTGCATGTGTCAATAGACTAAATAGACTGTATAACCACGGGTTAAGAGTATGATCATTGATTTATTAATAGGGGTGAACGGCTGAGTGTTATGAAGTGTGTACGTGTGCGTTTGGTTCTGAATGCTGCAAGATAGGTGGCATCGTCGTCAGCGTCTTAGGACAGACGACTCCGGAACGTGAGACTGAAACGATGTGTTCTTGTTGTGAGTTAGGTTTTGTTAGGCCTATGACTAAATGTATGCACATTTGTTTATCTCATATCAACCCGATTTTGTCTTATATTATAATAAAAGTCATATTTAGTTTTGTTGACTGCGAAGTTATGTCAAGTTTTATTTGTAAAGATACATTACGCCTCCAGCGGTTTAGTTGTCTACCAGTAGTTTGGTGCTACATGTCAACGACCGTCAACAGTCAGTTGGAGTTAAGGTCGCAGACTGAGAGAAAAAAGGGTTTGCCTTGTGTTTATTGTAGATTTGAAGCGAGTTATAGGGCAGAGGCGTAGTGAGGGGGGCGCTACACACAGCCTATATTTCTATGTGATGTTCACGGAAAAGGTTATATGGTCTATCCTTGTTCAACATCTTGTTATTTTATTGTCACGTGCTTCTAGTTAGGCCTACATCTAGGCCTACATTGAAGTAGTAAACTTAATTACTTTTAAAAAAAGATAATTACGTTCTACGCGTTTCATGAGTCAATCTAATGTATAAATGACTTAAACTCTGCTAAGTCGTTGGTTTTCCAGGGTCATTCAGGTAAGCCTAATATTCCCATCTCTAATGGCACTAGACAAGAAGGAACACTTGTACGAATTTGTTCTAGCATATGGAATAATAAATGTGCCTCTATCTTTGTGATTTTCTGAGTATTTCATTAGGTTTTGTTTTTGTATTTGTACATTATGGTTTAGTGTTTTATGTACCGGTATTAGGCCTATAGATTATTTACTTTTTATTCTTCTGTCCTGAAGTGTCTCTAAGTTTAGTGATTTTACTAATGGTATTACTCTAATCAAATCAAACTATTCTCTCTCTAGTAAGATATCCGTAGAATAACAATTAAATCATGACATCTACTGTGAACTAATTGTTATAGTCAATAGTAGGGGAAGAAAAAGTCAGTGAGCCATTTGTCATGTGAGACTCGTGTGAACTTGTTTTGGTGAGCTAAGTGTCAGCATATAGATACATAGTTCTAGTTGTCAGTGAATCATTTCAAATGTTGGTGAATGGTGAACAACTTGTCTAGTGACTAGTGCCGCCAATTGCCTATTTGCTCTTTAAAAAAATAAATCACTTAATGTACAAAATTGGAATTAGATTTTTATTTATTTTATTCATACACGAAGACAAGATTTTTATTATTATTTATTATTGGAATAAAATATTCTGATTTACAATGAACACATCTTGTAAGTGTGTATTTTTATTTTATTTTTTATTTAGAAAAATAAAAAGTTTCATGTTTCCGCTGGGTTTCGAACCCAGGACCTTCTGCGTGTTAGGCAGATGTGATGACCACTACACTACGGAAACATACATTGAATGAACATTACTTATTGATAAGTATGCTGTTTTAAAACAAATCTAGTTCATTTACAGTAGTAGACTGTTACATGGGGCATAGAGAAATATTTCGAGATTTTTATATCTACATAATCATAATGTTGTAGATATATTATATAGAGTCAATTTAGACCTATGGAGATCTAGAAATCTAAATCATGTAAACTATAATATCATAAATATGTTCTATAATTATAAAGGTTTAGACTGTATCTGGATTCTAGATCATATTTATAAAATGATTTACGACAGACTAATAATATTAAGATCTAGAACTCTGCTAGATCTGTAATCTTAAATCTAGGGCATTCTAGGGTTTTCTCTCAGATTAGTGATTAGGGTTTTTGTTTTTCTTTTTTTTTTTTTTAGTAGCCAAAAAATATGTTAGATCTGGATATACCTTATAGTCCTAAATCTATTATTTAGACTCAAAATCTAACTGCTAGAACTAATTAATATATTGATATGACAAGGTTATTAAAGGTTGATTAATTTATGGTAATAAACTGTGCTGATATTTATTCAGTGGCCTAGCTTGGGTAGTTGATGCCTGGTGCGGCCGGACCTCATGTTCCCCCTCCCCCAACAAAAAAAATGAAAGAAATGTGTATTTAATGTTAAAGTATATCTAATTTGAAAAAAAATAAAATTTTATTAAAAAGATACTACAAATAAATCTTAGTGCTTTCCTACTAGCAGTTTATCAATAATTTTCATACCGCATCATGATATTGCTAAAATTTGATGATAATTTCTAGAAGAATTTGGTCCAATGAAAAAAAAATCAACCCTTAGCTCTTATATGTGTGTTTCTACAGAATCTTCTTGCTTTTGCCTGTTTTTTTTTTTTCATGCAGCCAATATTGCACTAATTTAGGACTTTTAATCCAGCCTTGATGTGTCAGGTGTAGGCTACTGTCCAATAAAAATGAAATTTTAAAAAATTGTTTCACTTGCTGTAGTATTTGATATCGTAATCGTCCAAAATTACAATAAACTCTTTTTGTATTTGTGGGGACATTTACGCATTCAGTGTGGAGCTAAGCTTGGTTTGAAGCACATGTTAAGTCAGGAGTGGTTTGTTCTTGGATAATGGTTTCACCAAATCCAGGAAATTGCTTTCATTTTTGACCCTCCACTACTTCTTTAACTTAGCGATCTCCACGAAGTGCCAGATTTTGCTTTGAGAGAAAACGAATGATGTCCAAGATTCTCTTTAGATAATCTCTGTACTATTGACCTATTCTTTAACTAAATCTTGCGCCTTGGCGGCTTGCTGTCAATAGAGTTCCCTAATCGCAGACAACTAAAAGTTCCCTCCAAGCGATTGCTGAATGTGAGCTTTGTTGGTCTCATCTATAGTTGTTCATTTTCATAGATAACCTCCATTACTCATTGAATCTGTCGTTGGATTTAAATGTAGATGTAGTACTATACCTTGTTGAGAAGAGTAAGCAGGGGTAGCAAAACTTTGGCATTAGCTGGAAGAAGGAGACTTTCCAAAGCTTACTGGCCTGTCCTATTGCTGAGTTTGTGTTTACATTTCAACATTACAATGATCTCGAGATGAAACAAAAAAAAAGGCGCCGAAAATAAAAGTCAAAATGTAAAAATATGGGCATTAAAATTGATAAGAACTAGTGAATTTTTTCCAGGATGACTAAAAGTCAAGAGGCATATTAATAAAATATAGATTTAGATGGAACCCGTGTACTGAACAATTTAATAAAAAAAAATGTACCAACACAACTTTGTCCCTTATTATTATACAAATCATTGAACAATGAATTCACCATGTGACTCTAAAGAAACAAATGTAATTCAATTGATTCAAGATAATCTGCAGCTTCAATGTATTGTAAGGAAGCATATAGGAGAAAAACAAAGTAGCGAAATAAATAAATTTGTTAGTGTTTCTTCCTTTGTTAAACAAATGTGTAGTTTTTACTGACAAAGTTTATCCTCGGATTGATGCCTCTCATCACTATATGCCCTGTGCGGCCCGCAACACCCGCACACTGCTAGCTACGCCACTGTATTTATTGCATATGTATTTAAATTAAGATTCTCTATGTATAGCTTTATTTAACAGTATTTATATTGTTTATTGGTCTTACACAGTGGCGTAGCTAGGGTGTGGGGGGAGAATTGAAAAAAAAACAGACCCCAACATGAGTGGGGCCCCCAAATGAGTATTTTTTACATTAAAAATTAAATATGTATGAGATGATCCATAGTCGCGAAGCAAGTAAAAAGTGTTTTCTCCCCCCCCCCCTTGTTATTTAGCCAAGTGTAGATCAACTTCACCATGCACCAAGGATCTTCTCATACAAAATCAGATGAATGCCTGGGCATTAGCTTTGGTTGGAACGATGTTGCCCGCACATCAGTTCCCCCCTTCTGAAAATGCTGCTGGTAATGTGCAACTAGAGCTGATAGAGTAGCAGTTAGATTCTTTGTTGAAAGCAAAGTATAAAGAAGTAGCTGCGCCAAAAATTAGTTATTTACCTAAACGGTAAGTTGAATTGCGGAAATTTGCTGCCCAAACTCTAGCTATTTTTGCAAGCACTGATTTCTGTGGGCAGTTCTTTTCTAAAATGAAAGCTACAAATTACCTCACCGTCGAAATTATCGGATCAAAATTTATCGTCAGTGATAATAGTGTCAGTGGCAAACAAACTTCCACTCGAAATAAATAAACTTGTATCCCAGAAAGATGTCAAGCATCAGGGAAAAAAAAGCGCAATCATAGTAATTTTTTAATTACCAAATTGTACTACAAATTTAGCTAGCTAAGGGACAAGTATGCAATTAATTAATGTATTCTATTGTATTGTTTCTAATTTACATAAAACGAGTAAGCTGATTTGCAACTGATTTTTGGCTGCGACACCTCAGGCCAAAGTAAGTTTTTTTATGCAGCCCATACACCTTAACGAGTTTGACATGCCTGCCCTAACAGCTGCAAACACACCACCAACACCGTCCTGATATGACCCTAGCCTGTCAGTGGAGAGTTGACCCTAACCGTGACCTCATGTCGAAGGCGCCGCCCAAACACGCGTGATAAATTACCCTTTGAAAAAAAAAAGACACCACAAATACTTAAGAGACATTTTTGTAATCATGTCGAAACTATAAATATGTCTCTGTTCCTTAGAATTGTAACCAACAACTGATCTTATTGCCGGTACTGCCATACAGTAATGGTAGTGACAAAAAACACCCATCACGCCGGTCCGGCCTTTGATGATTGGAGGCCCTAGGCCAAGTAAATTTGGTACCCCAAGTAAAATAAGATTACTCGATTTATTTAAAACCTAGTGCACTCCAACAATAACATTTATTTTGAGTCTTGTGCAAAGACCCCACCAATCGGAGGCCCTATGCGGCTGCCTAGTTTGCCTATGTCCAAGGCCGGCCCTGCATCACGGATTGAAAAGAAATATTTTTACGCCATCCTGAGATCAACAACCATTTCTTTATAGTTCTTTAATTTCTTTAAAATGCGAATGATTTGTAACTCCCGTAGTTCCAGTCTCTGTATAACAAAAAGAACCCAGGAAAAGATGGGGCTGTAAAAAGAACATTCTAATCTGTGAGAAAGGAGTGGACAAGATAAAACACAAATTAAAACAAGAGAACATTTATAGGCAAGTGAATGGAGACACCAACTATGATTCAGTTCAAATATTTTAATTTCAAACATGAGACTATAAATTGCATATGGTTTGTACATACATTTTGAATAAATAAATTCATCAATAAATGAGGTTGACATTTCAGCATACACACAGTCTACTATGGAAAGTTTTTTTTTCTAAATTATAATGAAATCTGAAATTAATTGCTGAAACAAATAATTAGTTCGAGTCTATTCAGCCTAATTTATTATGATATTACTTAAATTCTATATTACTTTTATATGGAAGACAATTCTGTACAGACTAATTCAATAAACATCATTCCAGTATTACCTCTTGAGATGCCAGTTTGTATTACATGTACATCAAGATACTACTTACACATATCAAGAATTCCTCTTCCAAACCTTCTATTTATGCCAGGTACAAATTAAGGCAAGCGCATGATTGCCATTTGTTTGTTAAATATACTCAAAGGTCATTTAGATAACTTAAGAAAACCTTTGTTTTTGGATGGCTGCCTGGTCGTGCGGTTTGCGCGCTGGACTGTCATTCAGATTTATCAATGGTCCAGGGTTCAAACCCTGCCCGCTCCCATCCCCCGTCGTCCTGCGGGAGGTTTGGACTAGGAAGTAATTATCTTCAACTCTGAAGGAACATCCGAAACATGTAAAACATTTTACAAAACAAACATTTTGTTTAGTAGCTTTTATCTGAAGAATTTGACATAGAGATATGAGACCACATAGAGATATGAGACCACATAGATATATGAGACCACATAGAGATATGAGACCGCATAGAGATATGAGACCGCATAGAGATATGAGACCGCATAGAGATATGAGACCACATAGATATATGAGACCACATAGAGATATGAGACCGCATAGAGATATGAGACCACATAGAGATATGAGACCACATAGATATATGAGACCACATAGAGATATGAGACCGCATAGAGATATGAGACCACATAGAGATATGAGACCACATAGATATATGAGACCACATAGAGATATGAGACCACATAGATATATGAGACCACATAGAGATATGAGACCACATAGATATATGAGACCACATAGAGATATGAGACCACATAGAGATATGAGACCACATAGATATATGAGACCGCATAGATATATGAGACCACATAGAGATATGAGACCACATAGATATATGAGACCACATAGATATATGAGACCACATAGAGATATGAGACCGCATAGAGATATGAGACCGCATAGAGATATGAGACCGCATAGAGATATGAGACCACATAGATATATGAGACCACATAGAGATATGAGACCACATAGATATATGAGACCACATAGAGATATGAGACCACATAGAGATATGAGACCACATAGATATATGAGACCGCATAGATATATGAGACCACATAGAGATATGAGACCACATAGATATATGAGACCACATAGATATATGAGACCACATAGAGATATGAGACCGCATAGAGATATGAGACCGCATAGAGATATGAGACCGCATAGAGATATGAGACCACATAGATATATGAGACCACATAGAGATATGAGACCGCATAGAGATATGAGACCACATAGAGATATGAGACCACATAGATATATGAGACCACATAGAGATATGAGACCGCATAGAGATATGAGACCACATAGAGATATGAGACCACATAGATATATGAGACCACATAGAGATATGAGACCACATAGATATATGAGACCACATAGAGATATGAGACCACATAGATATATGCTTAGTCAACATCAAATTTACAAAATATTTCACTGACAAATTTATCTTATGAATAATTCTTTGGAACCTATTTTGTTACCTGTATACATTTTCTTGACATGATGCCACCATTGTTTCGAAGTCAGTTAACAATGTGAATATTCCTAATTTATTATTATTGAATAAATTTGTAATTTTCAAAGGTCATAAATAATTTTCAGTGCAAGAATTATGAATAAGGTTTGTTCACAGTGGTTAAATTAGCAAGACCTAAAGATCAACAGAGCAAGATTGAGTTCACATTGTTCTCAGCCCACAGTAGTCACAATGCCAGGTTATAGACCAGTATAATACAACAACTGCTTTCAATCTTCAAAATAAATGGCAGAAAGCTAACAGAGAGCTACTAAACATTACAGTCACTGTTAAAACATGAAACTTCAGTTTGGTAACTAACTGTTCTGTTGGACGACTGGCACATCTCATAGTTTTAGTTTACACCTTGTGTTTTATGACACATTAAGTGTGTCAGGAAATAATAGACACACTCTGTGACCTACACTGGTGCTACACATCTTTACGTTCAGGAAAGATTTCATTCTAATTCAGTGATGCCCAAACTATGGCCTGTTTACCCGTGACTAGTGCTATTCAGCCCCTTGAAGTTTTGGCCAAAGTGCATAAGGAAACCACATAGGATCATTTCCACAGAACTTGACAATTTCTTTGCAGTGATCAGATTCAACACACCAGTTAAAAATGTATATTGCCCTAAGGTTGTTCTAAATCAAGCTAAATATTTAGTTTGAATAACCACACTAGTTAAAATAAAATCTTGCATTCACAACCTGAACAAATAACAAATGCATCAATATCATCAAATAGAAGGAACTTAAAATGAAAGAAAAAAAAAAGGAAAAGATAATAAAGGTCTAGACATTAGCTCCTATATTTATGTCAAATTGAAAGTATAAACATGTACAGGGCCTTATGTAATATGCATAATAAAGCATGATCAATATACACAAAATTAACAAAACTTTTCACTTTATGACATAATAATAATATAGCGGCATGATAAATAAACATGACAGTATTTATGATGAAAAAAAAAAGCTTTACAAGCACAAAAAACTTTTGTTAACATCAACTAATGTTGAACTCAAATAATAGAAACAGATCATTCAGTCTGTGCGAAACAATAAGTAAACAATTTATTAAAATACTTTAAAAAAAAAAAAAGAACAAAATCTGAATTTTTGTGAATTCTTTTCAAAGTGATAGAACAACTAGTAGTGGAATGATACGACATGATATATTATGGTCAACAATAAAACTATAAATCACAGAGTGAAAGAGAGAAAAACTGTACACATGCTAAGAAAGATAAATGCTGATATTTAACTAATTTCTCCAACAGGACATGTATCTGTTTTATAATATAGCTGTAAAGAAGTATTTCCTCATGCCTCTCAGAAGTCCAATATAACAATGGTCATTCATTATCAATTTTATAAGCTAGACAATGTGCATTCCAAAGCATATCCTTTATATACTTCTGCACTTCCTATTTTAGTATTTCAACAATCCACATCAAAGGTAAAGCAAAATTTTGTTTACATCCCAGTTACTCTGTCATCTACTGGCAGTCGCAACACAATTTACAGGAAAGATTTTTAAATCCTCTCTGCTAGTTACCACCTAATAGTTCAACAATGTCAAATGATGACTATCAAAAAAACTACATAATAAAGGAGACTGTCGCTAAGAAAAAAAGTTCTGTTTACGGTAATGTTCCAACAAAAAAAAAAATGCATGCAGATCTTCACTTTCCCTAAGTAATGATAAACAAGTTTAATTTGTATACAACACTGACAAAATCAGACAATTTGAAAGAAACAAATTGTGTCCAGTGTTTGAAAACAGTACAACTAAATGTCACAACAAACACAAGTGTGAAATCTAATAGCTCTTGAGATGTGACAATTATAAGCAAAGCTAAAATTAGAATCTTACTGTAATATAAGCTAGCAGTATTTAAAAAGAGCAAGGTAGTCAATGGTCTAAGATTTCCAAACAAAAGTTAAGGTACCAGTACATTGAGTCAGGTATAATGTAGATCTCACCAAGCTACTGTGGCATAATCTAGCAATATAAAAACAATCAGACTATATCAAAGCACTTCACAAATATTACAATGAGAGATTCTGAACAGAAATAATATATCACCAAACATGAGTTAACTATCACAAATAGAGTTAACAATTTCACCCTTAGATTTGACTCCTTCCCTTAAAATTCCAATAACCCTTTAATACACAAGATTGCAGAGTTGTACATTAAAGGCTATATACTTTTAATACACAGATAGGGAAGTAGAAAAAGGAATCTTGTATTCTAAGGGTTAATGTAGGGGCACTTCATACTTTGGTATCAGAGCTTCCATGTACAATTCATAAGTTAACAATATTCAAAAGCATTGCAAAGTTCATTAGAAAGATATATTTCACTACAAATGGATGAGAAACGTTTTCCAAGACAAAACTCTTTCCTCTTATCAAGTCAACATACATTATTTATTTTCATGTTCTTTAAAATTCTTTGTGTTAGACTAAATATTACAATGATTAAATCTAATAGTTTTTTTCAAAGTATAAACAATAATGATTGAAATTGTTGTTGTTTTTTTTTTAATATTAGAATAATGCCAATTAGGTACATTTTACAGCTATTGTAAGTATCATAAAGTCATTGCTAAAATATTTCTGTATAATTTATTGTCAGATTATAAAGTACCAGTAAAATTATTTATAAATTTTTTTAAAAAAAGATAAATTAAATGCATAAGAAAAATAGACAAAAATCTACCCCAAAAAAAAATTATTTTCAAAACATTATACTAAAACTATCCATAACATTCAAATGTTATTACAATGAAACTAAAAACTGCTTTGAGAAATCATTTTCAAATAATTACAATTTATAGTATAGACTGGTTTAGAACTAGAATGTGACTAGTACTGAACTATAGTAATAAAAAAATAAGAACAATACACAAATACAGTTCATCCTAACTTTCACCCCAACCTTGTTATATATAAAAATTTCAGTGACTTCAAACCTTGTTTATATCCTACTGAAGACTATGCTAATGAATAAGCACTTAATTCTGCTATGTTGAATTTAAATAGTCTGATCAGTTACCCATTTAAATATGTAGGGATATTTTACATTTTAATTGGACAGTTAACCTCTCCTAAGCAGGAGTTTCCCTACTTGCGGTAATATTAAAGACATTGATTAAGTTTAGTCAACTTCGGCATAATAATGGACTAACAGTTTCTATGCCAAAAGTAGAATGCAAATAGGAACATAAATGACAACTAGAACACTTAAAAAATAGTTGACTGTTATTGAAATATTGACAAATCATCTAAAAATGATTGTTGAAATATTTATTGGTGAAATCATTTCAATCACGTTTTCAAATTTTAATACCAAACAAATCACATAAAATACATTTGTTCATTCAATTAAAAATTAAACTATCTGTTAGTCTGCAAGACAAATTTTTGTGTTTTTCACAGAAAGAAAACCAAATTTCTCAAACATGATTATTTTTAGATTTGTGTAACTCTTGTTTTTTTTTTTATTTATATATAATATTATGAGTCAATGATGCACCACCATAGTTTAAGGAACCCAGTAACTAAGATAAAAAACTAATTTAAAGATTGGGGAAGGTATAAGCAATCAACACAAAATTAGAATGAAGAGCAGTTCTTAAAAAGATCTGCAGATGAAGAAAAGGGGAAAAAAAATTTGACACAATAAATAGTTGAAGTGGGATCTAGTTAGTGTACACAATAAAAGATAGAAGGATGTACTAACAACAAAGTGGTAAAAATGTTGGCACAAGTTGAAGTATGATCTAGTTTGTATATTATATAATGATTAAAGTTGTCAGTAATGACAGACAAAATAACTCAGAACAGTCACCACTACAATAAATCTACCTTGACATTTTTTTTAATTGTCAAAATTCAACACTAAAGAAAGTTTGTTTTTTTAAACCCACCATTTGGTTTTTTAACACATGTACCCAGAAAGCAGAATACAATTCCAAGTATATCCCCACAAACAATGACACACCTATAATCACTACAGATTGTTTAACAATCTGGCTAGTCTACCCATTACTTTAAATTCATATTGGTCTGTCAAGTAGCCTAAGTACTAATTAAAAGTTTTGACATCTGATTATAAGAAACATTAAATGATACATATAGTTTAACAGTAACAATGTCACCTCTGTAGATAAAACATCAGTTTACATTTTGATCTCCATACATTTATTTATAAATTTATACAGCGGATAATTGTGAGTCGTGGATTTGAACTCAAGTCATCCATCACCAACAATTGAAAAGAAAAATGGACCAAAATGTAATACAATAATAGAAGAGCTAATGAAGTAATATAAGAGTTTTAACAAGCTTCAAACACTACGTTAGAATCTTGGATCCTTCATCAATGATGGAATTTTGTTTACCCCCAAGGGAATGAGAGCTTCTGGAGCCGTTGACTGAAATACTGGAACTGGATGAGATCCCACCCATGAGCTGGGGTGTGTCCACTCTGGAGGCAGAGTCCTGGGACTTGACATCTGTATTCGAGGCGGAGCCAATAAACACACTGTTCTCCATGGACTGGGATACTGGGACAGGAAGGAGTCCTAGGATCTCCTTCACAGCCTTGGGCAGCTTTTTAAACTCTTTGAGCTGCAGGAAAATTCCCTCAGCCTTGCACAGTGTGTCTTCTAATGGTATTGATAGGCTGATATCATTGATGTGCTGAAATACAGCCACACAATGGGATTTAGGTATTTAGCATCAGAAATAGATCAATGTTTTAGTGAAAGAAATTTAAATTTGTTTACTTACTTTAAGGATTTCTGTAAAGCCAAATTTATTTTCCATCAGAGTAGACTTCTCAGAATCAAGGATTGCCAGGGAAATTATCAGATGAAAGTTTTGACAAGGGAGATCTGTCCAAATAACCTAAGCCATGAAACAAAGTGATTAGTGTTAGTCATTTTCTTAGTACTATCTTTGTACCTTGATGAATGGTAAAGAAAATGTATTTAGTTGTGTTCAAATATCTTTATATTTATTCAAAGTTACCTCCCATAATCTCTGGATTTCATGAAAATGAAATTCTCTTTTGAACATGATCAGAATCCAGCGGAAGCAGAAGTAAAAATTTCCAGAGTCATGGCTTTCTGTAACGAAATATTTTTTGGAATAAAGTTTAAGACTTTGTGAGAATGAAATGGAATATTGTTCAGATTTGTAAACATTATTATAAAAATGTACTTTCTGTAACAAAAGATATAAATGACCACAAAAAAAAATCAAAAGAATTATTTTTATAGGAAGAACAAAGTCAATCATTTTAGTTTAAAATTTGTATTTTTGACTGTTTATTTCACTTTAATCAAGAAAACAATGCCTTATTATATATTTTTTTTTTTTTTTATTTTTTTTTTTAAAAGCAGATATACTAAACTTTATAATCTAACCATATTACTACAAATGAAGATTTTTTAGGCCCTATGTGCCAAGTATTGTGTAAAATTGTTGCAATTTTAAAATGATGTCATCCAAAGTCTAATATATTTATTAGCATTTGATAGACAAACAACATTGCTCTTTTACCCAAATAAGCACACAATTCTGGATCATACACTTGCATAAGCTTGTGGATTTGAGAAAGTTGAACCTTCATACCATTCTGGTCCATTTCAAAATTGTGGCACTGTATCAAACAAAAAACAAAGTTGCACAATGCAGAAACAAAGTAAGAAGATAACAATGGTCCCTAATTGTACAGACTTTCAGTCAATTAAAACAAGACTTCAATATGTGTGTGTGAATTGTGTCATCTATTCATCTAGCTGTCAATGGGTTGTTAATGTTTATTTTTTGGACTACATCAAGACCTCACCCATTACATGTTCTAAAGTGGGAAGTTATTGGATGAACTATGTGATGTTATTGGATGAACTATGTGATGTTACTGGATGAACTATGTGATGTTATTGGATGAACTATGTCATGTTACTGGATGAACTATGTGATGTTACTGGATGAACTATGTGATGTTACTGGATGAACTATGTGATGTTATTGGATGAACTATGTCATGTTATTGGATGAACTATGTGATGTTACTGGATGAACTATGTGATGTTATTGGATGAACTATGTGATGTTACTGAATGAACTATGTGATGTTACTGGATGAACTATGTGATGTTATTGGATGAACTATGTCATGTTACTGGATGAACTATGTGATGTTACTGGATGAACTATGTGATGTTACTGGATGAACTATGTTATGTTATTGGATGAACTATGTCATGTTATTGGATGAACTATGTGATGTTACTGGATGAACTATGTGATGTTATTGGATGAACTATGTGATGTTACTGAATGAACTATGTGATGTTATTGGATGAACTATGTGATGTCTGAGTTGGTGCAGTTCAAGGACATGACCTGTGCACTTAAGCCATATGTTTATTAAGATCAACCAGTGACTGTCTGTCTGTCACATTGTTGCAGTATGACCTTAATCTGAGTATATGTCCAGATAGTCTGTTCACCCTAGTATGATTGGAATCCTAACCCTAGCCCTTAGTCCAAACACCTAACCCTAACCCTGAGTACCTGATGGCCATACCCCATTTTCTGTCTTTCTAGCTCTAGATCTAATCAAGATTTTTCATATCAATGAAGTTCTCAACTAAATCAACTAAAATATCTATCAACTTTAGACTTTCTACAAGCTTAGACGTACCATATACACACAAAGTGCTTGCAAATTTTTAGAAATTCTTAAAGTAAATGCACACCAACTCAATGTAAACAAACGGGAGACAAACACTTGCAATGGCTAAACATGTGGTTTAATTAATATTGGTTGGTTAGTTTTTAGATTCTTCAATTTTGTTTGTAATCGGTAGCATAAAATAGGTACAGTGACATCATACTATTTTGGAAATAACTGAAAAACCAGAACAGCAGTCTGATGGAGGTACTAATTAATACCAAAGATTTACTTAGCCCTTTTTTGATAAAACATATTTAATCTATTTTTATTTTCCTCAATGTTTCAATAGGATAGTTAGGCTAAATAGAAAATCATGTACCAGAGTAGAAAAAAATATATGACAAAGTGAGTCAGAAAAAGGAAACTAAATTTAACGTTTTGGATTATGTTTCATTATTTTAAATATTTTACCACTGAAGAAAAATGTATTAATAAAATCCTATGCAACAAACAAATCAGAGAATATGACACTGACCACTCTTTCCATAGCACCAGCAAAACACCAAAAAGCATCCACTTCATTTTCCATGACAACCAAAATGGGCGCAAGAATGTCACTCATACCTTGAACATAGCCTTTGAACAAAAGAAACAATAAGGAAATAGTTTCATGAGAAGTGATGACTGAGTTCAGAGAACCTAGTTGAAACATTTTGTATGAATATTTGAATGACATTGTGATCTCTACCAAGTTGAGACATCAACATCTCCTCACCTAAGTCAAAGTTGTACATACAGTATGTCATGAGTATGTCATACAAGACCTGGAGGTTGGGGTTCTTGTCACCACTGAAAAATTTGTGGGTTCTGTCAGTACGCATCACATCTTTGTCTGTAGATTTTTTTAAAAATTAGGTTTAACATAGTTACACTTTTTTAAAAAAAATTAGGTTTAACAAAGTTACACTTTACTTTTAGCTAAAGCATATTGCACATTATGGTAGACAAACAATTGATACAGGTACTACAGACAAACAGACAAACCAATCAATCCCCTTCTCTCTTTTAACAAAGTAAACCTCCGCTCTTGTTCTGAACTGATCGTTTTCCACTGGAGCTTCATGCGGAAATAATCATCTCTTTCAAAAAAAAAAACAAGAACACATAAGACATCTGATTTCTAAGTTACATTAAAAAAATATCTATACCTTTTTAAGCAGACATTTTTAAACTAGAAAGCTGCTAAACATTGTTCTTCCTGTCAGCTCAAAAAATGTCACATTTTTTCCCCTTTTTTTGTGTGTTTACATTCATCTTAGAGATTTTTTTCAATGTCTTAATTCTAGACCTGGTCTATGAGATGCTATAATAAATAAAAATTTCTAATTTTTTAGTTGTTCTTTGAAAATAATAGAATTAGATCTAGATTTAGTGATAATGAGAATATTTAAATATTAGATCTATATTGAGTGATGAAATGGACAATGTATCAATATCCATAGATCTAATAAAGTCTAGATCTAGAATAGAATTTTTCTCCTTTTTTTTTTATTGTGTCCTTGTATAAAAGAATGATCAATTTACTAAAAAAAAATATTTTTAATCTAGTGATCCAATATTAACAAAACTATATTCCTTGTCCAATCATCATTCAAAATATATAAAGTTATATGGCCATCAACCTTCATTTATGGCAGTTTTGGATTAAGTTCTAACAAGCATATAAGGAACTAAAAATCCCCAGATGCAACAGAAAGTTTGTTAAGACACTTTGTGAATTAAGAAGAAAGATGTTTATAGGATGTTACAACATAACAAAACTAAAAGGGCCAGGATGAGGTGGGCACTAAACAATTCACAATTTTTCCTTACACTTTTCTTTTTCTCTGTTCTTGTCGTTTCTTAGTAGTGCTATCCCAGTCATAGAAGCCAAGAAGAAATTTCCATACGTCTGATCTAATTGCTGGATCAACACCCTGGAAAAACAATGAAAGGAGAGCTTAATGGTAGTATAATGCCTTACTGGAATAATGATAACTTGATTTCTCAAGATCTATTTATTTTGCTTTAGATCTCAATTCTTTTTAGGGCAGATATATATTTATATTTTCTCAAATTGTTTCTCAATCGAACTGATAAGAGCTCAAAACTTTTTGAAAGTTTACATTTGAAAAAAAAATCATTCTTCAAGAAGCTACATTTTAACAGATTTACAACAAAAAAACATATTTCAAGGCCTTATTATTATCTCTATAAAGAAACTGACAAATCGATTACGGGAATTTGTGTGATTTATTCTGTTATAGTGACTAGAGTGATGTAAAGAAGAAGGTCCTTTGCAAAATGACATTATCAAAATACATCAGATAAGTAAATTAAGGACTTTGCTTTGAAAATTTCAATTAGACTTTTAGACTTAAGCTGTTAAAAAACTTGTTCCACCTGGACATGATGGTACAGAGTTCTAATCCTACCCGATATCACCCCCTTGCCTTTCTTTAGGAGGTTTAGGGCATACTATTTATTTCAGAAAGAATGTGATGCCTAAATTATGAGGATGAATTAAGTATAGATCAATAATATAAATTCTACTGAGCACTATGTCATTGTTTTAATGAGGGAAAATTTTAGGTTTCAGAAAAAAAAATCCATCTAGTTTTGACATTTCTTAGACAAATTATGGTTCCTGCATAAACTATGCTTCTAATGGGAGGTTTGATAGATATTGAAGATCTAACAAAACAGAACTTACACCTCTAAATATAATTTCCTTGACCTCTTCAACTTGACTAATGGTACCATCACTATCAAAGAATGAATTCCACTTTGCAAGCCCCAAATGTTCTGATCTCTTGACAACTGGTCGAGGAGGGAGTTTTGTCTGGGGAACAGAGTGTTGTGTATTAGTAATATCAATGTTTGTTTTATAGCAACAACTTTAAAGCCATCATTAACATTTTTTAAAAATTACATTAATACAATACAATCGCTAATGCCCATAAGTCTCAGACAACATTCTCTTCTTTATAATTTATAGATAACTCATTGTTACTCTTTCCTTACAAACTCAATTGAACTGCAGACAGGATAACAAAAAAAAAACGAGTATGAAACATCTAAAGATGATTTACTGACTCCCATGTCTATGTTGAAAAAATTTGGTAGTTATTGTTTATTTTGACTTTCAATAAAATGTTTTGTATCATTATGTAACCCAACCAAACAGATCTTGATCCATTCTAGAGCCCTTCTAGGCTGCTTGGGCCCAACAGTTGTCATCCTAAAGAAAAAAATACCTCTACTTTTCACACTTCACTTCTTTAAAACTCATAGTTGTAGCCCTAAAAGAGGAAATACCTTGCTTTTCAGTATTGAATAGAAATACAATACACACACAATTACATTTACTTCTTCAATTGTAAATCTAGATAATAAATCAAACTCTATTGCTGCCCTCTTCTTAGCATTGAAACATCTTTGCCCTGTCAGTTGAGTAGCAAAAGGATGAAATACCATTGCTGTGCCTCCTCCATAACCACCCCTTATGCATAAACACTAAAGCAATCACATCTCAGACTTACACTGTCTGACAAATTTTAGGCTTATTAAATCTATATTTAGTTTGAGTTTTACAATGCCTTTCACAATACATTCACATAAATGTGTATTTACAAAGCTAAATGCTAGAATTATGTGTTTTCAAAGAATGGAAATTCAAAAAGCTTTTTATAAAGAGTTTTGCTCTTATAATTAAAACAAGAACAACATTTAAAAAAGACTTTAGAAAAAACAACAACAAAGCTTATATTAAGTGTAATTGTATCAATTAGTTTGGATCAGTCATGTAATTAAATTTGTAATAGATCTAGACTAACAATGATAAATCTGTGTAATTAAAAATATTTTTACCAATTGTTGTTTAGCACAATTTCATGCTTTTAGCTTTCTCAATGCGCTATGATGCTATCTTCAACTGTCTGGACCAGTTTGGATGAGGGGGGAGCAGAAGGGTTTTCTGGGTGAATGTTACCAGTATCGCTTTTTTTTTAAAAGCTGTATGACTTGAATTCTAATACCAGTGCTCAAGCCTCCTCAAGGGGACTAATTCAGCGTATACCACCAAATCTGTCAAGTACAATTTCTTTTCCTTGTTTGATACCAAACAAAATAATGAATTACCATTGGTTATCTAACAATTATTTTTTTTTATTCTTGTTTTGTCAGGTACTAGAAATAATTGTGCAAAATTTAAACTTGATCTGAGATTGGGTGTGGAAGAAATAACCTGTAAAACTTTTTACGAGACTCTTTGTAAAAAAAAAGGAAGAGAAATCATTATAATGTGATTAAAATGTTGTATTCCATACTTTAAAACTTGGAAAGAAAAGTTGGCCAATAAGGGCAGACCACTGTGTGTCATTGAAAGAAACAATGATTTGAAAAAGTTGGCCAATAAGGGCAGACCATTGTGTGTCATTGACTATGACAAGTGCTTAGTTATCCCATATAAATGGTAGGGAAAACATTTTGTGAAAGCATGCCTTGACCACTGCTACCTATACATCAAAACTGTTCCATAAACAGTAATTAATTGATTGCAAAATGTTTTTATATCTATGTTGTATTGTCCACTTAAACAGAGACTAATACTAATACAACATCTACCGTATTTTTTGCCGTATAAGACGCTCCGGCATATAAGACGCACCCAATTTTAAAGGAGGAAAATCTAGAAAAAAAAGATTCTGAACGTACCGTATTTTTCGCCGTATAAGACGCATCAACTTTTCCCCCCCAGTTTTGGAGAAGAAAAAGTGCGTCTTATACAGCAAAAAATACGGTAATTAACTTGTTATACAGGAATAGATCTAGCTAGAGTCTAGCTAGTCATTATGTAATGTCATGATTCTCTACATTACTCTACAATCTAGATCTAATTTAGTTGTAGAATGTAGCTAAATAGGAATAGAAATACTGTCAGTATATCTATTAACAATTAACACTACCAGACCAGTGGACCGCTTTTTCAGTAATTTCCAAAATGGCCACTATGCCAGTGGACCGTTTTTTCTGCCCTTGCCAATTTCATTTTAAAAAAATGAGAATCTAAAAATAACCAATCAATCATATTAAACCAATATGTTTAGCTTTGCAAATGGCTGTGCCCATGTGTTTACATTGAATTGGTGTGGTTTTACATCAGAATTTTCACAAAATTTGTAATAAACATGAATCAGCCATGTAAAAGGTATGTCTAGGCTTTATGTCAAAAAAAAAAAAAAAGGATTTTCATTAGATCTTTAGCTTCAAAGATAGTAAGTAAAGAGGAGTGTACCCCTCAGGAGCTCAGACATAGGGGACAGTTTGTTTCATGGGCTCAGGGCTAGTAGGGTTCAGGCATACAACTTACTTTGGTAACCATTTCAAATCCTGGCTCATCCAAGTTGGAAATCTCCATTCCTGGAATGTCTTCATGCAAGAATTCTGCCATTTCAGACTGTGGCCTAGTCAGATTTTCTGGAGCCATGAAATTGTCTCTCAAGAAGTTGGTCACTTTGGAGAAACCACCCATTGTGGCTGTGTAGGGATCTTTCATGAATTTCTAATCAATACAAAACCAAATTCTATGTCAAATAATTGTAACCTTTATTATCTTTGCATTATCCATAAAATACATTTTTTAGAGTGCCTACACAACTTGGATAATGAAACAGGACCACCATATAAAAAATTTATTCAGATCTGATGGTAATAAAGACAAACTGTGACATGCAGATAAGATCAAATATATTAAAATTTTGGAGTTTGTTTTATATAGAAGTTCTAAATTAAGCTTTTTTTCTCTCATTAATTCGTTAGACCAATTATTTTTATATGTAAAATAAAAAAAATAAAAAATATACTAACATATGTGACTAAAAGCATTAGATTGATAAGCTGTTCTCTATTTGAAGTTAAACATTAATAACTTTTTAAAAGGGTAGAAAACTGTTTTTGTATCATGTTTAACTTTTTAAAATTAAATAGAATTTGGAAATATGAAAAACTTTCAATTTTTTTGTTGCATTCAAATTTTTTAAAATATTTAAAATTAAAAAATATATAATTAACCTTTATAAAGCTTAAAAAAAAAAAAGAACCAAACAAAACAAAAAAAACCTTCAAAAAAATGGGCCTTAACAATATTAAAACATCTTCTCAGATATAACAGTCTTGTCATTTACAAACAGGACACATATGTACCCACTGTCTGTACAATTTTAACAAAATGTAGTTGTCCATAAAAAAAACCCAATAGCTCTGGAACATTCCAAAGATCAAAACCAAAGTGTGAAATCATTGGTTGACTGGGTTAAAATTAATTTCATCAACTTAGCTATCACTCAGTATCACAGAATGTGTTCTTGGCCAGCTAAACTGAACTAACTAGTTGATAAATACACACTGCATATTAAAAGCTCCAATACACAGAGAATAAGCTGTGTTGTTAATTTTAAAATGTAATCAAAGTAATTGATACAAGCGATTCAATAAATTCTATGGGTGAATGAAGAGATGCACAATAACTAATTTTGTATTTTAAAAAAAGCTTAATTGTTAATGCTATAATATAAACAACAGGTTTATCAGAATTTCACATTATTATTTATGTCCTACACATAAATAAGAATTCATATAAACATTATCCCTAACAAGTAAATAAGAATATGGATATGCATTATGTCTTTCTAATACAGTAGAACGTCGTTTATCCGAACGTTTATTATCCGGAGCGTCAAATATCCGGACCAGTTTTTTTTTTTTTTTTTTTATCAACCACATGTACTGTGATGCACATATACTGTATGAATACGAAAAATAAGTGATTATTTTCCACAATAAAGGTAAAATTGCGACATTTGTCACCTATTTTGCTCGTTCTTCACGCACGTGTCCCGCATGTGATGATTTTCAATATTCGTATAGTGTCCGGTTGCATATACTGCATGGATCGCTTCGGTTTTCGGTTATCCGAACAATCGCGTATCCGAACGGTGTCCGGTCCCAATTGAGCCGGATAAACGACGTTCTACTGTACATTTAGACTTACTATACTTTGTCCTACAGATGAATTATAATTCTTTTTTTTTAAATATGTCTAACAGATAAACTACAATTTTACAAAAGGATAACTTGGTAATGATAAGAAGACAAAAGCTAGCTTTATTGTACCATATATCTTACAAATAAATTAAAATTTTGCTAAATGCAATATTTACTAAAAGTAAATTAAAAGACACAACTAAACAGTTCTTCCTAAAATAGGTTAATGTTTTTTAAAATACAATATATGTCCTACAATTAAACAGAATTTTTACAGTACAAAAAAAGTAATTTCATAAAATGGCCTTGCCTTTGGAAAGCCCTTGTGGGGTTCACTGACAAATTTCTGAGAAGAAAAGTTTGAGTAAGTAAAGCCTTTCCCATTTATTAAATACTACATGAAATTATGTTATTGTTGTTTTTAATAACCAATATTTAAATAAATATGGATCAGGACCTGCTTTTGACTTCTCAAGAGGTATTGCTGAAGAGAAATATAGCAAATATTCTCAATGAAACCATACTCTGGCTTTGAAAGTTGCAACCATATTCTGGTTTTGTAAGGACCACTCAACTGAATGTTATCACCATTACCCAGGTTTGATTATATCAAATGTAGGACCAAATACACAATTTCTTCAAGTCTAAAAACTAAAATTAATTCTTATGAAAAGAAAAATAATGTCAGTAATGTCTGAACAAAAAGATTTTAAAAATTTGAAAAAAAATAAAAACTTAACCCAAAAAAAACACAAAAAAAAGACTTCCTATGACATCAGTATTTGACTAGAGATACAACAACATAGGGTAAGAAACACATTCCAAAACAGCCATCTACAACTATAAAATGAAATTATGTCTATGTATTTATATATATAAATGAATATTACAAGTTAAAATGTTTTTATTACCTGAACATATGCACTAGAGGAATCAGAGAAGATGGATAGTTCATTGAAAGATTTAGACAACATCTCTGGGTCATGATCGTGTACTATAAACAGTCTCTGGTCATTTGGTGACCTGCATTATACAAAAAAGAATCACATGTCATTATATAGTAACAACACTAATGTCTTCGGCAAATAATAAAAAAATGATACAGCATATGTGTAAAATGAGAATCCAACTTGAGATTATTAGAGGTACAACTAACATTTAAAACTTTCTCTAAAAACAAATAAAATATAAAGAGAATCAGAACTCAAAATCTTTGGGGCAGATAAATGAAATTTACTTATATCTTTGGCCACTGATTTGCAAAAGTCAACTGCCTTTACTCTTTAAAAAAAAAAGAAATTGTACGTACAGGGCGAATTCAAGGATTCACTAAAATTCTAAATAAAAAATCTCCAGTCTCCACTTACAATGAGAGAAACACTGCCTAGAATGTCCTATGTGAGTTTACAGTGAAACAAATACAAAACAAATATGTAATCAATCATTTCCCTGCTAATAAACATACCTTCGAATGTGAATAAAAGTCTCCAGTTCTTTAAGTAAGGCTTTACTTCCTCCATTATGAAAGTGCAGAGCAGGGAACGTAGTACCATCTTTAAGTATGAAGATGATATAAGCCCAGCAATGATTTGGAGCATTGCGCTTAAAGCTTTTCAAATCAAGCACATCAAAGCTAATATTATATTTCCTTCTGGCATCCATCTTTGCATTCATGGAAACTGAAAGAAAAATCATTTAAAAGTAGATTTAGAGATTGTATTAATTACAATGGTGTTGTTTTTTTGGAGCATCTCAAAAGATCAGTTAAAATAACCAATTTAAAGAAACACCAATTATAAATATGAATGTCTCATCCAATGGGTCTTAGGAAGCCAAGGAGGCCAAGCTACATCCAAAAAAAAAAAGATAATAAATAAATATGCAAATTAAGCTGAACAATATAGACTACCTCTTTGTGATAGCAAATGTTATTGTTTTGTCTGGCCTGTAACATTATTGTAACCCAAATTGGTGACATGTCAAAAGAATGTGATAATTAACTGTGAGGGGTGGGGGGATAATGTCCTATATATTGGTTTGATCTTGAAGAATAAAGTGAGCATTTACACAGACAAGAAAGTGTTATTGTCTACTAGCCTATTAATACACTTCTACAAAATGCAAACTGTAACTTAAAACAGAGCGTATCTTAAAATTTCTAAATAGATTGATCACCCACACATCTACACATCACAGACACTGTTCCCACCCTAATGAAACTGCAAAGCATCACATCTTTGAATATCACAAATTATCATACCTTAGACAGACTCAACAATTAGATCTAAATATTCTTTTTTTTAATGACTAAGTACTTAGAAATTTTGGACAGAGTAACTAAAAATTCTAAATACTTAGGCAAACAAAAAAAAAAAGGAAACTTAAGCACAGAATCACAATTTTGATAAAATAACAGAAGTCCTGGGTTTTACTAAAAGCAATTTTATCACATTTTTTATAAACATAAACTAAAATAGATCAATATAAGAAAACAAATCCTCTATTTGGAATCCTTCAATTAAGAAAACATACACAGAGAGAGAAGATTTATTAATCAGAGATATACAGATTCACACTTAACAAGAATAAAACCATGAAACTAAGCTGAACTGGACACATGTAGTCAAACTGAATTTCCATTTCTTTGGACCAATTAAATCTTATAAACAAAATGTATAGACAATCTAAAATAAAAAGATAAAAAAGTAATTTAATAATAATACAGAAAAAATAAACCATAATTTAAGATGATAGAAATAGAAAAATAAAATTCTGCCAGACAAAACTGAAACAAATTCATATAAATAATATTTTTTTCAAGTGCCTTTTCAGTATTGAATAAATTGCCTTAATCAGTTGGGAAACCAAAGACTTAATTGTGTTTTAATATTTTATTATTTTTACCTATCAGACCTACTGTAAACACTACTCAACACAACATATCTAACTCAAGAACTTGACAACATGAGTTCCAAAATAATCTGGTAGATTAATAACAAACAAATAAAAGCAAATACTACACAATTGGCAACATGATATGATGGCTACAAATGCTTTACTGTACATCATCGTACTGCGGTACTAAACTCTATTGGTTTCTCTCTACATCATCATACTGCTGTACTAAACTCTATTGGTCTCTCTCTACATCATCATACTGCTGTACCAAACTCTATAGGTTTCTCTCTACATCATCATACTGCTGTACCAAACTCTATAGGTCTCTCTCTACATCATCATACTGCTGTACCAAACTCTATTGGTCTCTCTCTACATCATCATACTGCTGTACCAAACTCTATAGGTTTCTCTCTACATCATCATACTGCTGTACTAAACTCTATTGGTCTCTCTCTACATCATCACACTGCTGTACTAAACACTATTGGTTTCTCTCTACATCATCATACTGCTGTACCAAACTCTATTGGTTTCTCTCTACATCATCACACTGCTGTACCAAACTCTATTGGTTTCTTTCTACATCATCATACTGCTGTACCAAACTCTATAGGTTTCTCTCTACATCATCATACTGCTGTACCAAACTCTATAGGTTTCTCTCTACATCATCATACTGCTGTACCAAACTCTATAGGTTTCTCTCTACATCATCATACTGCTGTACTAAACACTATTGGTTTCTCTCTACATCATCATACTGCTGTACTAAACAATATTGGTTTCTCTCTACATCATCATACTGCTGTACCAAACTCTATTGGTTTCTCTCTACATCATCACACTGCTGTACTATCTCTATTGGTTTCTCTCTACATCATCACACTGCTGTACTAAACTCTATTGGTTTCTCTCTACATTATCATACTGCTGTACTATCTCTATTGGTTTCTCTCTACATCATCACACTGCTGTACTAAACTCTATTGGTTTCTCTCTACATCATCATACTGCTGTACTAAACTCTATTGGTTTCTCTCTACATCATCATACTGCTGTACTAAACTCTATAGGCTTCTCTCTACATCATCATACTGCTGTACTAAACTCTATTGGTTTCTCTCTACATCATCATACTGCTGTACTAAACTCTATTGGTTTCTCTCTACATCATCATACTGCTGTACCAAACTCTATTGGTTTCTCTCTACATCATCACACTGCTGTACCAAACTCTATTGGTTTCTCTCTACATCATCATACTGCTGTACTAAACAATATTGGTTTCTCTACATCATCATACTGCTGTACCAAACTCTATTGGTCTCACTACATCATCATACTGCTGTACCAAACTCTATTGGTTTCTCTCTACATCATCATACTGCTGTACTAAACTCTATTGGTCTCTCTCTACATCATCATACTGCTGTACAAAACTCTATTGGTCTCTCTCTACATCATCATACTGCTGTACTAAACAATATTGGTTTCTCTCTACATCATCATACTGCTGTACTAAACTATATAGGTTTCTCTCTACATCATCATACTGCTGTACTAAACTCTATTGGTTTCTCTCTACATCATCATACTGCTGTACTAAACTCTATTGGTTTCTCTCTACATCATCATACTGCTGTACTAAACTCTATTGGTTTCTCTTTACATCATCATACTGCTGTACTAAACACTATTGGTTTCTCTCTACATCATCATACTGCTGTACTAAACTCTATAGGTTTCTCTCTACATCATCATACTGCTGTACCAAACTCTATTGGTTTCTCTCTACATCATCACACTGCTGTACTAAACTCTATTGGTTTCTCTCTACATCATCATACTGCTGTACTAAACTCTATTGGTTTCTCTCTACATCATCATACTGCTGTACTAAACTCTATTGGTTTCTCTTTACATCATCATACTGCTGTACTAAACACTATTGGTTTCTCTCTACATCATCATACTGCTGTACTAAACTCTATAGGTTTCTCTCTACATCATCATACTGCTGTACCAAACTCTATTGGTTTCTCTCTACATCATCACACTGCTGTACTAAACTCTATTGGTTTCTCTCTACATCATCATACTGCTGTATCAAACTCTATTGGTTTCTCTCTACATCATCATACTGCTGTACTAAACACTATTGGTTTCTCTCTACATCATCATACTGCTGTACCAAACTCTATTGGTTTCTCTCTACATCATCATACTGCTGTACCAAACTCTATTGGTTTCTCTCTACATCATCATACTGCTGTACCAAACTCTATTGGTTTCTCTCTACATCATCATACTGCTGTACTAAACTCTATTGGTTTCTCTCTACATCATCAAACTGCTGTACCAAACTCTATTGGTCTCTCTCTACATCATCATACTGCTGTACTAAACAATATTGGTTTCTCTACATCATCATACTGCTGTACCAAACTCTATTGGTCTCTCTACATCATCATACTGCTGTACTAAACACTATTGGTTTCTCTCTACATCATCATACTGCTGTACTATCTCTATTGGTTTCTCTCTACATCATCATACTGCTGTACTATCTCTATTGGTTTCTCTCTACATCATAACACTGCTGTACCAAACTCTATTGGTTTCTTTCTACATCATCATACTGCTGTACCAAACTCTATAGGTTTCTCTCTACATCATCATACTGCTGTACCAAACTCTATTGGTTTCTCTCTACATCATCATACTGCTGTACCAAACTCTATTGGTCTCTCTCTACATCATCAAACTGCTGTACCAAACTCTATAGGTTTCTCTCTACATCATCATACTGCTGTACCAAACTCTATTGGTTTCTCTCTACATCATCATACTGCTGTACTAAACAATATTGGTTTCTCTCTACATCATCATACTGCTGTACCAAACTCTATTGGTTTCTCTCTACATCATCACACTGCTGTACTATCTCTATTGGTTTCTCTCTACATCATCACACTGCTGTACTAAACTCTATTGGTTTCTCTCTACATTATCATACTGCTGTACTATCTCTATTGGTTTCTCTCTACATCATCACACTGCTGTACTAAACTCTATTGGTTTCTCTCTACATCATCATACTGCTGTACTAAACTCTATTGGTTTCTCTCTACATCATCATACTGCTGTACTAAACTCTATAGGCTTCTCTCTACATCATCATACTGCTGTACTAAACTCTATTGGTTTCTCTCTACATCATCATACTGCTGTACTAAACTCTATTGGTTTCTCTCTACATCATCATACTGCTGTACCAAACTCTATTGGTTTCTCTCTACATCATCACACTGCTGTACCAAACTCTATTGGTTTCTCTCTACATCATCATACTGCTGTACTAAACAATATTGGTTTCTCTACATCATCATACTGCTGTACCAAACTCTATTGGTCTCACTACATCATCATACTGCTGTACCAAACTCTATTGGTTTCTCTCTACATCATCATACTGCTGTACTAAACTCTATTGGTCTCTCTCTACATCATCATACTGCTGTACCAAACTCTATTGGTCTCTCTCTACATCATCATACTGCTGTACTAAACAATATTGGTTTCTCTCTACATCATCATACTGCTGTACTAAACTATATAGGTTTCTCTCTACATCATAATACTGCTGTACTAAACTCTATTGGTTTCTCTCTACATCATCATACTGCTGTACTAAACTCTATTGGTTTCTCTCTACATCATCATACTGCTGTACTAAACTCTATAGGTTTCTCTCTACATCATCATACTGCTGTACTAAACTCTATTGGTCTCTCTCTACATCATCACACTGCTGTACTAAACACTATTGGTTTCTCTCTACATCATCATACTGCTGTACTAAACACTATTGGTTTCTCTCTACATCATCATACTGCTGTACCAAACTCTATTGGTTTCTCTCTACATCATCATACTGCTGTACCAAACTCTATTGGTTTCTCTCTACATCATCATACTGCTGTACCAAACTCTATTGGTTTCTCTCTACATTATCATACTGCTGTACCAAACACTATTGGTTTCTCTCTACATCATCATACTGCTGTACTAAACTCTATTGGTTTCTCTCTACATCATCAAACTGCTGTACCAAACTCTATTGGTCTCTCTCTACATCATCATACTGCTGTACTAAACAATATTGGTTTCTCTACATCATCATACTGCTGTACCAAACTCTATTGGTCTCTCTACATCATCATACTGCTGTACTAAACACTATTGGTTTCTCTCTACATCATCATACTGCTGTACTATCTCTATTGGTTTCTCTCTACATCATCATACTGCTGTACTATCTCTATTGGTTTCTCTCTACATCATCACACTGCTGTACCAAACTCTATTGGTTTCTTTCTACATCATCATACTGCTGTACCAAACTCTATAGGTTTCTCTCTACATCATCATACTGCTGTACTAAACTCTATTGGTTTCTCTCTACATCATCATACTGCTGTACTAAACACTATTGGTTTCTCTCTACATCATCATACTGCTGTACTAAACTCTATAGGTTTCTCTCTACATCATCATACTGCTGTACCAAACTCTATTGGTTTCTCTCTACATCATCACACTGCTGTACTAAACTCTATTGGTTTCTCTCTACATCATCATACTGCTGTACCAAACTCTATTGGTTTCTCTCTACATCATCATACTGCTGTACTAAACACTATTGGTTTCTCTCTACATCATCATACTGCTGTACCAAACTCTATTGGTTTCTCTCTACATCATCATACTGCTGTACCAAACTCTATTGGTTTCTCTCTACATCATCATACTGCTGTACCAAACTCTATTGGTTTCTCTCTACATTATCATACTGCTGTACCAAACACTATTGGTTTCTCTCTACATCATCATACTGCTGTACTAAACTCTATTGGTTTCTCTCTACATCATCAAACTGCTGTACCAAACTCTATTGGTCTCTCTCTACATCATCATACTGCTGTACTAAACAATATTGGTTTCTCTACATCATCATACTGCTGTACCAAACTCTATTGGTCTCTCTACATCATCATACTGCTGTACTAAACACTATTGGTTTCTCTCTACATCATCATACTGCTGTACTATCTCTATTGGTTTCTCTCTACATCATCATACTGCTGTACTATCTCTATTGGTTTCTCTCTACATCATCACACTGCTGTACCAAACTCTATTGGTTTCTTTCTACATCATCATACTGCTGTACCAAACTCTATAGGTTTCTCTCTACATCATCATACTGCTGTACCAAACTCTATTGGTTTCTCTCTACATCATCATACTGCTGTACCAAACTCTATTGGTCTCTCTCTACATCATCAAACTGCTGTACCAAACTCTATAGGTTTCTCTCTACATCATCATACTGCTGTACCAAACTCTATTGGTTTCTCTCTACATCATCATACTGCTGTACTAAACTCTATTGGTTTCTCTCTACATCATCAAACTGCTGTACCAAACTCTATTGGTCTCTCTCTACATCATCATACTGCTGTACTAAACAATATTGGTTTCTCTACATCATCATACTGCTGTACCAAACTCTATTGGTCTCTCTACATCATCATACTGCTGTACTAAACACTATTGGTTTCTCTCTACATCATCATACTGCTGTACTATCTCTATTGGTTTCTCTCTACATCATCACACTGCTGTACTATCTCTATTGGTTTCTCTCTACATCATCACACTGCTGTACTAAACTCTATTGGTTTCTCTCTACATTATCATACTGCTGTACTATCTCTATTGGTTTCTCTCTACATCATCACACTGCTGTACTAAACTCTATTGGTTTCTCTCTACATCATCATACTGCTGTACTAAACTCTATTGGTTTCTCTCTACATCATCATACTGCTGTACTAAACTCTATAGGCTTCTCTCTACATCATCATACTGCTGTACCAAACTCTATTGGTCTCTCTCTACATCATCAAACTGCTGTACCAAACTCTATAGGTTTCTCTCTACATCATCATACTGCTGTACCAAACTCTATTGGTTTCTCTCTACATCATCATACTGCTGTACTAAACAATATTGGTTTCTCTCTACATCATCATACTGCTGTACCAAACTCTATTGGTTTCTCTCTACATCATCACACTGCTGTACTATCTCTATTGGTTTCTCTCTACATCATCACACTGCTGTACTAAACTCTATTGGTTTCTCTCTACATTATCATACTGCTGTACTATCTCTATTGGTTTCTCTCTACATCATCACACTGCTGTACTAAACTCTATTGGTTTCTCTCTACATCATCATACTGCTGTACTAAACTCTATTGGTTTCTCTCTACATCATCATACTGCTGTACTAAACTCTATAGGCTTCTCTCTACATCATCATACTGCTGTACTAAACTCTATTGGTTTCTCTCTACATCATCATACTGCTGTACTAAACTCTATTGGTTTCTCTCTACATTATCATACTGCTGTACCAAACTCTATTGGTTTCTCTCTACATCATCACACTGCTGTACCAAACTCTATTGGTTTCTCTCTACATCATCATACTGCTGTACTAAACAATATTGGTTTCTCTACATCATCATACTGCTGTACCAAACTCTATTGGTCTCTCTACATCATCATACTGCTGTACTAAACACTATTGGTTTCTATCTACATCATCATACTGCTGTACTATCTCTATTGGTTTCTCTCTACATCATCATACTGCTGTACTATCTCTATTGGTTTCTCTCTACATCATCACACTGCTGTACCAAACTCTATTGGTTTCTTTCTACATCATCATACTGCTGTACCAAACTCTATAGGTTTCTCTCTACATCATCATACTGCTGTACCAAACTCTATTGGTTTCTCTCTACATCATCATACTGCTGTACCAAACTCTATTGGTCTCTCTCTACATCATCAAACTGCTGTACCAAACTCTATAGGTTTCTCTCTACATCATCATACTGCTGTACCAAACTCTATTGGTTTCTCTCTACATCATCATACTGCTGTACTAAACAATATTGGTTTCTCTCTACATCATCATACTGCTGTACCAAACTCTATTGGTTTCTCTCTACATCATCACACTGCTGTACTATCTCTATTGGTTTCTCTCTACATCATCACACTGCTGTACTAAACTCTATTGGTTTCTCTCTACATTATCATACTGCTGTACTATCTCTATTGGTTTCTCTCTACATCATCACACTGCTGTACTAAACTCTATTGGTTTCTCTCTACATCATCATACTGCTGTACTAAACTCTTTTGGTTTCTCTCTACATCATCATACTGCTGTACTAAACTCTATAGGCTTCTCTCTACATCATCATACTGCTGTACTAAACTCTATTGGTTTCTCTCTACATCATCATACTGCTGTACTAAACTCTATTGGTTTCTCTCTACATCATCATACTGCTGTACCAAACTCTATTGGTTTCTCTCTACATCATCACACTGCTGTACCAAACTCTATTGGTTTCTCTCTACATCATCATACTGCTGTACTAAACAATATTGGTTTCTCTACATCATCATACTGCTGTACCAAACTCTATTGGTCTCACTACATCATCATACTGCTGTACCAAACTCTATTGGTCTCTCTCTACATCATCATACTGCTGTACTAAACACTATTGGTTTCTCTCTACATCATCATACTGCTGTACCAAACTCTATTGGTTTCTTTCTACATCATCATACTGCTGTACCAAACTCTATAGGTTTCTCTCTACATCATCATACTGCTGTACCAAACTCTATTGGTTTCTCTCTACATCATCATACTGCTGTACCAAACTCTATTGGTCTCTCTCTACATCATCAAACTGCTGTACCAAACTCTATTGGTTTCTCTCTACATCATCATACTGCTGTACTATCTCTATTGGTTTCTCTCTACATCATCATACTGCTGTACTATCTCTATTGGTTTCTCTCTACATCATCACACTGCTGTACTAAACACTATTGGTTTCTCTCTACATCATCATACTGCTGTACTAAACAATATTGGTTTCTTTCTACATCATCATACTGCTGTACTATCTCTATTGGTTTCTCTCTACATCATCATACTGCTGTACTATCTCTATTGGTTTCTCTCTACATCATCATACTGCTGTACCAAACTCTATTGGTTTCTTTCTACATCATCGTACTTCTGTACTTAACACTTTTGGTCTCTCTCTACATCATCACACTGCTGTTCTAAACTCTATTGGTCTCTCTCTACAACATCGTACTGCGGTACTAAACTCTATTGGTCTCTGTCTACTCCTGGACTCATACTGCTACATTCTAGCTGTGCTGAACTGCCTCTCTTACACACTCTCTCTCTGGTCCCCAAAGGAATTTTAATCACATCATCAAATCAAGGGTCAAATTTTCATGCAATGTTTATACCAGTATTTTCCCTTGTCCATCGACACAACAAGCTGACCTGTATTATTGGCCTGTGTCACATGGGTCAGCTGATCCAACACAGTTAACCCTATTACCTCGCTTATACTGTTACAACAATATCAAAACCAGCAGCTAGATGCACGCAAGAAAGATTGAAGGACATTTGTAAATTATAAGATATCAAAACACCATAAAAATTCAATTACAATAGATTGGAATAGAAACTTTGGCTATTATAGACTTACCACATTCAGAATCTCTGTCATTTCTAAATCCAACTGAACCAATCACATCCCATTCATCATTTTGAATATCATGGCTCAGGCATTCTTCAGCCTTCCACTCAATGAAATTACCCTCAGGCTGTAAAATGAAATTGTAAAATGTTTAACAGATAATCTACAAAAATGTTCAACAGATCTACACTCACACAGAACAAATTTTAAAAGACACAAAATGCCAAATTTGTAACAATATCATTTCATTTTTACTGGATGGTGGAATTTTCGAAAAGCAATTAAATAGAAAAAATAGTACTCTCTAATTCAAATTAGACTTTATTTCTATAAACTAGTATGTAAACTAATTTTGTTATTAATACTTTTTTTATTTACTTTTCATCATTCCTCTTAAATCAAGCATGGCTGATAGAAAGAAAAAAAAAACTAACATATAACGCTTCTTTCTTAAAATTGAATTTCAGAATCCAGTTAAATACATTCTAGCCATAAAGTAATTTCAAGCCATATGAACAAAAATTTTTGTGCATCAATTCTTTGATAACATGCCTCATTACTAGTTTTGTTATTACTTTTAGCTATTTTGTTTCAATTGTATATATAGCTTTACCTTTTTCATCAAATAAACTCTTCCAGCTATGTGGGCATCCTTATCTTTTGTGTCTTGAACATTGATGTGGATATATACACTATCCTTGGCAAAAAGAACCTAGACGATGATGGAGGTGAGGAAATACACACAATGTTAAAATCATCAGATGAAAAATACAATTTACTGTTAACCAAATCTTCCAAGTCTACTAAGAGCATTGGAAATTTTGTGTTGTATTATCTAGTGTCTACAATATAAATACCTGGCCCTAACCACTCACACACTGCTCACTAATTCTCCCTCTCCAACCCTCCCTCCCCCTCTCTCTCTCTCTCTCTCTCTATATATATATATATATATATATATATATATATATATATCGTTGTATGCATAATGCAGTAGACAGGAGAAGAATATGCCAAACAGAGTAGGTGCGAGCACACATCCCTGCTTGACACCACTGCAAACCTCAAAAGGTGCTGATTGGGCTCCATTGAATTTGACAGTGCATTTAGTTTCCTCGTGAAAACACTCAATGAACTGCAGTAGTTTGGGAGGGCAACCTATTTTCCTCAGGAGTTTGAAAAGGCCACTTCTGCTGACCATGTCAAAAGCTTTAGTCAGATCAACAAAAACGATGTAAAGGGGTCTGTCTCTCTCTCTGAATTTCTCCTGCAGTAGTCGAAGAGAAGATATCATGTCTACAGTGGATCTACCACTCCTGAATCCACACTGAGACTCTGGGTAGACTCCAGAAGCTATCACTTGCAGCCTGGATAGTGCCACTCTAGCAAAGATCTTGCCCACTATACTGAGGAGAGAGATACCCCTGTAATTGTTGCAGTCACTCTGATCCCCTTTGTTCTTGTATATTGTGACTATAGTTGCATCATGCATGTCCTGTGGGACATGACCTGTTTCCCAACAGCGGCAGAGGAGAATATAGAGTTCAGGAAGCAGGAGTGATTTGTTGACTTTCACTACTTCCACTGGGATATCATCACTCCCAGGAGATTTTCTATTTTTTATGCAGTTAATTGCTTTTTTAAGGTCACTGAGGCTCGGAAGATCATCTAGGCATTCCAGTACTGGAAGATCTGGTAGAGAAGCCAGGGCGACATCGTCTACTGTGTTCTGTGTGGCATAGACTTCGAGGTAGTGTTCTGTCCAACGTTCTAGCTGCTTGGTTTGATCTGTAATTTTTTCTCCTGATTTGGATAGAAGGGGGGCAGGCTTAGACACTGTTGGACCCAGGGCCGCTTTAATGCCATCAAATAGAGCTTTGCTATTTCCTGAGTGGAGACTGTCTTGGATTCTGTTGCAGGTATCCCTCTAAAAGTTGTTAGCACATTTTCTAGCCATTTGTTTTGCCTCTTTATTAGCACTTTTGAAGGCCTCCAAAGATCTTGGACTTGGCTTTGTGTGTTTCTCCATACAAGATCCTCTGGAAAACTATTTAATGTATCAAGGCTGCGGGCAAAAACCAAGGTTAGGAAGCTACTCGTCAGGGAACTCCTGTATGCTGATGATGCAGCTATTGTGGCTGATTCTGATATTTAGCTACATTGCCTGGTTGACAAATTATCTGCTGCTTGCCAGAAGTTCGGCTTAAACATCAGTCAAAGCAAGACTAAGATACTTGTCCAAAACAGAAACACTGCACCTCAAGTAAGCATTAATGGCCAACCACTAGAAATTGTTGATCACTTTTGTTACCTTGGCTCCATCATATCCAACAACACTCTACTGGATAAAGACATAAACAACAGGATAGCCAAGGCAATGGCCACCATGTCACGGCTGCAGAAAAGAGTCTGGGACAACATATTGCTGACTAACAGTACTAAAGCCCTAGTCTACCGGACCTGTGTGTTGAGCACCTTGCTGTACGGAAGTGAAACATGGTCAACCTACTCATGGCAGGAAAAAAAGCTGAATGTTTTCCACCTCCGATGCCTAAGGTGGATCTTTAAAATAAGGTGGCAAGATAAGATAACCAATGAGGAAGTGCTACAAAGAGCAGGGTGCCAGGACATCCACTCTGTTATCAGCAGCAGACGCCTTGACTGGCTTGGCCACGTTCGTAGAATGCCAGAAGGTCGACTTCCACAGGACATCCTGTATGGCGATCTAATAGAAGGCAGGAGAGCCGCTGGTCGCCCACTTTAACATTATACGGATGTATGCAAACGAGACATGAAGCTCTTCAAAATCGACACTGGCAACTGGGAAGAGGTGGCACTGGACAGATCCTCATGGAGAGGAAGGGTCAAAGATTGCAGATGTCATACACAACAGAAGCAGGAAGAAGGGTGAAAATGCAACGGCGCCTGGTGATTATATATGCCCAACCTGCGATCGCAGCTGTGTATCAAGGATTGGCCTCATTAGTCACACAAGAAGTTGCAAAGGGAAAAGATCGTCTCTCGACATTATATATTTATCAATTTTCTCTCTACTGAAGAATAAAACTTTTTAACAAATTGGGTAACCCTATATTGATTCTAGCTACTAGTTAAATATTCCAGTAGTTTGTGGAACACCTCTTAAGGCCTCATGGAACATAAGGGTTTGGGTTTGGGAACACAGTTTGGGAAACACTGCATTAGATCACTGATACACAAACTAAAGGAGTAGTCCTTAGAAAAACAAGACGAGATTCTGCTACAACGCTCTTGTGCAGGCTCCATTGGCTTCCAGTGAAAGCGAGAATCGATTACAAGGCGGCCACACTTTGTCATCAATGTATATATAACAATGAGATGCCCTTTTACCTTAGCTAACTGATTACTCTATATGTCCCCCAGAGAGCCCTGCGCTCAATGAACTCAACGCTTTTGGTGGTGCCACGTTTCTCCCTCAAAAGCTACGGTCTGCAGGATTTTTCAGTGCACTGACCAAAGGCTTGGAACTCACTCCCCATTGATCTCACATAGACAACATGCTACACCACTTTCAAGAAGAACATTAAGACCTATATCTGTTTAAAACTTTTTTAGATTAGTTTTGTCATTTTAGCTGTCGTGTTTGTGTTTGTAATGTTATTACAGCGCCTTGAGCCTACATTTTGTTTGTTAACAGTGCTTTATAAATAAAATTATTATTATTATCATAGATTATGAATTTAATCTAGATCTCTAGATTTAGTGCTAGACTGCCTAGTGCTAGAGTCTAGTAAATGGCTGCCTGGTTATGTGTGCTTTGTGCTGTTGTTCTGTAGTCTCAATGTTCCCAGGCTTAAATCATCAATCCTGCCCTCTGGCACTGCCATACTCTGTCGGCATGCAGGAGGTTTCATTTTGGCTAGGAAAGATGTAGACTTTAGATTCTATAGTATTTAAATATTATCTTCAGAAGACACTGTGAGTGAACATATAAAACTAAAAACATTTTACAAACAAAAAAATACACAAACGAAACATCTTTTAACTCTTTCAGTGCAGCGTTACTATCAGCGAGTAACTTGGTTCATAATATTTGTTTCACTAACTTTTTTATGTTAAACTTTTAATTTTTGTTCTTTTTTTTTGGTAGTAAATTTGATGCAGTACCAAAACGTTTTTAAAAAAAACATTATGTTAATGGTTCCTCTTTTTTAGTTTATTTCCCGGGACCCGAAAAATGTTATTAATAAAAAATTTTGGTGCATAATAAAATAAAATAAAAAAGGTTAGTTATTTTAGTTTTAGTAACTCAACCACGGCCTAGAAAATTTGTGTTCTCACTGTTCATCCTGGAAAACTCCGTTTTTTTTATGAAAACAATTCGCACTGAAAAAGTTTAGACCAGAGTCTCGATTCTAACTCATTAAATTAGAGTCAGAGTGATCTACTCAGAGTATAGAGTATAGCTATAGATCTGTGACTACAGATTTCCTGGCGAACATTCTTTCATTAGACATTACCAATTAACACATCTCTCTACTGAGTTTATTCCTAGGTCTAGGTCTAAAACTCTTATTGAACTCTAAGATGATAAAACTTCTTTTCGCAAAGATAGTTTTGTGCTTTAACACATAAACATACTAATTATTGTCCATTCCTTTGATATTTTAATCAATTTAACATTCAAATTTGTTTTTCTAAAGCATTTTTAATACATTCGTTCGCTGTTTGCTAAAGTTGCTTAGCCGTGTTGAGATAGGCCTATATTCATTCATGAAAAAAGGTCATGCATGCGCAACACAGAATGAACTCTATAAAAGCCAATTTTTAACTCTAGATTAGTGTAGATACTTTAACACATGAACATACAAAATTAAGTCTATTCATCTCAAATTTTAATCAAATATAATGTAGGCCTACAAGCAAATGTTTTTATTTGAAAAAATGGATTTAAGCCTATTAGCTATTTTGATTTGATAGCTTCATTCACACTATTTTTACATTGACACATTCGCTTTACTTATTACATTATTATTTCGTTTAATTGTGACTATATCGACAGTAATGCGCAAATAAAGACCCGCTGGTCGCGGGTAACATATGTCTAGTTATAAATAAAGTATTATTTTATTATTTTAATTTTATACTCTATAAGAAGATCTATGACTAGATCTAGATCTAATGATAAAGTACATATGATATATCCTATGTCTAGAGTCTAGTCTATATTACTCTATATCCTATAGTACTGGGCATAGACACTGTCACTAGTGATGACTAGTGACCATGTCACTACTATCACTATATAATATATATATATAATTTATACTAATAGCATAGACCATAGTTAATAGAATTAGAATCTTAGATCTAGATCTAGAATCTAAAGATAATCTAGATTCTTCTTATCTTATATAATACAGACGTTACTTCAAAAAAGAAGATGATTACGTCCTACGCGTCATGCATATTAACCAATGACTTAAATTCTGCCAAGTCACTGGTTTTCCTGGCTAGCTCAGGCAACCCATTCATGCTCTAATAGCACTAGGGAAGAAGGAGTATTTGTACAAATTTGTCCTAGCATATGGGACGAGGAATGTGCCTTTATCTTTGTGTCTTTCAGAGTATTTTATTAAATTTTGTTTTTGTATTTGAAGATTATGGTTCAGTGTTTTATGTATAATTGCTACTTTACTTTTGAGTCTTCTGTCCTGAAGGCTTTCTAAATTTAGTGATTTTACTAAAGGTGTTACTCTAGTCAAATGTGAATATTCATTTGTTATGAATCTCACTGCTCTATTTTGTGTCTGTTCCAGTTTCTTAATGTTTTCTTGAGTTGAGGGGTCCCAAACGGAGGATGCATATTCAATTATTGGCCTAACCAAGGTTAAATAACATTTTAGTTTTATGTTCTTATTTGATTTATAGAAATTTCTTTTAATAAATCCTAATGCTTTGTTTGATTTTTTTATAGTTTCATCAATATGTGAATTCCATGACAGTTTTTCACAGGTTGCCAAGCCAAGCCAAGATCAAGCGATCTTAGCCTCTCGACCACGTTTCCAGTGACTATTTAACCAACAGAATATTGGGAGAGCTTAAGAAATGGATTAATTAAATATATAAAACTGTTATCTTCTTCTTATCTTATATAATACAGACGTTACTTCAAAAAAGAAGATGATTACGTCCTACGCGTCATGCATTTAGTCATGCATATTAACCAATGACTTAAATTCTGCCAAGGTTAAATAACATTTTAGTTTTATGTTCTTATTTGATTTATAGAAATTTCTTTCAATAAACCCTAATGCTTTGTTTGATTTTTTTTTATAGTTTCATCAATGTTGGGATTCCATGACATTTTTTCATTTATTATAACACCTAGGTATTTTGCGTTTTTAGTCTGTGTTACTGATTTGCCATGAATATGATAAGTGGAATTAATTTGTTTAGTTTTTTTGTTACTCTTAACAACTGACATTTTTCTGGGTGGAAAGACATGCTCCAATTTGATTCCCATTTCTGTAATTCATCTAATTCTCTTTGTAAAATATCTGTGTCTTGTGTTGTTTTTATTGTTCTATATATTATGCAATCGTCTGCAAATAATCTGACTTTTGTTCCTGAAGTCTGAAGTAATGCAATTTGGTAAATCATTTATGTAAATTAAAAATAGTAGTGGACCCAAGACTGTTCCTTGAGGTACACCTGAGTTTACTGTTATCAGTGTTGATTTGGAGCCATTTATTATTACAGTTTGTTCTCTCCCTATCAGAAAATCTTTAATCCACTGATGCAGTGGACCATTAATTCTAGATGAACTCCGCCTCCTCAAGAAAAGCACAGATCAACAAGAAATAGAATAAGAAATTACTTCTAGTAAGTTCTAGACTCTAGATCTACTTCTACATTCTAGACTATGATTAGTATGATTGGACATCATTATAGTTAATTAGATCTAGTATTTTAAGTATGATTTATGATTATACTCAATATAATGATAATATGATTGATAATGATCATAAATCATATTAACTATTAATAGTAATTAGTATGAACTTATCAGTCTTAAAGTTAAGTTACTTAAAGTCTTATTAAAACTCTTATTCATTATTGAAGACATGAAGTTCATGCGGATGAAGTTATTGAGTCTTATTCAAATACTTATTTTTAGACTTATTATGTCTTATATAATATATGTACCTCATTTTGTGAAGCCATGATGACATCTACTATGATCTAGAGATCTAAATCTATCCCTAGTCTCTAGTTAAAAGTAGTTTACACCTTTAAATGAATGAGTCAGTACTGTTAAAGAATTATCATCATGATATCATATTGAATGTTCCTCTATGTTATGATTGTTTAGTTGAATTCTGTTTCCGGTTTCCTTACGGGATAAAAAAAAATATATAGGCATTTATCATCGGATATTATTAGAAACTTATGACAATCACAGTGCTTATAATAGTTATAATGATAATCTAGCCTTCAAGACAAGGTCTAGAAACATTTTTAAAAAATAATTTAAAAAATAACTTTGTAAAGAAAGCCAATAAAAATTAACAAAAATCTTTACTAAAATGTAAACGAAAAAAAAAAAAATCTAATCTAGATCTTGAGTCTATATTTACGTTGTTAGATTGTAATCTAAATAAAAGGTCTAGACTAGACCACAGCCAACACAGTTTACTATTTATTTGCCGTCATACCTCGGTCAGTGTTTTTAATGTCATTGTTTATAATCAGTGTTCTCGTGATCAATGACGTATTGCACAGTCGAAAAGAGGAAGCACTTAGATCTCATCTACCAGACTATTTATTGATGTGTTTATTCTTGGATTTTGTCAACACGTCCTATTCATTCTTTGAAGTTATTTCGCTACATTGACCTAGAACTGTTCGCTACAGTTGTAGATAGTATAGTCTACATCTATAAAGATCTAGATCTATGAATCATCGGACGTGAAAACGTTCATAGAGGCTATCAACAATCAAAGTGTTTAAAATTAAACAAAAATAAACTGAGCTGTAGACCGTGTAGTAGACGATCTACTCATCTAGCTCTAAATATTATTAGTTAGACTTGACTAGCTTAAAGTAGACTCTAGCTAGTCTAGTGAAAATGGCCTCAGCTGGAGGAGCAGCAGGAGGGGGCCGTAACTTGAACTTTAAAGTTGTTTTGCTTGGTGAAGGCTGTGTAGGGAAAACTTCTTTGGTACTCAGATATGTTGAAAATAAATTTAATGATAAGCACATAACAACATTACAGGTAATAATATTATAATAGACATAGACCCCTGTATTATAATTATGATAAATTATTAGATCTACTATACACTAGCGGATCCAGAACTTTGGAGTGGGTGGGGGCGATTTTTTTTCCAACCCTAACGCCCAGTAAACCCTAAGCATAGACGCACATACAGCACATATATATATATTAGAATGTTAAAAAAACAGTAATGTTGAGGCCTTTCTCTTGACAGCTAGGGGATTTGGGGGAGCCACGATACCCCCCCCTGGATTCGCCTGTGGATCTATATTAAAGTAACACTAACTGTTATATGTCTTGCTGTCTCATACAGCTAATCTGACTATATGTTATTTTTAAACAGCATTGAATATGAGAATATCTGTTTATACAAAGATTTTCAAAATTTGCCATCTTTCTGCCTTATTGAGTGAGTGGATGAAATGCAATTGCAATAAAGAACAATGCAGACGCCTGACATTCCCAAATTTTAAGTCAATGCCTGCCATAAGGAGGGCATAACCCAAAAAAGACAGACATCTTCCTTTAGTCTGGTGTTTGGTAACATCTGACATGTTGATATCTAGAGAGAATCTCATTTGTGCCTGAAATAGCAAATAGATTTATAATCAACGCAACTTAAAAGGAAACAAAAAATTTATAATTTACTTAACGCCATCTAAGACCAGACCTGTGACATTTCCTTTTTACGAGACATTCATTTAAAGTACAATCTTTAGTTTTCTTAAAGTTTTGAACATTCATTAGAACCTACTGCAGGATACAAAGAGGGCATGGTTTGAACTAAGAACCATCATGATTATTAACATTTTTTTTTGTTCCTTATGAAATTTTAATTAAATATTATTTTTCACAGGCATCTTTCCTGAACAAAAAATTAAATATTGGAGGTAAAAGAGTGAATCTTGCAATTTGGGTAAGCTATCTGTGAAAGTATCAGCTCAAGTAACTGATGTAATACAACTAAATAGTTATCTTACGAGCTAGATTTTATCATAATTTTTCTTTTTAAGTTTTGAACTTAAGCCCAAGTGAAGTGTCATAAATGTTTATAAACTAGGGGGAAGTGTTTCTAATGTAGCCCAATTAAAAAAATAGTATTTTGTATTTCTACAAAATATCACTCAGCTTTGAATTTCTAACAGAATTATCTACTATGATTGTTTTATTCTTTCTGTTTTACTCAGAGCTACTCTTGTTATTTTGATTGTGAAATATGTTTAAAGTTTAATAGAAATTTAACGTATATATCCTTTATTGCTTCTTTGCTTCATGTACCAACCCATGTCTCTTTCCAGTGAGAGACTGCATTGTATCTGTCATTTTCCCTATTAATTGTTTTGTCTTATGAAAAGTATGCTTTTGTTTATTTCTCTCAAGTGTTTTTATCTGTATATCTAGGTCATAAAACAGATCAGTGGTTAAATTTAAGTACTCTTTAATTCATTGATACATTTCTCTTCAATCAAGTGTATAACTTTAAATATAGGGGGTTGACATTTTTATTTGCTTTAATTTTTATTGTTCTTTTTCATTTTATTCACTGATTTTAACTTTTTTTCTTTAAATCTTCATCTTTAGGATACTGCAGGCCAAGAAAGATTCCATGCATTGGGTCCAATATATTATAGAGACAGTAATGGTGCTATATTAGTGTATGATATAACAGATGAAGATTCTTTTCAAAAAGTAAGATTGATAAACATTCATATTACCTGAACTAAGCAAGATTAAATTTATTTTACCAGAACTTAGGAGCAAGATCAAATGTATACTACCCAAACTACACAAGATGGTATTGTAAATTGTTTATAACGGAAGTGGTTTTCATTATATTTTTGTTGGAGAAATAATGTTTTTGTTGTTTTTTGACAGAAGAAAAAAAAATGTGTACACTCAGTGTTCCCTAGTTTATTGTAGTGTTTTTCTACTTTTCTCAGGTGAAGAACTGGGTAAAAGAGTTACGTAGAATGTTAGGTCAAGATGTTTGTTTATGTATAGCTGGAAATAAAACAGACTTAGAAAAGAATCGAAATGTTACTGTTGCAGAAGCAGAAGCGTAAGTGACGGCATAATATATTTTTAGCTCATAATGTTGTACAAGGCAATAAGAAAATACCAACTTTTTTTTTATTTTATGAAAAGATTAAAAAGATCTCCTGTCATATAGCAAAAGATGTATACACTAAGCTAAACCCTCCTTTGGGTCAAAACTGAATGTATAGCTTTTTCATATCTTTTTCTAAAACATTTTTCAAATGATCGTGCAGATATTCTCAATCTTTTACTTGTGGACCCATCCCCATGATAATAATTAAGTTTGCATACCATTAGCCATAAATGGGGTCAGTAGTAGTGCTGAAAGCACCACATGCACCAAATGTTTTTCTGCATTCTTAGCTTTAGAAATGTATCACATTATTTCTCTTAGCCAAGATCTGATAAAATTAAATTGTAAAGAAGCTTACTTGGTCTGATGCTAGAGTGTTAGAAAAATTTGAGGTACATGTTGCGCAGGTATGTTTGTAATTGTTTTAATCATCATCAGAAAGACTTCTTATAAAAAAAAATTTTGAAAAGTAAGCTGCAGCTTAAAGGTTAATTCACAATTCAATACTAGCATAGGTATTTTCTATCAATGTAGTTAGTGTATTTTCAGAACAAGTTAATCTAGTTGTTTTGTTTTTTTAAATTAGCCTTGCCATTTCTTTTGCATTGTAACAATGGCACTAACAGCTTTCTTTTTTAAATTTGTACCAAAATATGGCTAATGGTTTGCTATTTAAATTGTTTATAATGCATAACGTAGATAGCTAGTTATGACATATAAACCCTTATATTGCAAAGAATAGTCAGATAATTGCAATTGACTTACTTTACTCTTTTAGATTCTTTATTTCATTCTTTTAATTAATAAATTTGTTCAGATTCCTTGGATGCCTGATTTTCTCCAAAATTGACATTGTCACTTGTGTTTGTTTCAGATATGCAGCTTCTGTGGGTGCTAAGCATTTTCACACCTCTGCAAAAATGGGCAAGGGCATTGAGGACTTATTTTTAGATTTAAGTAAAAGTAAGTAGAATGACCTATATATTTTTTGTTCTTTCAAGTTTGTATTACAATGTCTGTATATTATTTCTTTGAGGTTCTATACTCAGCGTCCCATTATCTATCTTTTTATAATAGAAATGTAATGACAATTAATACATTCATGCAACTGATATGTAAATCAAGGTCCACCTCAAATTTTCCCTTTTTACAAGTTCTAGATAGAAAAGTTTGTCTAGAACTGAGAAAATTATACACAGACATATTCCCTTTTTTCTATTATATGAAAGGTACATTTTAAAATTTGTATGTTTAAATCAACCAATAAAGGGAGACTTGTACTCATCCCATAAGAAAATGAACTCTTCATTATTTGTTGTATTGGTGTTAACTCAACTTCTTTATTAAATTAACAATACTCTCGAGTGTAAGAAGCAATTACTCACAAGAAGGAATGAAAGAACAGGAAAATAGTATGTAACTATTGTTTAAAGAGATGGTTAACAAAACGGGATAATGATTCTTACAAGCAAATGGCATCAGGGTACCTGAAATTTGTGTTGGTTGTAAATGTGAGGCTGTGTATGGTCTCCCATTGTTCAAAAGAAAAAGGCAATCAGGTCAAGCGCATAGTAATATAGCTGTGTCAGTTTCAATGTGTCTGCCATAGAGGCAATAAGTTGATTTACTTTTTAGTTGTAATGCATTCATTGTAATGTAAATATTTAAATTGAACAACTGACCCCAAAGAAGTTGAAATTTCTTGATTATAGTTACTAGTATTAATAAACCTTTTTTTTATATATATACTAGTTGGACATTACCCACGGCCTGCAGGCCTTAGTTTGTGTTTACTAATCTAGTGGATTGGAGTTAGATGTATGTTAAACTTAGTTAATGATCCTTTCAAGTTTTTCTTTTTTGCCATGAAAATAAAAGTAGTTTTGCGAAAATGGGTTTACCCGTTAAGCAGATACATTCATATCTATTGAAAACGAAAAGGAGCGCGAGAGGAATAAGATATAAAGTACAATTGAAATGGGTTTACCCGATTTGTTAAATGAATGAAATTATAAAGTACGTCAGGACGTCAAAATTCGCAGATTTTATGTAAGGAACGAATTTATTTTAAAATGCTTTTGAAACACAAATTTGAAGGTTAATTTTATTAAATAATGAAATCAATAGACTATATTTTGTATTTTCATGTGTCAAAGTAAAAAACTATATGTGCAAAGTGTAGTTTTAAAAATTAGATCTAGATCCTTTTGATCTAAACATGGTAAACAAAGCCTAGATCCATGAAATAGTACCACTTTCATAGAGTTGGGCAACTTTTTTTTTTGAGGATCTTAAGTTTGTTTTAGGGCTACAATACATATGTTATGGTTCTAGTTAGTACCCAAGGAACATTTATGCCAAGTTTGATCAAGATTGGTCAAACGGTTTTGATTTCTATGCAAGACACACATACATACATATGCATACTTTATAGTATAGATTTAAATCACAGGAACATTATTGAACAATTAGTTAATTGATTGCTAGTTATTAGGGGTTATTTTCCCTTAGATAAGCTTTAGTTTTAAAAAGTATTCTTTTTTCTTTTGCTTGTTTCTGAACTCATTTCATATGGTGTTTTTCATTTATTTTTTTTGTCTTTCATTTTTAAATGATACTTTTCTGTTGACTTTTAGGTAACTATTCTTGTGTGACTACTAAAGGTTGCTTAATCTATCATTAAACTGATTTAAATATAAAATTTGCTATTATATGTTTCTTTTTAACTAATGTTTTTTTTTTAATGCCTGAAAAACATTTTATTGTTTTTCTTTATTATCTTACAGGCATGATAGAAAAGTCAGAGGAAGGTGTAGCTAAAGGTCGACCTGGAAGCACCAGAAAGAGTCAAGTTTTAGTTGTGGATGATTCTACAGAAGAACCACCTCCCAAGTCAGGGTGCTGTGGCTAGGCTTGTTTACTTGCTATTTTATTCTTGACATATTTACAAAAAGGCCTTAATTTAAATTTCAGAAGTGAAACAAAAAAAAAAGTGGTTTGAGAAGTTGGCCATTGTTGTGTAAAACAAAATGGTAGCTGAGGATTCCCCATGTGCTATTTTAATGTGATACTGTGTTGTTGTGACTGGCACCTACCTTGTTGATTCTATTTGCTTGTAATGTTTTCTCAGAATTGTGGAAGCTGTTGTCATTGATGATGGCCTTGAGATTGGTTTTTTTTTTCTATTCCTAAAATTGTAAATGTGTGTTATCAATTCGCTAGCAGAATTATGATGAGAATCATTTAGCATTAGCAATTGTTTCTTGAGAGCTAGATTGATTTGTGTGTTTATTTTGTTTGAGTAAAGCCAATATATTTTGTTTGAGTAAAGCAAATTTTTTTTTTATGTTACTCTAATGCTCATTAAGTTTCTTATTCTGTTTGGTTGTTACAATTGTATAAATTCTGTGGGTTCTTTTTTTTTATTTTCAGTTCTCAGCCTCTGACATTTTTAGTGTTAATAAGCTATACTAAAATTATTTACAAAATAATTTATGAAATATTAAAGACATTTTCAAATTTTTCTGAATTTAAAAACATTTAGTTCCTGATATGTAATTTGTAATTGCATTTTTTTTTAATATAAAAAATAACAGGTTTTTAAAACAAATATCAATTTTTTGGTCTCGTCATGTCTATACCAATACTTTAGTATGAAAAGTTATACTACAATTTTGTCTGCAACCCTGCTAATTGCCTAAATGATAAGCTGAATAGAATTTTAATGTATATGCCTTGTAATAATGTACCAAATATACTTGAGAGAAAACCCTGTGACTATGGTATAAACGATTATTGATTTTTTTTTTCTTTACCTGATTCTATCCAAATCTTAATGGCTTGTGCAGATATCTATGCATTATGATAACAAGGGAGAGGTCTTTACTTAGTCATCTCATTCTTGTTTAGATGATGAACAGAAGCAGCCAATGTTAACAATTGTGAGCAATTCTTACTGTACCAGTACACAAGTCACTGTTTTGTCTTGGATCTGAGAGAATGACAATTGCTGCAATGTGTGTTTGATCAAGGTCTGCAAAATCATTTTTTTCCCCTTCTGCTGTTTATTTCAAATAGTTTTCTTTACTTTTTGAAACGTTTTTTTAAAATGGTGGTAGATATGTTTGACTTAACACTGTCAGAAGGTATTTACTTACCTAATGGATGGGCATAGTATTGTTTAGACTTAGTAAAAAAAAAAAAATTTATTTGGCCAAGTATTGTTCTCTAGTCATACTAACTACAATACCCACAAACAGAAGTAGAAACAAAAATTGTTTGTTTGTTTTTTAATCAGTACCATTATGTTTTAATATATTCTTGATATTGCATCTTCTGATTTCTAAAAATGTGTTTTTACATTCAGTAAAGTTTAATAATCTCTGATGCTCTATGTCATGCTTATGTTTATGACTTGCTCTATTGTCATATGAACTGTTCTTTCATTAGTTAACTTAGGAAACCATTATATGAGAAGAAACTTCCACAGCATCTCTTGAAAGCAAGATTATTTGTGACCAAAACGTAGTCTAATCAGTAGAGAAAGGGGATTATATTTTGAATATTTGCAACTTGCTAGTTAAATTCTTATCATTATGACTTTTGATGACTGTCCAAGTAATTCTCATTACTTCAGGTTTAGGCAAAACACTCAAATTTATTTTGTGTTGATTTTAACCATTTAAAAAAAATAATTATTTAAGCTATATGTTTATTTGTACACATAGCCTATTGAATAGAGGACCTAAATTGCATTTGATAGACAATAATTTGTATTAATTAGGAATGTTTTAAAAAAAAAATAATAATAATGTTATTATTCACAATCATCTCCTTTAAAATGTAGCAAATTGTCACTTCATACAATTTGTTATTAAGGGAGAGATACAGCATTTTTAAGTAAAATAGCTTAAGTAGTTTGACAGTATAATAATTAAATCTATTGTATTTTTAAATGTGAAATGTCTGTCGATTGTTTACCATACCATGAATCTTTTTTTTTATTTTTTTTCACTATCCATCAAATCCCATGAACCAAAATAAAAAATATATATCTATATGGTTTTATTTTTGTTTCTTTTGTTTGAAACTTGAAAATAAAATTTTTAGATCAATTTGGTCACCATTTTTATAAAAGGTTTAAATAATTTTCAAAATTTGTGACTTGTTTAAGAACTACACTTCATATTAGGTATTCAGATGTCAGTCTACTTGTAGACTTGCTGATGAATCACCAGAACCAAGTGGGACACAATGGCTTATTACCCTTCAACAGGTTCTTACTAAATTTTCACAATTGAAGAGAAACCTTCAGCTTTTCATAAAAACATTTCTTTCTGAATGAAGCTGGTTGCAATGGAATGTTGTAAGCATTTCAGATTCACTTAGCTCCTTTCTGAATTTGTAACATTTTCTGTTTTTGGCTCTAACTAAATTCAGAAAGTGCTGGATTACATTGCTATTTAATACGGAAAATATGAGAGTTGATATTTCTATCAAGCAGTAAGAGGTCTTGATAAGAGATGACACATAATTACCATTGCCAAAAATTGCTCAAAGAAAAATCAGTGATAGAGTGGTGAGGAAAGAGCATTATGAAAACTTGGCATCTTAAGGTACCATTAATCCATCTTGCCATTCTAAGGCCTGTCTAGCTCTGTTGTAGGCATAAGTCAGCTACAGCATACACAAGAAATAAAATAAAAATATTGCCAAGTGTAACCATTAAATACAAGTTATATTGGCATGTACAAAGTAATTTATTTACAAATACTGTAATGGAAACATTTTTATTTACAAAATGGCAATGAAGGAATTATTTTTGTATACATAAAATTAGAAAAAACACTCTGTGCATAACACACTGTGCACACAGAGGCTGAATTGAACGAAACATAATTCACTAGTAGAGCTTAAATAAATCAACAATGCTACTATTCATTAACACAGTGGCATATGCAAAGTATTATTTAGAAGCCTCCACTAATGTGTTGAGAGATGTTGGCATCCACCTTCCACTAGCATCTTGCATGAAAACAACATTATGATCATAGTAGATAGAAGCTTTGCCAAATCTGTACACTTGTTTACCTTCTTGGGACTTGCCAGAGATAGGGATGTATAGCATGTCTTCTTGTTCTGCCTGGAGTCAAAACATAAGACATTCAAACTTGGACTTCAATATAGCCCTTTCATCTTTATGGATACATACAAAAAAAAATCAACATCTGAGACTCATAGTCTCTCCCTCTGAGTAGGAGGGGGGGGGGGGGGGGGAACAATTATAACTAGTCACTAATTCTATTGTAACTGCTCTTCCTAATAGTAATAGGTGAGGACACCTCAAAACCCAGTAAAGTCTTTCAACACTGAATTCAGGCACCTGCTGTCTTGAGGAGGCTACCTCAAAGACAAATCAGCGGTGGAGCCCCTTAGGCGTTGGGAGTATCAACTATGAATATTTCCATTTAACAGCTTCCGATACTCAGTTGCAAAGCATTCCTTTTTAATCAGTAAAGTCAAAAGAAGGGCTATCTATCATGCCAGGAATACATACTGGAGAAATCTTTAAAAGTAGGGAAGTTAGATCAATACTCTGTCCCTAATGTCTAAATAATTGTGACTAATTTCATAAATGTGGCAAACTCAAATATACCTATATCTACTTATTGCAATGATAACATCAACAGCACAAATATGTTAGGCTGATTAAACAACTAATGAGGAAAGTTCTGCATCAAATGTACGGCCTAAATCATAAAACCTTTCCACACACTTTTTTAATACTACCAGCTTTCAGTCATTTTGTTTAATACACTTTGATAACATTGTTTTCAAGACTTTAGAATAGGTATGATTCAGCAGTAATTAGTGGTTCAGATGAAACTATTTCTCTTGAAGATTTAAGGAGACATTTTTTTCTAAGTGAAAATTAAACCCATTATTTTTAAAATAGAAATACTTCTTTGGTCAGGCAGGAATGACAGTCTACTTACTCTTCTCTCAACTAGATCTTTAAAAGTCATAGCAGCACTTCCAATAGTTGATCTTACGTGAGAGGTTGGCTGATGAAATACAAACAAGTCATTAGTTTACTACAAATTTATTTTTCATAATGTTTTCAAGGCTTATATACGAAGCAGAATAAAATATTTGAGACGAACCTCAGAATCTACAAGAGGATCTCTGGCAGGTGGGGCTTTAGTGTCCATGATTCTCCGCTCAGCGTGTGTGAAGTAGGCCATGTTCTCCTTGACACCAGGTACAAATGTTCCTGACACAGCTCTGTTCATTATCTCCAGAGCTTTGTTAAACTGATCTGATCAGGAAGTAATCATTTAGGAGTTATAGTAATACAAATTTGATGGTTAAAGAAAACTTAATAAAATGTAAAAAATTTATCAACATCAATAATGTTTTTTTTTTAAATGAGAAAAACTAGATGAAAGAAGAATCAATAAAAAAATAAATTTCTTTTCCATAATTAGTGACAAAGTCTAAAGCCTGATCTTAAAAAAAAAAGATAGTTTCCCTTTATTAAATGAATCACAATAACAAACAAAAAAAAAACAACATAACAACAAAAGTATTGAACATTTAAGTTCATGGCAGCAGATCTCACCTTTGATGGCAGGATGACCCAAGAGATTTTCTGGGAACTGAGCCTTCCATCCAAGGTACCATTTAGTGATGTCTTGATAGTTGGGCAAGTTAGTCAGCCAAGCAACCAGCACTTGGTGCCACTTGGGGAAAAATACCTTCTCCAACATGTTAACCATAGACTGAATTGGCATCATGTCTTTCCAGGACATCACCCACCTCCAGGGATCTGACAATCAGGGAAATCAATATGTGAAGTTTCTAAATAAAAAATACCTCATGATGTATACATATGAGTTCTTGTACTATCACTTCAAAAAAAAGAAAAGTGCTGTTGTTGAATAACTCAGATTTATCAACCCTGAAAACCAGCATTGGCTTTTGAACTGGGGAAAGGAGGGGGGGGGGGGGGGGTCTTGAGTTTAAGCCCCAAGGGAAGACTGGGTTTTCTGAACTTAGGAAATTCAGGACAACCCTCAAGTGCACCCAACTCTAATGGGTATCTGACATACAATGGGGAAATAAATGTGGTTGGTAATTGTGTTGGCTACATGAAACCATTGCTAAAAGTGTTGATCATAGAAACAGAATAGCTTTACATCATCTGCCCCCATAGACCACAAGGTGTATATATATATATATAAAATGAAGATTTTTTTGCTTGATCTTTTAGTAGCCAACTGAAAAATGCACATCTTCCATTCGTATTTCAAAAGTGTTTTTTTTAACACAAATGGTTTTTGAAAATTTAATTTGGTAGAAGAGTACTTGAATATTAAAAAATAGGAAACTGACATTTATTTTTTAGAAAACAGGCACTTTTATTGCACATTTTTTTTTTATAAACATAGGTTTCAAAAGTAAGTACTTTCATAGTCTGTGTAAAATATTAGACTTTTGGCATACTTATTATGTATTCCACTTGTAGGAAACTTGATTTCAAAGAATTAAACAAAACAAAACAACAAATTTTGCACCAACACAATGAAAAAAAAAATAAAATAAAAGTTGGATAAATAAAAGCTAGAAGTTGTACTCACCTAGATACTGCTGGTGTGGGTTTATTGTCATATTCTGAAGTTCCAACTCAAGTTTGGGTAAAATATTTTTAACCAAAAATGCGCTCATGTGACCTGGACGAAATACACCAAACCAGGGCTCTAGGATAATTTTGGCAGAGGCATCCGATGGATACCAGTTGATCAGTGCACTGGCAATCTTGTGACGAATAGGAGCATACAAGGGTTCTAACTTTTCTCCTATTTTAAACAAAATGAATATTTATTAAAGTTATTAAACTTTTATTTCCCATCTTGTAGCAGGTTGAACTATTTATTAAGTATCTGTGTAGTCACTAGCAGGCAAAAATTAGTTAAAATTATATAATTATATTATAAAATTATATATATTAATTTTTTTTAAAATGTGCATTATGCATATAAAACAATTCATTTGCAACTCAATACAATGCAATAATACACTAAATAAAAGAAAACTGTACCCATGAGAGGCAGCCAAGGATGAAGCCAGCAATGTATTGGAGTTGTGTCTGTGAGAGGATTCCAATTTTCTACTTCCTGTAGCAGTCGAGGCAATACCAGCTGGTCTAAAATGTTTTCTAAGACCCAAGGGGGTAGAGCTGGCTTCCAGCTTTCCAAAAGTGTGATCATTGGATCTGTCTCTCGAACTGTCCATTTCCTGTTTGCAATATACATAAAAATACATTTAGAAACAGTGGAACCTCAATATTAATTGAATACAAATGTTTTATTACAGAGCTAAGTAGTTAGAAACTTACAGTACTGTTGCTCGGACAGGTGGAAGCCATATGTCCCAGATCAATCTCTGATACACGTCTAAATTGGTGTGCTCATTGTTCCTGCACTGAGAAGCCTGGGCACTTTCATCAGCCCCAAGAAGCAATTGCCATTCTAAAACTGTATCAAGTCCATAGGTTGGATCTTTTAGTGGTAACCATTTGGCAAAATAGGCCTTCATCTATAGAAATCAATAAACAAAGAATTATTGAAAGTTCTACCCAAATGAACTGCTTGTTAGATTATTTCTAAAAATAAATATATCCCAAGCTTTGCCTCATTCATGCTATTAGTGTTGAAATAAACATAAATTACCAATGGAAAAACAAGTGCAATAGCCAATGATGGGAGGTCATAAATTTTGTATTCTTCATAATAGTCTTGTTGAAGCATTTTAAACATTTCTGCACATGAATCAAGAGTTAAAGGATCCAGACTGTCAGGTTTTGTTCTGTTTTCACAACTGTAAGGACAAAAGACGAAATCAATACATTTTAAATCAATTTAAAATCTATTAATACTTGTAGTAGTCAAAGAAGTTTTATTACTTTTATTTTCAAAACTCACACCAAAGCGAAATTAGTGTTACTAAAATGAAGAGTGCAGTGATAAAGCAAGATCAAAGTAATGCGCGCAGCCCTGGAAAATGCTTAGCTTACAATAGAATATTACTTTATTTTGTTTTTCAACAAAAATTCAAGTTGAGTTGGAGAGTGTGGTTGGAAAAAAAACAACTCCCTTAGTTAACTACAAGTATTTAAACACCTGGAGTATTTATGTCATTTAAAGAGATTCATTTCAGGGCACAAAATAGAGAAGAATGGAGAAAAGACGGTCTACAGATCATGTGTGGTGCCCCACCACAGTCAAAAAAACAACAACTAAGGGACAAGTGAAGGTAAAATGGATGTAATAAGCATACATTCCACTAAGTTAAAATATAAAATTACACCATGATGATTGAATATCTACCAAGTGATTCAATGCTTTTAGCAGTTTCCTGCCTATGTGACTATGTTTCAAACATTGCGTGATTAATAAAACCATTATATACCTGACAACTAGGTTCATAACCATTTGTAATCTCTGCAACTGCTTTTCTTCTTGATTCACCACCATTTCCAGACGCTCTTTTTCATGCTGAACATTAACAATGCGGTCTCGCTCATACTGCAACTTCCTGTCATTATGAATGATATCCTCTTCAGCCATATCTACCAGTAAGTTAAGATTATGCATCAACTCGGGCATACTGAAAGCTCTTTGTTTCACCACTGGTTCCTGGTTGACCAAGTCTTCTGCTTCATCAGGTTTGTCATGGTTTTTCCCAATGGCATGGTATCCTGAACAAAGGATAGTTTCAGAATTGATGATTTTTACAAAGGAATGGTACAGTAACTACTAAAGGATTAACACAAGGTACAGTAACTACTAAAGGATTGTTCTTCTTCTCTAGCTCATTTGACTTGTCATACATAAACAAGATTTGACTTATTTAAAAGATATGTAAAGGTACAGTAACTAATAAAGGATTAACACATTTTGTCACAGAAAGACTTTTTTTTTTTTAAAATAAAGAACACTTAAAATTAAGTAATCTAATAAGATGAAAATTAAAAAATTATGCAAATAACTGCAAAAGTTAACAAATTTAGTGACTATTACATTAATTCATTCAGCCTTGGCTGGCTACCCACCTAGAATAAGCAAGCAAAACTCTGAATCCAACCCTCTGCTGCCTTGCAATTATACCCAAACATGAAAAAGGCTTTGGGGGTAAAAAAAAAAATCACCAGCCCACAACCCTTAGGCAGCCTGCAGCGCAGTGCTACACAATGGCAGAGACTGCAATGTCACTGATCCCAAACTGTATCTGCACATGCCGTTCTTTTGAATAGATCAGTTGCGTGGAGAAGGGGAACTGCTGTGTGGGCAACATCGTTCCAATCATAGCTAATGCCCAAGCATTGGTCTCATTTCCATGATAGTCATTTTGCATTAAGTTCGTAATTGCCCCACCTTAGTTTAGTTTGTAAGCAGGTGCATAGAGAATTAACAAAAGAAGTTGTTTTTTTTTATAATTCCATTTAAATTAAGTTGTGAGCTCTTATAGGTTTTATTCTTCTTCTTCTCTAGCTCATTTGACTTGTCATACATAAACAAGATTTGACTTATTTAAAAGAAATGTAAAATATCCCACCTGACAAAATTCTCTGTTCCCGTCCTGTCATATCTATTATTTTAACTTTCTGATTCACCATGGCTGCTGGCTTGCTAGAACGTTTACTTCCAGATTCAAGAACCTCTTGAGCAGTTTTGTAAACATACTTAGGTTTCTGTTTCTTTCCCTGTTATAACAAATAAATATTATATAAATTGGCTTAGAATTAACGTGACATGTTCATTACTAATTACCATTTTAAAATAAATTAACTTTAAACTGATCTAGTTGTTTCTTAAGAAGTCTAAAATTATTTAATAAAAATATATGTAAAACATACATTCAACTAACTTTCCACATTTGATTTTTAATAAAATGTACTCCCAATTTTCTAGGTTGTACTCAAAGTGTATTTTTGGTTTTATAATTCTTAACAAATCATGTATAATGAAAACATTGGTAAAATGAAAAATGATAGTACAAGATTAAAGTGGTTTTAGTGGATGGCAGTTTTCCATTTTCTAGAGTGCTGCCACAACTAGTAATTTTTGTGGTAGAACAAACCTCTACAGGCTGCTTCTTCCACTGAGATAACTGTTTCTGAAATTCTTTTTTCTCTTCTTCCTCTTCATCTTTCACTGGATAATCTTGCAGTGATCTCTCTGACCTCTCTTTACCGTGTATGCCCACAGCTCCTCTGCCTTTTCTCTTTACTGCTTCTACAGGAGTTGTTATACCCTGACCAGACTTGCCCAGACCTTCTCCAGGTTTATAGCCAAACTTTGAAACAAATTAAACAAGCACTTTTATATTTTTGAAACATTTTTAAAAGAGCATTAAAAAAACAGCAATTTTTAACATACAAAGCCTTAATACAGAGTATTAAATAACTAATAATAAGCAATGATCCAAAACCAAAATAACAACAATGATGAAATAGCTAAAATTTCATTGAAATATGAATTTTTGAATATGCATAAGATGTTAAAACATGCATAAATGGTACAAATATTTAAACAAATTATCTATTGTTCTAGTTATAAAATATTGACCACACCTTCATCAACAGTTTCTGTCCTATACCTTTAGTGTATTTTTCCCAAGCTCCGAATTCCCTGAAAAAATAAATTGTAATGTTAATATATCAATAAATAAAAGACACATTTTCTGGGTTTCTTAAAATAAAATATGACTAAATTCAAAAAGATAAATTAATTATTATTTTATATTTCAATATATGTAAAGTATTTGTATAAAACTTAAGTACAAGTTTGTAGAATAATTACTAACTTATCCGAATCTTTGTGATGTCCTCTAACATATCGTGGCATAGGACTTGGACCTTCTTTACCAGAACTTTTTTTCTGTTTACTTTTGCTTGTCTCTTCAGCCTTTAAATTTAAAATACAATGAAATGTATTGACATACAAGAAGTAGTCTTCTTAATTTTTGCTACAGTATAGAACAGAAGACAAAGAAAAAAATAAAATAAATAAATAAAAACATAGTTAACATCATCCCATGATAAATACAAATAAAACATTTAATTGTCATAGTTATTTTATAACTTAGAGATGCAAAAAAAAAATTTGACACACTATATAAATAATAAGCAGCAAGACATTTTAAATCAAATTTTGATGAGACCTGAGACTCTGCAAAATAGCCTCTCAATAATACTGATGACTATCGCTAGATTTGTCTTCAGGTCACATCCAGTCATGAAGAACAACCCAAAGAACATCAGCTAGGCTCTCAATGTTTAAAACCAAGAAATATAAATATAAAGGTTTGATCCATTAGGTTTTCAAAGTTGTTTTTAATACAGATTGTCTAGACTGCATTTTTCACCCCTAACCTAAAGGTATGCAGTGTATGTATATATTGTTCAGTGTGTAACTACTTGAATAGAAGACATAAGAACCCAAAGTCATCTATACATGTGTGGTTACTTTGAGATAGATATCTAGAACTTACAGAATCATTTTCTTGCTCTTCCTTATATCCTCCACTTATAAAGCTTATTCCTCCAGCTAAAGATTTTTTCTTCTTTGTTCTTTCATTTGTTTCATTATCACTGTCATCACTTTCTTTATCAGCCCATATACCTACAATGATCAAACAAAATCTCTTAGTAATCAACACAACTATAGTTACAATACTTTAAAAGTCTATGGCAATAGAATTTCATTTTATAATTTTAAAAAGAAAGTTTTAAGCAAACAGTAAATATATTTTTTCTTTATTTTCTTTTTCACTTTAAAAAAAACCCACTAAATTTTAATTTACACAAACATCTATAAATATTTGGAGAATTATTTATTAAATTATACTGTAAAGATCTAAACAATATGGCTTATGAAACAATCATTTCACAAAGATGTTATATTATTATTATTATATTACTTTAGTAACCTTTTATAACAGATATATTCAACTTCAACCAGTTCAAGTAACATAGATATGTTACAAACTTTCACCCAAAAGCTTCTTTAAGCTTTAAAATATCCTTCCCATATCCTAAGCAAAGAGGAGTAATGCTAAATAAAAAAATTCTTAAAAAAAAAAAAACATTTTGAAAAAAATAAATTAAGATAAAATACTAATAAAGAAATAAACAACTTAATAAAAAAAAAAAAGAATGATATGTCTAGTTTCAAATAATATATACTTTAATACGTTTAGAATATATATATTACCGGGTAGGGGCTTATACATTGGGGCTACAGGCCTGGCCTGTTTGATTGAAAAATTATTTTAAAAATGATTTTAAAAATTAACATACATCCTGTTTTCACTAAAAAATGTCACCACACTCTAGTTCTCATTCGAAACGAGACATGATAAGTTCTTCATATAAAGAAGTTAAAAAAACTGTTACTAGTGTCCCAGCGCATTATCCTGCTGTAGGACTTAAAAAGCACTGCAGTAGGAGCTATTTTAGAAGTCAATCAAAGTTTTACTCTCCACAAACTCAAAAACAAACAAAATATAATTTTGTTTTTTGTTACAAAAAATAATTGTAACATTTTTTTACAGTAGTAAAATTAGATAAAATTTACAAGTACTCTGTTTCTTTCTTCTAAAACATGGCCTGCAATTAGATATCAGTAGGTTTAGTGATTAAAATATGTTAAAAAATGGATTTTTTTAAAGCTTTAAAATAAGTGTAGGGGTCTCCACAAAAGTTCTGTCCCAGGGCCTCCACAGACTTACATCCGGCCCTGTATTGGACTAATACAAAAATGTATACAAATAATAGCTGCTATGATTTTACCATAAGTAGCTTGATTTTTAGTTTGTCTTCTCTGACTTGCACCAGTTGGATCAAATATTTGAAAATAATCATAATCTGTTACTTCGAAGCGCTCAACTTCAGGTGAAGACATCTTTTGTCAGTTGTATACTATTTGATCCAAAAGTCTTCAACACAATGAAATGAACTGGATCTAGTCAATTTGAGCTGTTTATTTTTTGCTGTCCTTTCAGATAAATGTGGTCAAGCTACAAATCTGAAACAGGGAAAGACACAATCATGAGAACAGTGTATACATGTCAAATACTTCAATTTTTTTTTAAAAGCAGTTTAATATATATATATATATATATATATATATATATATGGTTATCTAGATCTCTGACAACTCTGATTGTCTGATCTGTTGTAAATCAAATGTAATGTTACTCTACTCTAACTTAACTGTCTGTCTAATCTAATGACTGACAGACACAACTAGTGTCTCTAGACTAGTCTAGCTTAGACTACTATATCTAATAAAATCTTAAATATCTAGAATTGGTAGAGTAATTAATACAGGCATAATTTAGATCAAGATCTAATTAATTTATTTTATTATTTTTATGTGGAAATTATTCAAATTAGAAATATTTTTTAATTTGAAATATATATGGTAGATTCTTATAACTGAACACCGACTTTCAGGAACTAGGTCAATTTTTTATTTTATTTTTTTCTTTGGTGAAGGTTTAACTTACAAAAAAACTGAAAGCAGATTCTTATTCTGCAACTAAAGGACTATAAAAATAGCTGTGTTCCTTTGTATTACCACCCATAGTCAAGATTTTATTTTAAAATAAATTGGGTCACTTCATGCTCCTATTTTGAATGCAGATTTTGGGTTTTCTCCTTTAGTTGAACAGTGAGCACCGTTGTTGAACACCAATATGTAATTGCTAATAAATTATATCTGTGTTACTTAAAAATTATTTAGATTGTAGTAAAAGAAGTAGATTCACTTTTGCAATATGTATTTATAGTCTATTTCCTTTCTCTCTCTATATATATATATAGATTTTTAATTTAAATATCTATATAATCTATGTGTAGAAAATAAATTTATATAGATTATAGAGCTATAAATTAATTATTTTAATTTAATAAACATGATACGTTCAACTAGGCTACTTGTATTTAATTTTCTCTCTGTCTTTCTTTTAATTCCCATTAAGGACCCTCTTCTTGTTTTCATAATTTAATCCCAATTGATATTATTTCTTATTACGATTTTGCTGTGTTCAAAAAGGAGAATGAGCTGAATTCATTATTATTTGTTTGGACACCCCCTTTTAAATTTTATTTAACAGCTAACAATATAAATGTGATTGGAATGTCTTTCTAAAGATGTTTGGAAGCTTATTTTGATATGCCCATCGGCCCACAATCAAACAGGCTCATAATATAGCCTTCATCCCGTATATGGGTATGAATTGCCGGGGGAGGTTAAAACAACAGCTTTACATAAATGGTTACCAAGAATCTAAATAACTGCCATCTGCTTTGGAAAAACGGAACAAAATTACAGTAACTTATCTAAAATTGGACATGCGCAGTCCCATAATGTCATTTTTAGCTCCAAACATAAAAACAAATGAATTACAAACAAAAAAAGTCACCTGTTCAAGAAAGGAGAATTCGATGGAGTGTTCAAAATATAAGAACCTCCTCTATAAGACTATATATAGATCTATCTAGATAGATCTACCTTAGTTAGTACCTAGACTCCTAGTAGACTAAGAGTTATTTAATTTTTACAACTCAGTTAAGAGTTTTTACTAAGTCTAAGACTAAGAGTAAAGTAAGAGTAGTAAGACTAAGTGGTAGTAACTAAGTAAGTATAATTATAAGTAAGTACTAAGTCGGTCTAAGTCACTCTACTCTAACTTACTCTAAGACTAAGTCAGTCACTCTGACTCTAGGACTAGGCTAGACAGTAGGTCAGTAGACAGTAAAACTAGTAGTAGACTTGAGTGTCTTGAGTAGTAGACTTATAAAAAAAAGTTGGTATACCATTACCAGTGATATATACCTGGTTCTTCATATTAGACATTGAATCTAATCTATATAGTTAACCCAACAACATACAAATCGATGTATACATCTAGAATAGATAGATCTAATAGTTCCCTTTTTTGTTATTTATGGTCAAGTTTGTAGTGTACGAATGGAAGTTGCCATCTTGTCTGTATTTAAAAAGTATATCGATAGATCAAGGTTTACAAAAGATACAAAACAAAACTCGCTCAATTTGAGACTTATTGTAGACTGACAAAAAATAATTTACTTGATTTTGTCTTATTTTAAATATTTTGATTTGTAAATTACAGGCATTCCTTCTAAGATAAGGAGAAGTATGTCTAATTAAATTTACGTCCTACGCGTATCCATGTATCGAGAGTTAGATCTATTTTATTGTCCGGCAAAAGGATATCAGGGCATGTCCTTTTGGCAGGCATTGGCTAAGATTAATAGAAATAGTGATATAGTGAAAATGTTTGGCTTCCAGTCTGATGATTAGACCCTACTAGATTCTATAATGATTCTATAATGACAAATATTTTGCAAACCGGTTCGAAAGATGTTCAAAAAACACAAATAAAAACCTAAGGTTATAGTGAACGCATGTATGCAAACGTGGGTTTCAAACTTTCAACTATCAATAACACATTGATTGTATTTCTACACTTAGACTCAGGGGCTATAGAAAATCTCAATTTGTAAAAAAAATAAATGTACAGTATAATCGCAGTCTTAATTAATCTATTCCATTATTTTGATATAACTAACAGAGTAAAACAAAACACTTGTTGATGGCTGCCTATCTGTGTGTGTGGTATGCGCTCTGATTGTCTTCTCGATGATCCCAAGTTCGAATCTGCCCGCCACCCATGGGCGTAGCCGGGGGGGGGGGATTTGGGGTTCAAAAGTTTGAGTTTAAAAACCCCTACCAGGGGGATTCGAGTTTAAAACCCCTACTAGGGGGGTTTTAGTTTAAAACCCCTACCTGGGTTTTTTACAGTTAAATCTCCCTCTTCTATAAAACAAAACAAAAAAAAAATGCAAACGAAAATCCCCAAATTCCAAGAGCACAAAAAAATCAAATTACACACTCAAAATGTTATGAGCGTAGCTAAATGGGTTTTTGACTCAGTTTTGAGTTTAAATCCCACTTCAGCAGGGTTTGAAGGTAAAAAAAATACCTCTTTAATAATAAAAACAAAGCAAATTATACACTCAAAATGTAATGAGTATAGTGAAAGTGGTTTTGAGTTTAAACTCTCCTCCAGTGGAGTTTGAAGCTGAAAAGTACCTCTTCAATATAAATAAAAGCAAATTACTCACTCTAAAATCTATGAGCGTAGCCAAAGGGGTTTTGAGTTTAACCCCCCCCCCTTCGGCCAGGGAGTTAGAAGCTAAAAAATTCATCTCAGTGTAAGAAAAAAGCAAATTACGCACTCAAAATGCTATGAGCGTTTCAATATAAAAAAGCAAATTACACACTAAAATTATTTGAGCGTAGCCAATCCAATTGGGGTTTTGAGTTTAAACCCCTCTCCTACAGATGGCTTTTTTTAAAGTTTAAAACTCCTCCAGATGATTTTGAGTTTAAGATCCCCCTACAGAGCATTTGGAGGTAGAAAACCCCCAACATATGATTTTGACGATAAAACTTCCCTTTTCGATATAAAATCTAACGCAAACTACAGTCACTTAATTCCAAGAACGTATTCAAGAGAGACTACACGTTTTTTTTACCAGTGGCGGGGCTCCATTAATAAAGTGCAGTGAATAGTCATCTGCCGAAATTGAAAAACACAAAATGTGGCTCAACAAAGATGGCTAAGACAGATTTTAGGAGTCAGTTATAGAGGTCGGGTCCAAATCAAGGAAATCCTATGCCGAACTGGGAGTCGACCCCTTAGTAAGATTGTGACAGAGCGTCGCATGAGGTTTGCGGGACATGTTCTCCGACAAAAAAGAATTACGCATAAGAAGAGTTGCGATGATATCCCAGTACAACATAACGCCATACATTCATGGACTTCCTCATGGCAGGTGGGAAGAGGCTTCAGACATTACCAGTGACAGATTTTTATGGAAACAGCTTCACTGCAAATGCTCCGAACGGCGCAGGAGGGTCTAAGTCAGTAAGAATAGCACATTAGGTTTTTGAAATAAAACTTTTTAACAGCAGGAAAATGCAGTGTATGTACCTCAGAATATGCATTTTGTTGGCTTTCAATACCAGAAATAGTGCTTGGCGGCGGGGCTTCGCCCCGCGGTGAGGAAGCTCCTAGCGGTCCTTAGATCCCCTTGCTAGTAATGGCGGGGAATCTACAATTTTCCCACTAATTCCAGGAAGAACCTATTCTAGGGCACAATAAAAATAAATGAAAGAATGAAGGGTCAGAATGTAATAAAGATTATGCACACACACACACACACACATAAATACATATAAAGAGATTTAAAATCAGTGAACATTGTTACTGACCTTTGGGAAGACAATCTTAGACCGCACTAGTTGGAGTGAGACGGTGTCCAAGAAAGCTATAGTAAGTGAGAAAACATGGGCCTCGATTCTTGAAGAAAAGCGTGCCACACAGAAAATGGCCAGCTCCTCTACCACCAAAGCGAAAGCCACCTTGACATGCAATATATGTGGACTGGAGTGTCTCTCCAAAATAGGGCTCCACAGCCATATGAAAAAGTGTTCGAGATGAACCATAGTCGTTTCACGACTGAAGTGTTAATAGAGGATTACAAACCACAGAAGCGCGTACATGAGTAGCCTATACGCGAATTCACCATTTCAGAATATGTTGTTAGTATTACACAATAAAGTCTTAAGGTGAGGCAAATCACGTTTCGGGACGTACTGACATTTAAAATGGTCCATTCGGCAACCCCACCGGCCCATTTAGGCACCGGTCCACCCCTGCCCATCCGGCGTTTGCCCATATTGCCATTCTATTTATAGGGCTGTTCGTGTTGTGCCTTAGTCTCAAGGTCTTAGAACAATTGCCCCACTTCCCGCACCCCCTTTTTTTAAAGTTCTGGATCGTCGCAGTTGTTACCATTGGCGTTGTAGTTATTTTTTAGATTTTATTGTTGTGTACGGCTAGGTACAAATTAGGGAAATCGGTAGTCCAGTTTAGTTTTAGATAATTAGCGTGACGTCATGCTCTCCGATATGTTCGCGCTGACCAGTTATAGCTAGCTCCGGAACCACGTTGAGCTCTTTTTTGTCTTGACCAGTGGTCAGTGCTGACAGTGGTGCCTGTATAAAGCTAATTGTGTGTTGTATAATTTCTGCTGGGACCGCCTGCTATAATTCCTGCCTGTCTGCCGCAGTTATTGTTTGTAAAATGTTTTACATGTTTCGGATGTTCCTTCAGAGTTGAAGATAATTACTTCCTAGTCCAAACCTCCCGCAGGACGACGGGGGATGGGAGCAGGAAGGGTTTGAACCCTCGACCATCGATGAATCTGAAGACAGTCCAGCGCGCAAACCGCACGACCAGGCAGCCATCCTATTACTGCCTAACTGTCTGCCGCAGTTATTACTGTTGCCCTATAGCTGTTGCCCCATAACTACCGTAGTAATTATTGCTGCTGCAAGTAGCTTACTGTTGTAGTTTTGCCAAATAGCTGCTTTATTTGTTAGGTTCAGTTCGGTAGGGTTGATCAATCGTTTAGTAGTGTGTATATTTAGTTTTATTACTGTTGTTTTGGTTTCATGTAAATTAAGTATATATAAGTTCCTTTTATAATTTCAGTTTGTTATTTTATTTTTAGTTAGCTAGTTTAAGTTTAGTTTAGTTTGATTGTGCTGTCTGGTTGCTTAGGCGACTCTAGCCCCTTGGTCGCAGACTGAGGTGCACAGATTGGGCCCACCCAGTAGAGCTACCACCTGCCTACTGTTATAAATGAATAAATGTTGAGCAGCAAGTAACAAAAAGGCCTCACTCAGTAGCGCCACCCTGACCTGCTCACACAGTCAAAAGCTTTTCTGAAGTCTATGAAGTTGTGTATACTTCAGAAAAGCTTTTCAGAAGTCTATGAAGTTGTGTATACTTCAGAAAAGCTTTTCTGAAGTCTATGAAGTTGTGTATGGGGGACAGTGCCCGCCGACCTCCTCGTGGTGTCCCCTGGTAACTGGAGTAAGTCCACCCTTTGCTCTCAGGGTGGTCTGAAAAAGGCTAACGTTGCGGGAGCCCCAACTTTTCTAGCAGGCTCTCATGCTCTCCTGGTGCAGAGTTCTGTTGGTGAGGTCTGGGTAATGCTAAGCTCTGATCGACATAACACCTGCACGCTCGTCTGGTGTAGGGATTTGTGTCTGTCGGGGCTTTAGCTAATGCTGAACTGATCAGCCGCCGCCCTGAAGACTAGTGGAGGGTCAAGCCATCAAAATTTGCGGGTCCTAAACTGGTGGCTTTAAAAAAAAGGTCTCCTGCCTCACTCCACTTTCATGGATTAAACCCTGCCCAAACGAGCGAGTGGTTGAATTAACTGATCTTTCGATCGATTCATAGTTCAATGTTCATGTCTGGACTGTTTTTCACTGCTCGCTCTAAGGGGCAACCCAAATTTCCTCCCCCTGGAGGAACCCATACCAATGTCGAGTAAAATTACAAAGAAAAGCGGGTCTGAGCAGACCCTAACAGGCTCCGCTGGCCAGGTAAAGGGCATTAGGCCTGGCATCGAAAAATGTGCTTCTAATCGCCTCGCAACGTTGGTACATAGGGAGAACGGGCCACGTTGTGAAAAAAGAGCTACCGTTCTTCCCAACACACAAACCCTGATAACATCATTTTTCCCCCAAACAAACACAACAATTAAAAGGACTTATTCAAAAGACACTTGAAATAACTAACCTGCTCCACAAAGAGTGTGTGGATGTTACCTTACTACAAGAATGTCTGATAGGTGAAAAAAGAAGTGTCTCAATACCCGGGTACTCTGTTTTCCGCTGCTCCTGTGGGGATTGCCGAGGCCTGGTTACATTGGTGGCTAATGCTCTGATCGCCAAGAAAGTGTCCACAGACTTGAGTCAGGGGAGGACAGACACTTTGGTATTAGAAATTTTGAAAAATAATAAACGCTTCAAGTGCATCAATGTTTATAATCCACCAAAACAAGAACTGGCTTTAGATGTCAGAGAGACAATAACTGTAGACACTATCATAGCTGGAGATCTAAATGCCCACTCACCTTCCTGGGGCTATGATGACACTGATCAGTCTGGTAAAAAAGTTCATGACCTGTGCAATTCTACTAACCTTTTTCTTTTGCAAAATAAACACTCTCCTCCTACTCTTCTGCATGCTAGCAATGGTTCACTATCACGACCAGATCTTTCTTTAGTCTCTGCTAACTTGGAATCTGTCATAACTTATCAAGTACTAGGCGATATTGGTAGTGACCACCTTCCAATATTACTGACTGCCACTCTTTCTAAAATGAACACCAAGACCACTAAAGAACCACGAAAGTGGTGCTATAGAAAGGCTAATTGGAAAGGATACGAGACAGCTGTCGACAATGCCCTTGAAAAAATCCATGTAGAGTCTAGCTCTGTCGACCTTGTGTACCGTCAAATAACAACAGCGATCCTGGGCATGGCTAAAAAGTTTATTCCTCGAACTTACCCTTGTAAAAAATTCAAAAACTTTTGGACGGCTGAAATCAACAAACTTGTTATGGCTCGGAGAAGGACATACAAAAAGGTCCAAAAAAAACAACAAAAAACAATCCTACACTAAGGCAGAAATACAACAGACTCAGCCTACTAGTCAAAACGTCTGTGAACAGGGAAAAACGAGAACGTTGGACCAACACCCGTGCAAGGTTAAACCTAAGGGATAGCTCTAAGGCTTGGAGTCTTCTGAGAAATCTCGAAAATGCTGGGAGTACGAAAACAGCAACCCCATTATCTTCACCCAGTGGGGTAACCATTTCATCAAAGAAGAAAATTGACACCTTGTTGAACAAATATTTTGCTAAGATCATCAAGGCTGCCAAGAAGTCCCCAATGTCCAAAGCCATTGATAAAGCTCGCAGAGCTGATGAAAAAAAAAGACCGAAAGGAACCACAGACCGAAAGTGCTGAGGGAGCGATGACCTCCCCCTTCTCGATAGGCGAGCTTAATGCTGCCATAAGGAAATGCCAGCTTAAAAAGGCTCCCGGGCCGGATGGTATCACCCCCAAAATGCTTAAGCATGTAGGGGGGAAAGGAAGGGCCGTGCTCTTGGCATTCGTAAATAGAACCTGGGCAGATGACCATCTGCCCAGGGCCTGGAAACGTGCCACCATTATTCCTATACCAAAACAGGGAAAAGATGCTTCCACTGCTGAGGGCTACAGGCCCATCTCACTCACATCTTGTGTGGGAAAGATGGCTTAAAAAATGGTAAATGAGCGTCTGGTTTGGTGCCTTGAGAGTGCCCGTCTTATAGCTCCAGAACAGGCTGGTTTCAGGGCTGGAATGTCCGCTATAGACCAAGTCAACATCTTTGTGCAGAGCGTAGCAGATGGATTTCAAAGGACCGAAAGCACATACACATTCTTCATTGACTTAAAACAGGCATATGATAAAGTATGGCGGCCTGGTTTGCTTCATAAGATAAGAGACGTGGGGGTGCGGGGACGGATATATTACTGGATTAGAGACTTCCTACAAGAGCGTACAATAAGAACAAGGATGTACGGAGAAGTCTTAGGGGAAATGACCCTCGAGCACGGCCTCCCCCAGGGCTCCGTCCTGTCATGCGCCCTTTTCACGGCCTTCATAAACGACCTACCGGCTCAGCTAAAATGCCAAAAGCTGCTATATGCTGATGATTTTGTCCTTTGGAAATCCGGAAGGAGCGCAACCTCTATACAAAAAGTGTTACAAGAAGATCTCCATACACTTTGCTAATACACACAAAAAATGGAGGCTAGAAATAAACACCTCCAAGACGGTCTATTCTCTGTTCACGCTCGGGAATGGCATTCTCAGGCAACCTTTCCAGCTCTCGCTCAACGGAGTGGCTCTCAGCATGGAAAAGCTACCCAAGTACCTTGGTGTAACTTTAGATCGCAAACTAAAAATGTGTGAGCACATCCAGGATGCTGTAAGAAAGGCCTCAGGGAAACTTTGCATTGTGCGGAAGCTGGCATCCACGAAGTGGGAAGCCCGAGCAGACATGCTCCGATCCCTGTATTTAGGAGCAGTCCGATCACAGATAGACTACAGCCTACCTGTGCAAATTTATGGCTCTAGGACTGCTCTTGAACAACTTGATAAAATACAGTCCCAAGCACTAAGATTTGTCTGTGGAACCTTTAGGACAAGTCCAGTAAATGCGGCTGAAATAATGGCTAATATAGGTCCACTAAACCTTAGGAGGGAAAGGTCAGTACTGACCTGCTATGAGCGGTATAAAAGGCTGGATGAATACCTCCCAGCTAGAAAACTGGTGGATGGTTGGAGATGCAGAAGACGTATCCAGATGCAGTCTATTATGCATCATGCCACTAGACTATCTGATGAAGCTGGCCTCTCCACCAACCGACAAAACATTCAACGCTTTCATCCCCTTCCCCCTTGGTGTCGCCCAACGACCCCAGACATACGCTTGAAATTAGTAGAACCTAATGCCACTAAGCAAAGCCGTTTATCTAACGACCTTCAAATCCTAGCTCTGGAGACCATTAATACCTTCAAGCCCAGTGCTATTTTTGCATACACTAATGGGTCGGCATCAATAGATTCCAGAATCATTGTTTTGATGCGGAGACCATGGCAGTCTGTGAAGCATTTAAAGTCATTGACTCTCAACTCGGCGAGGGACATTTGAGGGCAACACAGATTGTTGTGGTCACTGACTCAAAATCTGTACTACAGGCTTTGCAAAGCCCCGGACCATGGTCCCTCAATATCAACACTGTCATCATGGCTTCACTTAACATTAAACAACGCTATTGCACCCCTGTAATTATGCAGTGGGTACCGAGTCACATAGGTGTGACTGGCAACACAATTGCAGACTTTTTGGCCCACCAGGGAGGGCAAATTCCACCCACTGATGAGGCTGTAAGCTTTCATCAAGCCCTGGCTATAATACAAAAAACAGAAATGGAAAAGTGGTTTGAGTGCTGGGACAAGTCCCAAAAAGCCCGTGGAGTCTGGGAGCGCATGAGGCGCCCTGTCCGCACTTCCCCGTGGTGGAGGCTGTCCAGGCCTGAGCAAGCTATTATAGCACAGTGCAGGACAGGCCACTGTCCTGTTGGCTCATATTTCTCGCGGCTATGGCCAAATATTGATTCACGGTGCCCCCACTGCGGGGAAGAAGAGGAAACCGTGCCTCATATTCTGTTTGACTGCCCCAGACTTGCTGATCTACGTCTCGACAGGTCTGGGAAACCCAAAATTCTCGACCTGTATGGCGACATTTATGCACTACGCAAGACAGCAGGGTTTCTGTCCAGGGCTTTTGCAAGAGAGGATTTAAGCCTCTCAAGCTCTCACTCTAATGGAGTTTGATGATGAAGTTGTGTATCAATTTCTTTTGGTGTTGGAGGCATTTTTTATCTTAACAGTCTGAGTTTAAATATTTGTTCCACAGTGCTACTACCTGCTATGAAGCCTGCCTGGTGTCATCGGCTTTCTCTTGAGTCTGTTGAAAAATATTCTTCGCATTATCTTGTGTTTTAATTAGACTGTAGTTGGAATTTATTTGGAATATTCTGCCCACCTTGTAGGTCACAGAAACATGGCCTTTACATCATCTGCCCTATAGACAACAAGGTCTGAAAGGGGAACTTACCTTGTAATCACATCTGCTTCATCGGTCAGAAGAGTTCTGTCTTTATTTTCAAAACTAGCTTGTCTTGGTTAAAGCTTTTTATGCTTCATATGCATTTTTGCTATTGGAAACTTACACGCAGCTAATTATAGTGAACTGGGCACCAATCCACTGAGCCATACAGTATTCTTCTGCCAGCAAAAAGGGTAACTTTTTTTTCTGTTAGTTCTTTTCTTTCATCACATAAATCAGTGATGTCATCTTTTACCCAATGCTTAATTTTCCTTCGCCTTTTCACAAGGACTCCAGAGAATGGCTGTTCTGATAATATACGTAAGTGAGCCAATGCCCTCGTGTAGACCTATTATGTTGAGAACTGTAAATGTCACCCCACGATGGCCTCAACAATGTTTCGTTCTTAATTTTAATAATATTGTTATAACCCTGCCATGCGCACCGCCATCCAAGCTAGTGCAGAAGGTGCGCACTGCTAGAAACCAGACTGAGAAGGATGTCAACATTAGGAAGAAGAGAACGAGTTCCGCCCAAGTCTAGAGCCGATATGAAGAGACTGTGATAAAGGAAGATGTTGTTATTATGTATTTGTGATGTCCCTGTTAATAAACATCTTTGCCTCGTTGAGTTGCCTCCCTTAAGTCATTACATTGGTGTCTGGAAGTGGGATTGGGCAACTCAACGGAGGGCTCAGGTAGGAGCTTATTTATAATGACATCTATGAAACGGCTAGACGAGCTGGAGTTGAAGGAACTGAAAGTAGAGCTCGAGTGGCTGCGTCTAAAACGCTTTGAAAAGAATAAAGATATATTTCCTAGAGGATGTCTTCGGCAGGCTCTGATTGATGAAGGTGAGGATCCGGATACATACTTGTTTGAGGTGGATCCAGATATCGGCGAGCTTCTAAAAACTATGAAAGACTCGCTAAAAGACATATACGACTCAATGCGTGAAGAAATAAAAATGATGCTAAACATGATGGGGAACAAGATGGATGAGAGTGTTTTGAAAAAGGAAGGCCAAATAGACCAAAGTGATCAAATGGTGTCGCAAGCAAAGGAAGGAATAGACTCGTTAATGAAGGAGCCTGGTCAGGACTGTGGCTGCACTATCAGTGGTGATGGAGGCGCTGGGGATTGTAGTGCCGTCTGTGACTGTTTTAGGCAAGTCTTACGGGGGTGATTTTCAAGACGAGAAACGTGACAACGACGACTGCGACGATCTCAACGGAATGTTTCGAATTCAAACGAAAGAAACAAATGAAGACACTAGGGAAGTCTGCTATATGCCTGAAGCTTTTGTTCCAAATGTATCTGCAACAAGTACCTCAATGAGCCGAACAGGTCAAAACAACGTTGGCTTTGCGTCCAAGCTTGCTGCTGTGGACCTTAAAGACCTCTGTTTATCTGTCAGTACCTTTGACGAGAACTCAACCATTGAAAGCCTGAAGACCGTTTCTGATTCGTCGTCTTGGGTGAAATTGTGAATACGGGCCCCAAGAAAGGCCAAGACAGAAACAAGAAATTTGACTTTGCCTGCGGCAAAAGAGAGAACATGAATCTTGGCAACTGCATCCAGGCGATTGACAAGAACTGTATATGCGGCGCCCTGTGGGGACAGTACCCATGTCAAGAAACCCAGCAAAAAGGTGATAGTGGCAGACATTTGTACTTCTACCTACATCAGTGAGAACAGCCTAAGACCGGCCCTGATGATGCGGCTTTTTGCCCATTGCTCAAATGAATTCCAATCCTGACATTCCAGTTTCTCATAATAATAATTTATATTCATTAAAAGTGAAACTTAAGTCACTGTTCTCAAATGTCCTTATAGAAATAGTCTAACGATTAGCCAGGTCTGCAACAATACAGCTACAGAGGTCCGCAAACGCCACATTAAGCTCTTCAAAATTGACACTAGCAGCTGGGAAAAAGTGGCACTGGATAGATCCACAGGGAGAGCGAGCATAAAGGAAGGGTCCCGAATTGCAGTAGTACGAAAAAGGGTGAAAATGAAACGATGCTTGGTGATTACATATGCCCAACCTGTGACCACAGAGATAAAAAAGAAACATTTTTTTGGCTACAAATAAATGAAGCGAGATTTCCATGACCTTGTCCAAACTTCCAGAAAGACAGCAAGAGATCAAATTGTTTGGCTCTTTTTATATGCACCAGATATACCATTGAAAAGTTCTAGAATCAGCCAACTCTTAGTACAGTTTGAGCCTTTAACATTAACAAAATGATAGATATTGATAACACATATTTTGGTTAACTCATGTCATTTAGCCAGAACTGATGGGCTGTGTATTTACAATGTGTTTGATATACACGAGGCTGCTATAAGTAGGTCTGGCATCTACAAGTATTAAGTTTGTAACATTTTTTTTTTATAGAAAAATAAGACTCTACTATTACATAAGATTGAGTGTCCCATTATGTCTAACTAACAAAACAGCTAAAAACATGATCTACAAGAGGTGCAAATGATTGTTTAAAAATATTTGTATTTATTGTAGATTACCATTTAGCTAAAGAGTTAATTATTTTTTGTGTGTAAGAAATGTGCGTAAAAAAATCTTACTCTATAATTTAAGATTCCCAGATGAAGTAAAATGATTTACACAAACAAAGTATTTAATCTTCCACACAATTTATTCTACATGGCAAACAGCAACCCATTTAGTTTCTTAAAACTACTAAAATGTACAAATTAAAAAACAAAAGGACAAGCAGGTCAACATAAAACATTTTTCTCTATAGGACTAATATAAATGTAAAGTAAATCTTTGTATGTAATTCATCAGACTAGTACATAAGAATTCAACCGTAAATCTAATATTATAAACAAATATTATTTTATCATAATATAAAGTACTTAATAAGTAATATAAAGAATTTAAATTAAAAAACCTTAACAAAAAATTACTCTGCTGAGGCCCATAAAACACTTGTTAAAATACATGAGGCAATCATTACACATTAAAACTTGCAATAAATTAAGAAAACAAACCCAAGTCAAGTCAAACCAAATTACATAATATTTAAATTAATTCACAGTAAATCTTTAGTCCAGGCAGAGCATTGCAACTTGATCTACAAGAGGTTCTCATAATATATCACAGCAGTGAACTTGGTGCATGAAATATGAGGTCAATATGATTGTATTGCAACAGTTTAACCAGTCCACAGAAAACCCTCAGGTAAAATAGTCATCTCTTTGACAGCCTCACAGTTTCCCAAGACAGGAGGTTGGCCAAGCCTTTCTTTCACATTTTCCAACAACCCAGGGTTGGCCATGGAGTAGTCAACAAATAATTTCCTGATCCCAACAGTCAGTTTATCTTTCTCCTCTTGGTTCACTGCCTGCGTGTTGAGCGCCACACTGGGCATGTGAGTACTGTAGGACAGCACTGCCTTTGTTATGTCTGGGCTTTCTCTTAGCATGCTGGCAATGTTGAGTGAGTGGTGAGGAAGCACTGGACCAGCCACTTCAAACACATGAGATAAGGTGCCGTGAGATCCAGAGGTGTCAGAGCGTACAAGAGAATGTTTCAACTGTGAAGAAAACACAATTTTTTTAAAGTTACAAAATTTCCCTATCAACAAAATAAAATTGCAAAGAGAGCTGACAAATAAAACAAAGACAAACTGTAATGCAAAACAACTATAAGCATGTTATTTGATTTATGAAAATCAGAAGAACGCAAAAGATTAACTTGTAATTTAGAAGGAACAATTTTTTATAATTATTTAGTGTGATTTTATAATTTGTTCACTCACAAAAAAAAAATTATCCTTACCGAGTTCTGAACTAGTGTGGCCCCAACAAACACTACAGGAGATAATATGGTAGGTGGGATGCCATGTTGAGGACCACTATGTGCAATACTTGAAGCGTAGTTCAGTAAAAAGTTAAAGAATGTATGAACGTCAGCACCCTCTACATACACCATTGACTGTGGTCGGTTGTCGATTTCACGATAACCTTCACGCTGGCTAAGCATTGGGTTAAGAAAAATAGTAGGAAAAGAAAACTATTTATACCCATCATCAAATCAGTAAATTAAGACAAGTATCAGCGTCAAGCTTTTGGGTCCACTGTTTAAATCAAAATAATTATCTTTAAACATTAATTGAAAGTAAAACAATTTTAGAGGAACTAAATGAATCATCAATTTGAAGAATTAAATGACTTTAAAAGCAAACACATTTTATTTTCATTATTTTAGATATTTTTGTTTAGCTAAACTAAATTTGAAATCAACTCCATTTATGAAAAGGATACATTTTAACTTTAACAGGTTCAAGTGATGGAAAATCTTTTTTATCGAAGCCCATCCCTTCAAGCCAGCGAGAAGCTCCTTCATCATCATTGATGTCATCGTCACTATCAATGTTTTTTTCTTGGCAGCTAACATTCTCTTTATCTTGAACATCCGATCTTGAGCAGGAAAAAATAATAATGAAATAACAAATAATAAATAAGTTGCTTTCCTTCATGTTATATATAATATATAAGAAAATGAATATAATTTTTTACATTACTTTATATCTAATGTGTCTGAAGGATTGTTCAGAGAAAAATCCAGTTTATCTTGTGACATGGTCTCATTTTCTTCCCTTGATGTATTTGATTTTTGTTCTCTTAAGTTGGGCATTCTAAACTCAACTCCTGAAAAACCAATTTAACAAATTTTAAAAAGGTTACATTATAATCTCTTGAGTTATCAAAACGGCTTCCAAAGACAAAAGAAGTGTATTCTCTAAGTCCAATTGTGTATTTTATAGTCCTGTTTTTAACTCCTAGAAGTTTTACTTAAATGCAGCTCATAAACAAATCCAGACATTAAAAATTATATATTAGAAAAAGATTTTTCTTTACATAAGCATACATCTAAAAATCAGTTTGTTATTACAAATGATTTTATTTTCAACTGTTAATTTACAGTATATAAATTTATATGTTTAGGCAGTCAGAATTTGTTAAAATTATTGTATTTAAAAAAAATAATTTTAATAAGTTAGAAACAGTTCAATGCCAATACTCCCTCCTCCTCCATTAATCTAAAGTGGAAAAGGTGGAGTTAACTTATTGTTGGATGCAAGGAGAAGCTGGATGTATGAGGGTAAGGGAGGTTAGCCAAAGCTAAATTGAGAATGATGACAACCCACAGCAGAGATGTTTGCATAGGGGCAAGTTGAAGTGGATGCCACAGAAATATCTCACTGATCAGCTGGAAAGAGAGGAAGAGGGAAGGGAGAGAAAAAATCAAAGTGTGAACTGAATCAATAAATGGTGGGATACATTTATGAGTAAAATAACATTATTGAGCATGTTCTTAAGTAATGCTTAAGTTCAGTAAAATGAGAGTCATTAAAAAATTATTTTTGACGATGAGCCTTGCTGTTGATAAACTTGTGATAAAGAATAAGTTTTAAATGGTGTGACCTTTTCTATTTTCAATCATAGCAACATATGAACAGATTCACAACTGTACCTTCAGCAATTTAGTAACGTTTCATTGTCAATCCCCCCCAATAAGTTTTAATTGCATAATTTGACACCTTTTAAAATCCATCTAAAAAGATCCTGGTTTGTGCTTTTCCTTGTTTCTTTTATATATTATTGAAACAAAATTTACATTTTTCATTTTTTTTAAATTTACAAAGATGACAATGTTTAGGCTTCTCTCGTAGTTGTATCATAAATATGACATAATAATAATGTTGCTGTTTTTTCATATAGGTAGGTCCAATGTTTTTATTTTAGTTTCAAGAGCTATGCCTTAAATTTAGAGAAGCTTTATTCTGGCAAGGGAAAAAAAAAGAAAAGATAAATAGTTCCAAGTTCAATAAAATATAAAACTATGCATGCAATTTTTAGTTTGATGGTAAAGTATGAAAGAGAACACAAGCCAACCTTCTTTTCTGAGCATTTCTCTTAATCCTCGTGTTGACGGTGACAACAGAGCAGAAATGGAAGCTCCATCAGGTGTACGCAAACACCTGAACAGAACATTAAACTGGTGTGTACATGTATAAAAATATGGACAGATGCCACTGCGTAATTGTTGGTAAACTGATGTGAAAGCATTAACCCTGAATAAAAAAATAAATCTTGATTAAAGCAAAGTTTTCTAATCTATTAAGTTAGATTCTATACAAATTACAATTATCACTGTGATTAACATCTTTGTCTAGATAAAGAACTTACCAGTCTTTGTGTAAGGTTCTAATTACGTCTTCACTTGCTGACAAAATAGAAGGTGATCTAGAGACAAAACAATTAAGAAATATAAATCTTGTTAGCATTAAGTTTCTGTACAGTGAGCAAAAAAAAAATGATCTAGCATTAAATAAATAACTCTAGTTGAATATAAAATTTTTTTTACCTTGTCTTATAATCTGATGATATACGTGGGAATGTTGAAATCCATGGCATCTGAGGATAACTAAAATGCATACAGCATCGTTTGAGCTTCTGATAAATGTCTAGCTCTTTCCAGTCTGGAGACTCCTAGTGACAATATAATAATAAAAATTTAAAAAAAAAAAAAAAAAAGAAAGAAGCAAAAGAGCAAAGCAATTTTAAAAAGTACAGTTCCCATGCTGCTAATTTTATTAAGTCTTTTTTCTTTTCTTATCAAATTAAAACAATCACTAAATTGTACATAAGAATAATAAAATTCACAGTTTCTATGAAATAAATTAGGGTCAGAATGGTTATAAAAGGAATAAAAAAAAATACAGGGCACAAGTAAAACTTAACATGGAAAAAAAAAGAGACTGAACAGAACACAAGATTATTACAGCTTAAAGCTTAAGAGGGAGCAACAAGTAATAAATTACAACCTTTTCTTTACACGAGTAGAAGGTATGAAACATATAACTTAATTGAAGTTAGACATAAATGGTTTATGCTAATTAGCCAAACATTCCATCTTTTTACTCCAAGTATAGAAATGAAATCTCAGTAGTAGTAGAAGTTTAGTAAGACAAGCTCATCCCTATACTACACAAAATCTTACCGTCAATCTGTGATGGATAAAGCTCTCTACATTTCTTGCCTCCATGCCTGGAACTTTGTCAAACTTGTTAGTAATACATTGAGCTACTATACGCAGTTTTGTTTTCAGACTCCAGTCCACAGGTGGACACGAGATAGCCTGGAATATAAATTATAAACTAATGCAGGATGACAAACAAACTCAGAACAAACTTGACCTACAATAACAAAATAATTATCATTGTAGGAGTTTAGAGATTAAATAGCTCTTTTCCAATTTAAAGACTTTGTTTTCTTTAAGCGTAAAACTAGGGTATAAGGTGGCAACACTGTAGTAACTGTGCGTAATGATGAAATGCCCTTGTACTTATAAAATTAATTTGACAACTATATGTCAGTTTTTTTTAGTCATCCATTTTTCTCTACATGCCTAAAAAATATAAAAAATTAACTCTTATTAGAAAGGCTAGCCTTAAGCTAGATTCATATAAAAGAGACAGCTGAAGTAAAACTCTTACAAGGTATTTAGCCCATAAATTGGGGAGTTAAAGAAACGTGCAGACAGAAAATAAAATAATTAACCCAATGCAAACAATGGCTTTGTGTGATTCACATATAAGACAATATTCTGTTGAATTAGCCCTTTGATATACTGCACTTCCATAATTTTAAGACAATGCATTATTATTATTATTAATTGTATTTGAGAAAACTAATTTATTTGAATTTAACAGAAATGTACTATTCTGTGAGGGAAATTTTTGTTTTGCTATTGGTACTTATAGTAAGTTGAAAAAGTAAATTCATAAACACTAAGGAGTCAACAATGTCTAGAATTTCACATCACGACTAGTCTTAAATTGTACCGTCTTTAAATAGCCCTCCAAAAACATTTTAAAAGCAATTACAATCATAAGTAAATAACAGTATTAAATATATCGCAACGCATGTACTTAAGCTATTTAGTATATATATATATACTTCAACACATTTGTCTTGGGGCTTTATTATATCCACATAGGTTGTTGTATGTTGCTGTTCTGCAGTATCAGAAGATTTAGTTTCCATGGCTTGAACTGCTGCTGGTATTTCTGCAGGTGGATCACATTGTTGGCCCACTTGAAAAGTTTTTTCAAGCTGTGGATAAATTAAAATATCATGATTAAAAATATATTTAATTAGAACTAGCAACATAATACAAAATAGAAGATAATATATATATAAAACAGGGCCGGCCTTATGGCACTGCAACCTAAGTGTCCTAAGCGGCCGCAGTGGGCCCAGCGCTAACTCTAGCTGTAAATTAATAAATTTTTATACTTACTATTTCACTTTCATGATGAAGAACATGAAGAAGCTTGTTGGATTCTACCTCATTAACTAGATCTAGGTCTAGATCTATTTTGACAGATGTCAGTGATGTGTCGTTACTGTCTTTTACTTCAGAATTCAAAATTGTCATAGCAGATTCAGAATCCAGAAATGGTCTTCTTTTACTGGAAGAAGCACCACAACTGAAAGGGTTTTTACGTTTTTGACAATTTTGAGTTAAAGTGCAGTCACTCTTAGAGGAACACAGACGATCTGGACTATTCACATTTTTTATTGAAATATCGGAAAGTGAATTTCGTCGAAGAACTCTTATTTCCGAAGCTGAATTTGACCGTGATAGTGCTACAGAACTGTGGCGTTTTAATTTTATGCGATGAATTTTCATAACATCATTAGGATTAGTCCATTTTTTATTGTTTATGTTAGAAGAAGCCATTTGAGAAAACTTTTTGTAACAATTGTTGAATTAGATAAAGATATCTAGATTTGTGACCAGAGGCTAAATCTTGACACTATGTTATCTAGATAATTTTCTCCATATGCTAGAAAACACAAAACATTAATTTGCACCTGGCGCCAGTTCAGTTTCTTTTATGTCCCTTTATGTTCTGCTGTGTCAAGTAGAATCTAGGCTAAAGGTCAATAGAAATGGATAAAACGTTGCTGCTTGCTTGATTTTATCATTGGTCTAGCCCAGCGGCTCTCAACCTTTTTACTTCCTCGACCACTTTGAATTGATACAATGACCATTATGCGGCAACCCCAAACGGAAAATTATTTTTGTTTATAGGCCAAAGAAAGTAAGCTTTTCGTAATCATGATAAGATATTTTTTGTATAAAATAAATTTCTGCTTATAACTATATAAATGAGAGATTTTAGCATATATTACCTGCAATTCCTCTAATCAGCTTGCAAATTCATGGGTGGAACTGCCTGGACACGAATTAAGAGCTCTAACGATTTACCTAGAAATTTGACAGTTTATGTATTATATCTTTAGGGAAAAAAATAATAGCTGATTGGCAACACAGAAAAACTGTTGTTTGACCATGATAATTTTTAAAAATATAATAGGCTTAATCATCTTAGAATTAAATTGGGTGTATTTTGAAAATACGTCAGTGGAAATTCCCGCATGCAATCAGTAAAGAATTGAATAAATACATAATTATGTTGTAATAATTAGCTTGCGTATCTAGGATTTTTTTCGATGGGGAGAGGGTAAAAATTATTTTTAAAAATTTATAATTAATTATAAGTTATTGAGCGCGAAGCAGGACGTTTTGGCGCCGCCGTTTTAGCCCCGCCGTTTTGGCGACGGGACGTTTTGGCGCGAAATACATTATGTACGTTTATTGTATTATTTCTTTCAAAAGAATTATTCATATCTGTGTTTTGCATGAGTGTTTGTGTTAAGACATGTTTTTCACGTACTAAATGTAAATGTGTGTTTGTTTTTCATATCATTTTCTTTAATAAACATTTTGGCATGTGTATGTGTGTTTATTAAGAGGCACACTTTCATTTTCAAAAAAGTTTTTAAAGATATTACTTTAAAATTTAAAAAAAATGAAACGATGATAGATTAAAAATTGATGCAATTATTTGTTTACATTAAGATTGGTTTGTTTAATGACTGTATGGTATCTCCAGCTATACATACCAAACACTTGCTAATAAGTAAAAATATAATAAAATGTACCATGTTTCTCAAAAGACTAAGTTAAGTATACATAGACACCATGGTTATTTGCCTAAGTCGCTGGAATTCAAGGGTTCATTAAAAAAAGCTACGTGCTTATTAAATTATCGTCAAATGATATCTCGCGCCAAAACGTCCCGTCGCCAAAACGTCCCATCGCCAAAATGGCGTCGCCAAAACGTCACGTACCGATTAAGCGGACGCCCTCACTCGTACAAAAATTCATCACCTTCATAAAGGAGAAATAAAAACAACAACACTTTTTTTTTTATGTTAGGCCTACTTGTTTAATTGTCTATTGTGTATTCACCACATTCATGTTGCATAGGCCTACTTATAAGACAATTTGAGAAGCATAACGGAGCATTGACTAATCTTAAATTACAGTTGACAATAATGTTACAAAACTTTTACAACACTATATGCAAACAAGCTAGAGACTGTGCGAAGGTATGTAGGGCCTAAAGCATAAAACTATAAGTTATCTTTTTATTTTATTTCTTATTTTAAAAGTAAATTATATCTTTTCCCCTAAGTCTACCTATTTTTAATTTGCCTTACGTCAGTTCCGCTTCCTTTTAGACCGTTCTTTATTTTTTAAAAATCCTAATAGCCTAGCATTAATAAGATACGTCTAGTCTTGTTCTTTGTTACAGAAAGAAAGAAAGAGAGGGAGGGAGAGGGCAAGTAAATGGTAGGCCTACTTTGTAACGCTGTCCAAAAAAAAAAAAAAAGATAAATCTAGATGTATTGTCATTTAGCTACATTCAAAATGTTTGTAAAATGTTTGACATGTTTCAGATGCTCCTTCAGAGTTAAAGATAATCTACTTCCTAGTCCAAACCTTCGATCCGCAGGACGACGGTGGATGGCAGCGGGCTGGGTATGAGCACGGGACTATTGAGACAATCGAACGACAGTCCAAAGCGCATGCCGCACGAACAGGCTGTCAGGGGTGAAATAAACTTTAATAAATAAAACCAAATTGATATTTCTTTTTATTTAGAGAACAAAATACGAAACTAAATGTAGAAAGGAGAACGGGAACGTGGCATTCAGTTGAGGCCTTAGCAAAAGGCTTATTTTTCTCTAGGCATGAAACTGATAGTAGGCTTATGGAAAAATGTATGCGATGTCTACTACCGTTCATGGCTTGCATTAAAATTTACAGTTTTTTTTTTTTTAAAGTAAAACTAACCAAAAAAAAAAAGGTGGGCTCACGGTCGAAATATAATATTGAATTGATCGAGAAGCCGAATAAAAGTCATAGAGTGTACGGAAGGACTAACTTTTACGAAGGACTAACTTTTACGAAGGACTAACTTTTACGAAGGACTAACTTTTTGTTATTGGCAGGGTGGGGGAGAAGATAAGTAAAAGTGTTACTAAAATTAACGATCCCAAAATATGAGAGCGTGTATGCGCGCTGAGGGGGGGGGGAGGCGCATTATGAAGCGGGCCTTTCCATATCAGGTCAAATGTCTATGTCGAAGAAATTAATAATCGCAGGTTAAAAGAAAAAGGGGGGTTCCAGAGAACGAAAGAGAGAAACAGATAACTATAGCTTGGCCTAAAAAAGTATGTTAGGTTGATCGTTAAAATGTGGCCCGTTCATTATAAAAAGAAAAGAAAGGGGTGTTCCGGCCATAATAAACAATATAAAGCCGGGGAACAAATCAACGGTGGTAGCAGGTGTGTACTGGAAGTTTATACTGTTAGTTTGTAATATATCTAGACTAAAAAAGCTAAATCTGTGCGATTAGAAATATTTTACCAATTATTTTTGTTTAGCGCAATTTCATGCTTTTAGCTTTCTCAATGCGTTATTCGTTATCACTTCGTCTGGACGAGTTGAGGGGGGGGGGAAGCAAGGAGGGATATCTCTGTGAATGTTATTGTGATCGCTTTTTCAATGCATTAAAATAAAAAGCTGTATGACTTGAATTAACGCACCCGTGTAGATAAATTAGATGTTTATAGTATGACAACCGTTTAAGTGCTGGGATATAAACCTCCAAGTTAATATGGAGGGGTTCTGTTTTTGTGCAAAGGGCATAGTGGAATGCCAATAATAACACTGAGTGCTTTGAGAGCTGAGAGCCATCACAATTCATGTTAAAGCAAAGCTCATCGACGCAGCTCCCACACGGACGCTGTAAGTGTTCATTATAAGAAATCCGTTCCAATACTGTGATTATTATACTGCACCTCGCGTAACCATTAATGGCCAACCACTAGAAATTGTTGACCATTTTTGCTATCTTGGCTCCATCATATCCAACGATGCTCTACTGGATAAAGATATTAACAACAGGATAGCTAAAGCAATGGGCACCATGTCACGGTTGCAGAAAAGAGTGTGGGACAACATATTGTTGACTAACAATATTAAAGCCGTAGTCTACCGGACCTGTGTGATGAGCACTTTGCTTTACGGAAGTGAAACATGGTCAACCTAATCATGGCAGGAAAAAAAGCTGATTGTCTTCCACCTCCGATGCCTAAGGCGGATCTTTAATCTTTAAAATAAGGTGGCAAGATAAAACAACCAATGAGGAAGTGCTACGAAGAGCAGGGTGCCAGGACATCCGCTCTGTTATCAGCAGCAGACTTCTCGGCTGGCTTGACCAAGTTTGTAGAATGCCAGTAGGTCTACTCCCACAAGATATTCTGTATGGCGATCTAACAGAAGGCAGGAGAGCCGCTGGTCACCCACTTTTACGGTATACGGATGTATGCAAACGCGACACGAAGCTCTTCAAAATCGATACTAGCAGCTGGGAAATTATGGCACTGGATATATCCACATGGAGAGAGAGAGCATAAAGGAAGGGTCTCGGATTGCAGATGACATACACAACAGCAGCAGAAAGAAGGGTGAAAATGCAACGGCGCCTGGTGATTACATATGCCCAATCTGTGACCGCAGCTGTGTATTAAGGATTGGCCTCTTTCGGTTTGGGTCCCACTCCTAGAATAGGATAAGACACAAGCTGCTACAAAGAAGTGTCATACAGTGGGTCTTATGGAGATGTTTTAAGTGATTTTATGACATATACGAGTTTTGACCCAGCCACATTATCAAAGGGTGGTGTACTGTTTGTGAAGGCTTTTATGCTTATAAAGTCGTAAAGGGATATTGATGATTAAAAAAAGAGAGAGAGAAATAGAAAACATAAGTTGATGTGATATACTAGATCTAGATTGTTTTTAAATCGAATAGTTGTGAAACTGATCCATCAGCATCTGACCGTAACACATGATATGATAATACAAAATGGCTTATTTATTTCAAATACTTGCCTGTACATGAGTTTACAAACTAGTCTAAATCCTAGAGTGGGATTAGGGCGTAGTAATAAATTAACTTCCCTTTTCAGACCACACGGTCTATAGGGCAGATGATGTTTTTGAGGCCCACGGTTTTCGAGGGTGTCATGTTGTCAGCACAACGACCAACCGCATTGACAATTTGAGCAGGGCAACACGCCAATGTAGATTCTTGTTAGTAATCGTAGGGCAGTATTGCTGATAACCTTCCACATCATGGTAAAATGTATCGGTGAGCATTGTAGGATTACAATACATTTTGTTTCCCCTTTTCAAATCAGATTGAATATTAGGTTATTTAAAAAAAAATTATAGGATACTAAAAAATAAAAAAATAAGGCAGTATCTTCAACCCAAAGATTAAGAAAGGGAATAGTGTTTCTGGGGGTAACGCAATCTAGCTATTTCTTTAAGAAAGCGAACAGAGCTTCTGGTTGTTACTAGACTAGCTGTGTTTCTTTTTTTTTTCGTTTTTTTTAAAATCTGATGCAGATCTCCAGTTCCTATGGCGGACTCAAAGTAGATCCTAGGTTGTTGTTTCCTTTGTCTGTGAACATCTTCAGAGGCAGCTTTTCTTTAGGGGCGGAGCTTTGGAAAGACTTCTCTAATCTTCACGAAAAAGATCGCCTGTGGTACACCCTCAACCCCATACGACAAATGTGCTCTGATTGGTGCATCTGTATTTTATACGACAAGAAGATAAGATCATGGCTTCATGTTGGCATCAAACAGAAACTCTTTATTTTTATTGTGTATGTAAACATTTATTCAATATTAGTATGGCTGAAAAAATATTTTTAAAAAATATATAAAAAGTACACAATATACATGTCTGAAAGACGACTCATAGTCATATTAATTCTAGATATAGTCACGTTGGAAACAAACAAATTTGAGAGTTGAATTTGATTTTGATTTTTTTTTTTTAAAAGATGATTGCATTCCGTTGAAATTCTTCATGTATAGAAAATGATTTAAAGTGTTTCTTTACCATTAAAAGTTTACCAACACAAAATAAAAATGCACACAAAAACTGTGCATAAAGCAAAAAAATAATACAAAACACCTTTAAGCATAATAATTTAGGTCACATGTGGAAATAAATAAATAGAAAAATAACAGAGCAAATAAATGTTTATGATTTCGTTGTATAAAAGCATGAATTGATCTAACAGCACAAAGTATGTAACAAAAAATATTGCACTATGCCAGTTGGCCATTCACACATTAATCTGCAGGGTAGGCCTACATTTTGTGCGACTAGCCGGCAGTATGTACGGCACTTCGTCTCAGGAAGGTTGCTAATGACCTAAGGAGATTTAGATCTAGTCTGCACTCACCACAGTGGTCAGCTGATGTTGCTTTCCAACGTGTGTGTGTGTTTGACTAGTTCGAGAATTGGAATTACGCAAAATTAAATAACTTTCTAAGAGAGAGAAAGAGAGAGAGGTTTGGACTCAAGAAATTGAATATCACTTTTTAAAAATTGTTTAATTAAATTTACCCCCCCCCCTTTTATTTTTTCCTTCTCTTTCCCCTCCCCTCCCTCTTTTTTACACTTAGTTCGCGACTGTTTTGTAAACAAGAATACAACTTCAAAAAACTTCCTTGTAAACAGAGAAACTGTTGTTTTTTTTTAAAACGATCTCTTAGAAACATTTCAGTGGCTGATTTTTTACTTTAGAAATTGTACGCAATGGGTTGATGAAGTCTGTAGACCCTTACCCCCCCCCCCCCACACACACACTGAAAGAACTAAAGACTAGGATGAAGTTAAAGAAATGTTTAACTATCTCAATCTATTCACAGTGAAGAAGAAGTAGACTACATTACACCATTCTTCTTGTGATCAACTCTTCACAAATGTGTAGCGTGGCTAGCACAATGACTTAAATGTCTTTACAGAATTCAAAAGAACCATTTCATTGCCAGACCATCATTTATACTGACTCGCCATCCACCAACCTCTATATAGACATACAGTAATTACTTTCTTATTCTCTACCAATTGTTATATTATACACATCTATTAGGAACTTCTAAGATTGATATTTTTTTAAAAGTTAATCTAAAAAAAAGATTTTTAAATATTTGGCAAGCGTAGGGCCTACAATACAATGGCAAAAGTCTAAGTATATTTTTAAAAATTGGCTACATTAAATTTTGTAATAGGAGTTCTCGGAGTATCTTGTTCTAATTTAATCCAACAATCTGTTAAATCACAGCTTATTATGAAGATGGCAGGTTAATGTGTCAGAAGCTAGGAGATATAAAATCTGTAAATGATTGTATAAAACATATGAAAATTATATGATGGAGATGTAGTTATGAATTGTTACAAACTTAAAAAAAAAATTGTTCCTGCTTCACTAATAAATTTATACAATTTGTTGTTTATACAAACAATTTAAAAACAATAAACAGGTGGTCTAGATAAGGTGAAGCTTTTATACATCAATGTCTTCCACACTCGCATCGCTCCGGAGAATCAATGCGTCATTCTCTACGATGTCAGCGTAGACGTCAGCGTTTGTATCCGTTGGTTTGGAAACTTGTATATCCTCATGAGTCCCGCTCACAGAGTCGCTGATGACATCCAGAACATCGGCAATGTCTTCGACTGTCAGCTTTGCCCTCTTGTGCTCAGCGTCTTCGTCGTCGCTAGATGAGAGGCTGTCTAGAGACTGCTCCATTTGTACTGCAGTGGGAGAGAGTGTCACTCGAGGACTTTCTACGTCAGAAGTGTCGCTAGAACTTTCCGAAATTTCCAGCCTTGTGATAGACGGAATCTTTGCAGAAATTTCCGGAGCTAGGTCACTTGAAAGAAAACGGTTGAAAACCACAGAATCTTCAGTTGAAGGAATCGGTGAGGGCGAAGGTGGTGGAGGCAATTCAGAGAAAGACACATGCACAGGTTCTCGCTGTGGGAGTAACACAGAACTTGTTTCTTCAACTATTTGTTGTGATTCATTTCTTTCAGTTTCTATTGCGCCTGTCAGTCCGGTATTTTCAAAGCTGTACGACATGTGATCACCACTTTCAGAGTCAGTTATCGTGGACACTGACTGACCACTGGACACAGAGAGACTGCTGCTCCGTGAACTAAGGGACAAATCTATAGAATATTGTTTTTCTAGGTGATGCTCCTCATCATTTACCTCATCAATCTGAACTAACTTAGATGTTTCTGGCGCCTCCATGTCATCAAGTGACGCCATTTTTTGCACGTCAGCAGATTGATAGTCCGTTCTTTCAGTAAGACAGGGCGCCACATCTTCTTCAGTAAAGTCTTCATCTCTATTAATTTCATTGACTATAGAGCCATTACTATTTTCTGACGTTATTTGCAACCTCAAGGTATCCTCCACACTTTGCTTAGATTCGGTCAACGGGGAGTCATTTGTGTTCAGGTCACTCTGATGGCTACTTCCTCCGATGCTATCTGTATCTAAATCAGTGACCAGATGTCGATTGCTGTTTTGTGATGTCATGGATAAGCATCGTTCTCTGGCAGTTATTGGAAGACCTTCCAGCATGCTTTCATCAATGATCGAGCTTTCGCTTATGATGGAAGAGATAGAGGTAGTTGACCTCCCCAGCATCTCAACTGTTACTTTGTGGATATCTTCAAGGACTATTTGAACATTATCTGGCGCACCAGTAAATGACGACTTGCGGGCAGATTTAAATGGGTCAACACTGTAGCTTCTCATTCTTTTTTCTGGTAAATTCGGTTCGAAATTTAGTGACCTTGACCTCGACCTTGCCTCGGCACATACTTCCTCAAAGCTCGGCTGTTCAAAAATTAGTTTTACCATTTTCATATAGTTGCTTCCCTTGTTTATGTTAGACACGGGCGCGGACTCTGCTGCATTGTTATTTCCTTCTAGGTTCTGGTTGTATGTTTCTGATGTTATCTCATGATTTTGACTTGCCGTGTCAATGCTGCTCAACTGTCCTTCTTGGAGGTCTAAAGATTCTGACATAGACGCGGTGTCACTTAATGTCTCAATACTTGAACTCGATAAACGAGTCTTCAGTTTCTTTCGTTTTGGCTTTATTCTGGGAGTACGCTGCTGCTTGGACAGTAGACGCTCGATTTCTTTGTCCATGGAATCGGTGCTGTCTGACTTCGGAGGTGGTTTCCCGTCAGAATTATCATTTCCCTCAGAACTATAGGAGCTTAATGTTATCTCCGACAGCGGCCTAGAAGAGAGGGTCTCATCCTGTTTAGAAAACATCCATTGCTTCTTTTGGATAAATTTTCGGTCTTTTTCTTCATCATCCTCCTCGTTAACAAAGGCCTGGTTAACGTAGTGAAAATTTTGATTAACTGGGTTTAGATCGTCAGGAGTAACTGCGCCTGTATTCCTCGCAAAATATTCATCCGCGTCCTCCACAACTAGACTGACTGGTCGTCTGCTGCGGTCGTAGATCGGGTTGCTGAACTTACCGAATTCCCTTCCAATGATCATCCTGACAGGGTATCTCTTCCTGTAGAAAATGTAGCCACCTAATGCGATCAAACAGATGCCAATGATAGACATTATTATTCCCAATGCAATTTTCCAGCCGTCACTGGAGCTTTCTGAATTTTCAGGCACTGCAGTAGCCAGAGTGGTATTTATGTCAGCCAAAATGACCGCGCCCGTGTTAATAAGTATTGGTGTGTCTGTAGTATTGGTTTCTAAAGTCGTCGAACTAGAGAGAAAGAGTGGTAAAGACGAATCCTTATTTACTAAAGCAGTAATGTCTGGGATGTATTCCGTTGGTTGTATTATGTCAGTGCGCTGATTGGTGGTCTCTAAAACATCAGTTTGGAACGATGGTGTATCAGAAGTCTGTAAAGTGGGTGAAATAGTAGAGGTCGTTAAGGGCGCAATAAAAGGCTGTTGTGGTGAAGTACTTGGTGAGTTGGCCTGGGCTGTCATGGGAGACTGTGCAACGGAAGTACTGGCTGAGACAACGGTTGTTGTCTGAGTAGGCACTGCTGAAATTGGTAGTATCTGTAAAGAGAGAAAAAGCATCATATCTAAGTCACACGATCATAAAATTAAGACTACTAAGAAGTCATTAAAATCAAAACAAATACAAAGTAAAAGATGGATGATGATGGAATAGAATGACGGCAAGTGATATACCAATAAAGTAAATTAGATTATAAGCCCAATACAACTCACACACTCATTCAACCTACAAGCCCATTTATCATGAAAGTGGACGAACCTAAACATTGTAGGGGTAGTTCATTTACTGCTTAAAGAGACCCCAATGGATCTGCCACTCAGCTACCTAGTTCTAAGAATATGAGGATACAATATTTCCAATGTAGGCTATCTAACAGAAACCCAAGTTTGACACTGTAGCTTCTGAGAAACTAGTGTTTTATTAGTGACATACGACATAAAAGATTTCAGGCTCCATCTGAACTTCTATAGTGATTTGTAGCGACCCCCGAAAGAGAAATAGCCGCATTTTGTTTTGTGTGGTCTGTCCGTCCCATTTAGAAACTAGAAAAGATAATGAAAATCAGATATCATAATATTTTAGATCATTTAAAGCCATTAACGCCACGTCCAAAGGTCATCATTTATCCGTCAATAGTACACACTCACCAGGACTTCAATGTTACCATAACTTTCTATCTCTGTATTTACACGTAGAAAAGCAATGCTCACGCAGGCCGTATTTAGACAGGCGACAAGCAGGACCTTGTCCATTAGGTTTGAGTGATCGCTATCATGCTTTAAATAACTATTTTGTAGGTAGCATAATAATAAATGGCTCTAAATCAACACCGATAACAGTAAACTGAGGTGTACCCCAAGGAACAGTCTTAGGTCCATTACTATTATTAATTTTCATAAATGATTTACCAAATTGTATTACTTCAGGATTGCATAATATATAGAACAATAAAAACAACACAAGACACAGATATTTTACAAAGAGAATTAGATGAATTACAGAAATTGGAATCCAATTGGAGCATGTCTTTCCACCCAGAAAAATGTCAGTTGTTAAGACTAACAAAAAAACTAAAACAAATTAATTCCACTTATCTTATTCATGGCAAACCAGTAACACAGACTAAAAACGCAAAATACCTAGGTGTTATAATAAATGAAAAACTGTCATGGAATCCCCATATTTATGAAACTATCAAAAAATCAAGCAAAGCATTAGGGTTTATTAAAAGAAATTTCTATAAATCAAATAAGAACATAAAACTAAAATGTTATTTAACATTGGTTAGTCCAATAATAGAATAGGCATCCTCTGTTTGGGACCACTCAACTAAAGAAAACATTAAGAAACTGGAACAGACACAAACTAGAGCAATGAGATTCATAACAAACGAATATTCACATTTGACTAGAGTAACACCTTTAGTAAAATCACTAAATTTAGAAAGCCTTCAGGACAGAAGACTCACAAGTAAAGTAGCAATTATACATAAAACACTGAACCATAATCGTCAAATACAAAAACAAAATTTAATAAAATACTCTGAAAGACACAAAGATAAAGGCACATTCCTCGTCCCATATGCTAGGGCAAATTTGTACAAATACTCCTTCTTCCCTATTGCTATTAGAGCATGGAATGGGTTGCCTGAGCTAGCCAGGAAAACCAGTGACTTGGCAGAATTTAAATCATTGGTTAATATGCATGATTAAATGCATGACGCGTAGGACGTAATCATCTTCTTTTTTGAAGTAACGTCTGTATTATATAAGATAAGATAAGCATGAAATTCAAAGGTTTTGATATTCGTGCTTAAAATGTCGAAAGTTGCAAGGCGGACCAGTCGAAGTCCGCCAGAGTTTGTGTGATAACACAAACTCATCTGTAATCAGGTTTTTAATTATTTACTTTCTTTTTGTTTTTATTCAATATGTTTATACTAATCTTAAGACTTGTATTAAAGGGCGATTGGTAAATTTAACATTGTTGACATCATTGTGTTAAATCATACAGTTAACAACATGCGTTTTTTTCCCCATTAATTTCTTGTTTGATTATTATAGGGTAAGAAAATGTAAATTTTTTGTTTCGCAGATTAAATAATAATAAGGCTTGTCTTTGAGTCCGGAGATTAATAAGGAATATAGTATTTTACGTAGATATGCAGCCCCAGCTGTGACCTACATATTTTGCCACATCCAGTGCAAGTATAACCATTGTCAGCCGGTGGTCTATTAAAATTTCCTTTTTGCCGTCTGCGTCTGTCCTCGGCTGCGGATTTTCTTTTGGTCTCAAATGTGTATCCCGAGGCCTTTCTGAGTGATTTCCAGCTGTCTAGCTCTGAGGCGGCATGCAACCATGTGCTCTCTTCTATGTCAGCTAAGGCAAGTTGGCGCCTAAGCTGGTCTTTTAAAGTGTTTCCGTGGGGCGCCTCTGTTACGTCAACCATCTTTTAGCTCACCAAAAAAAGACTGCCTTTGGCAAAGGTATGGGGAGGTAGATTAATTTCTAACAACAAAACACTTGAAGTAGTTTTGAAAAGTTACATTCTTTACAACATTATTTGGTCGATAGGCTAAGTATGCTCCCCCCACTGGTCCACAAATGAGATTGGACCATAGCGCTCTGAGCATGCTATAAGCATGAAAGTAGCGCTATATAAAAGCCATAATTTATTTAATCTTCATTTAGATCTCATCTGACATGATCACAACTAGATTGAAACATGGATGCACGTAGGACGTAATTCTCTTCTCTTCTCTTCTCAAGGCACATCAGTTATTTATAAGATAAGATATGTATATGATATGTATAAGTGGATTGATTAGGTGGGTTGAACTACCGAATGATAGTGTAGTTTAAATCGGCAATATATAATAGGTAAATCAAAAGAAGAATTTTAGATATAAAACAATTAAACATATTCTTTACATTTTTTGCGCCCATCAGGCTGATCATGATATTCTGACGTATTATATATATGGCGTGAAGCTGTGAGTCACGGAGTCTCAAGATTTGAACCAAGAAGAGTGGCCAGCGTGAAAGAGCGCCGAACCAACAAAAAGCTGAGAGAAGAAGCAGGCCTATCTGCAACTGACCAAACCCACCTATGCCACGTATTCGGCCGGCTTTTTTATAGGGAGGATTAGACTTAACAGTCACCTTCGAGTCCATAGGAAATGAGAAGTGTGCTTATCTTCGACCACGAAGGAGGAGCTATATATATACAATTTATTTTCATGACCAATTATTTCATCTCATTGCATTCTCCTCCTAGTTACATCATTCAAATATGCAGGGCCTCTGCATCACATTCTGATGTAAAAGGGTTAAATCTGAAATGCAGTGTGGCGAATTGGAAAACAATTTCTACGAAGCGTTAACCATCAAAGTTCTTATCATGATATTTTGGCTAAGAGTTAGGTTTAAGCCCAAGAACTAATAGAACTAGGCCTACCTCTGATTAATGTGTTTCAACTGTCCAACATGAGTTCCAATGAAATATCTATGGGACATTTGCTTTGTCTGTTACGTTTTATTTTTTCCTTTACTCCTTGTTTTTACTACTTAAAAAAAAAGATTCATTAAATGAATAGGTTTGTCCAAAAAAAAAACAACAACAGCCATTGGGCTTTTAACTTGTTTATTGGAAACTAGCCAGATATGACCCGCGGGCCTTAGTTTGTGTATCACTGATCTAGCGCCATGTTCCCTTGCATAGCTAATATAAAATACTGTGAAAAAGGTTGACCCGATTTGATAAAAAGTTGCGTTCTTCAATAGAGATAAATTTAGGTATTTTATTAGCGGCCCCCGAAAGGGAAAGAGACTCTATTAGTTTTGTGTGTTCTGTCTGTCCGTCCGTCACGTTTAGATCTCGTAAACTAGAAAAGATATTGAAAATCCGACATCATAGTATTCTATTTCATTCAAAGTTCTGATTGGTCTGCTGAACCGTTGGGGAGCCACACAAGATCTGCCAACCTTCTTTCTCCATTCTTCTCTGTCATTTGCCTTTGGTAGAATTTCATTCTGATAATCTTTCTGAAAATATTGAAACCTGCATTTTACCTGCGGAGGTGGATCACTTTGGGGTCCGATTTTGAGTTTGTGTTTCCACACAAACTGTCTTTGTAACCATGTTTTATTTTTTATTTTTTATTTTTAGGGCCTTCTTGTTGTGGGAGATATTTAACATAGTGGTTTCTCCACCGTAATCTAAGAACATTCATTTCAAATTTTATTAAGATTGGTCAAACGGTTTTGATTTCTTTTCGGGACATACATACATACATACTCCTCACATTTGCTTTATATGATTGGCCTCCTTCAACCGTAGAGCGACTATGGTTCATCTCGAACATTTTTTCCTGTGGCAGTGGAGCCGTACTTTGGAGAGACACTCACGTCCACAAATATCGCAGGTTAAGGTGGCTTTCGCTTTGGTGGTAGAGGAGCTGGCCATCGTTCGCATAGCAAGCTTTTCCTCCAGAGCTGAGACCCACGCTTTTTCGCCGTCCACAGCTCTCCCGGTCACCGCTTTTATATGCTTTTATATTAGATACATAAATTAACGGTAACCGTATAAATAGCGTTCTTTCTACAACTCCTCCTATAAGCACGTAAACCCTTCATGGGTTCAAAAAGTACAAAATAACAACAACAACCTGTTTGAGATAGGGTAACAATTGTCCAAGAAATGTGAAAGTTGATGTACATCTTGTGTGAAAGAAGAACTACTTAATTGGCCTGAACATCTTGTGTGAAAGAAGAACTACTTCATTGGCCTGTACATCTTGTGTGAAAGAAGAACTACTTCATTGGCCTGTACATCTTGTGTGAAAGAAGAACTACTTCATTGGCCTGTACATCTTGTGTGAAAGAAGAACTACTTCATTGGCCACACAATGAAAATGATAACCAAAATGATAATTTAATTTTTCAAAATATGTTCGTCTTAAAAATACTATTTGGCTTGCAATCTTTTTACTTTGATCACGGCTTTAATAGACGTACATACATTTCATTGAACTTTCTTATATAGGATTCATTATCTGGACTGTTATTAGAAGAAGTTGATTGTACAAAACTCACTGGAAAGACTCCATGATATAGTGAACCAATACAAGAAATAAATGGAATAATAAATTAAATAACACAAATGGAACCATCAGATTTATCAAGAAGAAATGGATTTAAAAACAAAAAAACAACTTTTTTATGTTACTTTTTTTTGTTTAAAAGAATTAGAACAATTATTTAAGAAATGTCAGCCATAATTAAGTGAGTTATAGATTCTATCTCAATATGCTTTAATAGCTTAGATCAAACACAAACTTAATAGACCTGATGGTACCGATTTACTCAGTTAAGTAGGTCAACTATTTCTAAATTTAGTCGGTTAAGTAGGTCAACTATTTCTATGTTTAGTGGGTTATGTAGATTAATATTTCTAAATTTAGTTGGTTAAGTAGGTCAACTATTTCTAAATTAAGTGGGTTATGTAGGTTAATATTTCTAAAGTTAGTCGGCTAAGTAGGTCAACTATTTCTAAATTAAGTGGGTTATGTAGATTAATATTTCTAAAGTTAGTCGGCTAAGTAGGTCAACTATTTCTAAATTAAGTGGGTTATGTAGGTTAATATTTCTAAAGTTAGTCGGCTAAGTAGGTCAACTATTTCTAAATTAAGTGGGTTATGTAGGTTAATATTTCTAAAGTTAGTCGGCTAAGTAGGTCAACTAATTAAGTGGGTTATGTAGGTTAATATTTCTAAAGTTAGTCGGCTAAGTAGGTCAACTATTTCTAAATTAAGTGGGTTATGTAGGTTAATATTTCTAAAGTTAGTCGGCTAAGTAGGTCAACTATTTCTAAATTAAAGTGGGTTATGTAGGTTAATATTTCTAAAGTTATTCGGCTAAGTAGGTCAACTATTTCTAAATTATGTGGGTTATGTAGGTTAATATTTCTAAAGTTAGTCGGTTAAGTAGGTCGAATATTTCTAAATTTAGGTAGGGCTTGACATAAGTTAGCGCCACAAAGACAGTAGTTGACTATGTAGATAGAGTTGACTATGTTGATAGAGTTGACTATGCTGATAGAGTTGACTATGTTGATAGGGTAAAGCCTTTACCTATTATGCACCAGTTAAGTTAGATGAATAGATAGTAAATTAAAACTAACCGTTGAAAATGTAGATTCTTGGCCCGCAGAAACACCATCTGTAGTTACATCTGTGCTGACAGTGCTTGAGTCAGTACTACTGGGATCTGTCGAGTATTGTATCGCGCGTTTGTTTCTGGCTTTCTGAGGTACAAGTAAATATTCCAGAAGAAATCCAGAGTGATTTTCGACGTCCTTCTTGGGTCCGATGTACATGACGGTTAGTTTCAAAGAGCCGCTTATGACATTTCGAACACCGGAAGTTGTTCCAGACAACGTAAGCAAGGGTCGGGACTCTGCGTCTGATACTACGAGATTAACCCCATCGCCCGATGGAAGGTCAGAATACAGGACCTTGACACTGATGTCACTGTTGTGGGCCAGAATCTCCCACTTGCAGTTCAGAGATCCTCCTTTCAGACCACCGCCTGTAGACTTAGGGCTGAAAATTGTGCCGGTCTTAGAGGTGAGAGTATACGTACTGGAGCAGTCTTGAGCTAGACACAATGGCGGAGGATGAGACCATTTAGGAAGACCATTGATGTCATGCTGGCAACGAGTGACTCCTTCTCCAATCATTTGGTACAAGCTGCTGCATGAATATTTTACGACGGAACTACTTTTTCCACCATGTGGCATTTCAATGTATGCTTTGGAATATTCGATCTCATAGGTAGCGTGCTGGACAGACATTGGGTGTTTACATCCGCTATCACAAATAGCGTTGTCCCCTGACCAAACCAACTGACCATTTTCAACCTTACATTCCAACTCACCATTACCATTTATCATTATATATCCTGGGTGGCATTTCAATCGAGCTTTTGACCCCAAAGACGAACTTTTGAAATTTAGCTTCCCAGATATGGAGTGCGTATCTAAATTTAAAGTACATGTGCTGATATTGTTTACTGTATGGGTGGCATAGTCCAAAACAATGTTTAACTCCGCAGTTTCTGCATTTGAACAATGTACGACTATCCACAACTGACTTGTATCAAATGTTTCAGCAAAGTCAATCTCCTCTTTGCCTTTCCAAACTACAAGAGGAATTTGATTCGTCGTGGCCGGGTGCTGGTTGTAAAGAGAAACGTCCACAAATTTCGATGACGCCATTCTCCCGAGAGATCGAATGTACACACTGAGTGAGATTGCTGACTCCACATTTATTTCCCAAACACATTGATCGTGATCACGTTGTCTCAAGTCTAACGTTACGCTGCCAAGTCTATCTGACAACACGGAATAGCACGTGACAAGGTTTCTTACATCCGAGCGGTGATTGATACTTTTAGAAAACGAACACACCAGAAATAGACTCAAAGCAAAGCTTCGAATTAAGATGGTTGCCATAATTTATTTGGAATCAATGTCAGTTATGTCCGTTTTCACTTGTCGAGTTAATCTCTGCCGATAATCTCTTGAAGTGAATCTTAACCATTCCTTGAAATTAAACTTTTATCCAATGGTTATTATTAGTCTTTTAGTACTCTGTCCATTGCCATTTTCAAAATGTCTCTGTCACCTACATTTTAAACAGAAAAAATATAAGTTGTTTTAGAGTTTAAATGGAACAATTCTTCAAATGTATCAAACAAACACACACACACACACCGTTTAGATCTAGATCTTTTCAGTAGGTCGTTATACACGTAGAGAATCACTGACATTATGAACATATTCTATACATTCTAACACTATATTAACCCTAACCACCTGTGTTGACCTGACACATTGCTCAATATGGAGGTCTTGACACGGTGATTGAAGATGCCGCCATGCTTGGGCGATCGGTCCAGTGGTGTTGCAATACTAAGATATTAATATGCGGCATTGTGGGAAGGTCGGACAGGTAAAGTTAAAGGAGGACAAATCTAACCTATAAAACCTAATAGCGGCTTTTCCCTTTACTGGGGCCGCTTAAAAACCCCCCACCAACTAGGCACTGGAAGTAGAGACTTCAGGAACTAGTGATAAATATATATCCAGAAGATAACACTAATCAATAAATATATTTAATTACCTTTAGTAAATAGTGATAAGATCTTACAATGTGAACACTTACCAGCAGATGAATACTTTAATCTACAACTGAACATTTACTGTGTCAACAACCACAGAATACTAAACAACAGTTTCAACTACAACGTCCAGACTCGCGGTTGTCCTATATGTTGGTGTTATTTTGTGGAATGGTATTGAATGGTACGATGTTTGCCTTTCTGTATGTCTGACTAGAACGAGATGGTTGAGATAAACACTAACTATGGACGGCGGAGAGGTGTGGATCTGTTTCAACGTTTTATCGTTTATTTGATACGAGTTGATGCAGTCTGTTATCACATTCCTGTTCAGAATCTGGCGGCCATAATAATTAAATAGCAGGGACGATTTGTATGCATGCATGTAAATTAAAAACAGTAGTGAACCTTACACTGTTTCTTGAGCTACACCTGAGTTAAGTGTTATTGGTGTGGATTTGGAGCCATTTATAATTACAGTTTGTTTTACCAAGATCTCCTGAATCAATTGATGTAATGAACCAGTAATGCACAATTTTTTGGGGCAAATATGGTGGTCAAAGTATTTATTTACAATGTTTGCTTTAGTTTATCCTTCTCGATCTTCAAAACCAACAATACATAAAACACAGAAAGAATGAACAAGGAAGATGAAAGAAATCTTTCTTTTAAAAAAAAAAAAAGTCTTGTCTAATGGGAAGGACTCTGCACTTACAACTATATCTCTCAAATTGTAGAAGTTATTTTCATTATTCAATATCAAACAAAATAATTAATTATCAATAATTGACTAACTGGTTAATTTTTAATTTATTCATGTTTTGGTAGGTACGATAAATCATCATTTAAAGTTTCAACTTGATTCGACAATGGGTGAGGGAGAACTAACGTGTTTAATTTTCTAAGGGGACGACACTCTACATATTTAGACGTATCTGTGAATGCCGAGGGATTAATTTCCCTTGTTGGTATCAAACAAAATAATTACTTACTTGTAATTAATTGACTGATTGGTTAATTTTTTAAATAGTTTATGTCTTGAATATATAAAATAAGAGAGAAAGAGTTAAGTCAGGTACCTATTAGAGTTGACTGGACTCAGGGGCACCTTAAAAATCCCGAATCTCAAAATCCCAGTCTTCACCGAGAACCCTGAAGGCCAGGTTTGGAAGCCAAGCGCTTAACCACTCAGCCACCGCGCCACCATGTCTTGTCTATGCCAATAAATAATTTTGCAAAGCTTCAACCTGATCCGAGAATGGATGTGGGAGAACTAACGTGTACAAACTGTTTACCAGACAGACAGAATGAGTTGATTGAAGCTTTGAAAAACATACATGCTCCTGGTTTGTAACTGTCAATAAAACATTTGTGTTGAAGTTGCAGTATGCAAAATAAAGTTGATTTTTTGTTGTACTTTGAAACAAAACTTTTGATATTAACAATTGATCATCACGTAGCATTAACGTGACAGCCTTGACGTGGTCATCACTTAGTTCTTTGGTAGTTGGGTAATAATTGTAGACAGTTTCTTATTATTGATTGGCATTGACGTGATACTTTTGTTTAGTATTTATGTGATAGGCCTAATTGTTGGTTTCAATAATAATGAGGGAAAAAAAAGCAAAGAAAAGAAGATTGAATACGTTTCATTGTTGTGGTATTTATTCTAAAATTATCATTTGGGGTGATATTTAAATACAAATAAAATCAAAATAGGTAAACGCCAAGCTAACTTTGTTACATGTCACCAACTATAGATTAAAATGGCTTGTGTAGGACTATCTAGTGAATCAGTCTCGTAATCTTACTCGAGACAGCACCAGATAATAGTACCTTTTTTGTTATATGTAATATGTTTTATTCATTGATGTGTGTACGTTTTTTAAGAAGCATACCCCCCCCCCCGATGTATTCCCAAAACAGACGTTTAAGATATAATTATTCTGATTTATTAAATAGCTTAATTTAAACAAATCTGAGAATCAACGACATTACAATAATAAGGCAGGAAAATAAGGTCAGCCCCACCCTGTATGGAACGAGAGATTGATTCCTCTGGCCCAAGCTGCAGTGTATCAGTCTTTCTTTTGCAAAACCAATGCAGCAGACGTCCTACCACTACACCTCAGCGATCTAACCTTCCCACTCCCCCTAACGACGACGAATGTGAACACCTGGGTTGCCTACATCCTTCTAGAAAAAATATATCAATTTCCTGAAGTTTTCCGTGCGTCAGAATAACAAATAAAATATATGGGGCAAATCAGAACATTTCACCCCACTTGAAGAGTTCAACATTTTAATCAGTTTAGAGTTCTCAATATTATACTCATTGCAGAAACCATAAGTCGCAACTAGTGTTAATGTACTGTAGTTGACTTTCGGTACATCGAGTCCCACTTTGTGACAATGAGACTCGCTGTTATTATTCTTCGACTTTCTTATAATGTATGCAGCAAGACCTCATTAAAACAAATAAATGGATAGCTGTGAATTGTGTTTGTATACCGAACGATAGATATACCATGAGTCCAATTGGGACTCGATTAGCACTTTATAATAATCAGGACTTCGCTATAGTCTATGCAAGTCTGATATAATGAGGTTTGATGTAGCGATTTCTGACCTGGGAATTTTATAATGTATTTCTGTCTAACTTATTTAATGTCTTCGATAATTTGAAAGCGAATGGTGTTAAATTTAATTCATATTAGCCGGAGGTTCGAAGACACTCACAATAGTGTTCCTTATGGGAAGAAAGGTGGTTGATAGATTGAATTAGAAAAGTGGTTTCAAATCTCGCAAGTAGATCTATTTGGTATGGGGGAGCGGAGGTCTGGCATCAAATGTACCCCTAAAAACGACTTTACTCATTTTAATAAATTAAAAACATTTAAGTTTTTTTTTTTTTTTTTTTTTTGCTTTTGTCTTTCAAGCAGACTGAAGCAAAGATGGACACGAATTTTCCAATCTATTTCTATATAAGTGTTAATTGAACACAGGCTACGACTAATTCCTCTCCAACACTTTGTGTACATGGAAACTTAAATATTAACAAGTTTTGAGGCAGGAAGTAACATACCATACTGCCATACACCATTCCATAATTACTATCTTAAGAAAAAAATAAGTAGCTCCAATATTGGGGATAATCACTACCATAATATCATTGATATATTGTATAGAAGTATTTAGAAAATAAAGTCATGTTCGAATTCTTAAATAGGAATTAGTCATTAGTAATCGATATTGACAGGATCTAGTAACCTACCCGTTACACATCCTTTGAAAGCAAAAGTGGGCGTTATCCGAAGTGGGCGTTCCTACTTATCAGACAGCACGTCAGTTTAAATAACATGTTAGCAGTTGTGATTGCAGAGTTAGAACACATTGTTGACTGTCTGGATAGACAGACTTTGTAAGACAAAACATAGCTTACGGAGTAACAGCGATAGAAATAGGTAATTATTCAACAGAAGTAGGTCAATAGGTTGAGGGCCGGGCTGCTAGTCTTTAAACCATGCACAGTCTTAAAGTTACTTTCGAATATGATTTGTTTGATTTACTCACACACTACACTGCTGGTGACAACGTATCCAATCCAATATTTTATCTACTGCTTACTTAGCAACAAAATAAAGCTTATGGATTAATTTTAGAGAACACTCTAGATAAAAGGAACCTTTACATGACATCCACCCTCCCCCACCTTTATAGTTTACTCTTTCTGATACTTAATTTATTAGAATTCCAAAGTATATATGTTTTCGGCAGTGCCTCTGTGCCAGTAGGTTTGCTATTTATGTTTGCTTTTGTTAAAATGGGTTCTCGTGATAGTAACCTTGAGCATGTGCGCTAAGATGTTTAAATACTTGACGAACTGTTGTAAATCACGCCTACTCAGGTTATCATACACGTATTGATGAGACAGAACATGCTTGTTATTAATTATTGTCGTCTTAAACAAATTAATTAATATAGCCTAACTTTACTTACATATACACAGTGGCAACTGTGAGCTAAAAATATAAGATATAGATTGTGTTTTATGTTTGTCTTGCGGTGAAGAAGGAGATAAATAAGTGTGTGAGTGATGTTTGACTATGGTGAATGTGATTTAGACCTAATCCAGACTGATTCCCTCGCAGTGATCCCCTATGCTGTAGTAATTGGCCCCTCGAAACGTCTGTCTACTGGGAAGGAAATCGACGTGTTAAATAAAAAGTCGGAATTTTTTTAGGACCATCTGGCATTAACAAGGTTGAGAATGGCTGCAAATAAGGAGTTCTTCCCCTTAAAATAAGTCTCTCCCCGCTTTTTTGGAAAAGTATTTTGTTTTTATTTTGCTTGTTAAAATGTTGACTTGAAATATTTTGATATTGTACGTGAATATTTTATTTTGCTAAGGTCAAAGTTTGACTGCATCTGTTAAGAACTGTTTTGACATCAGAATTTTAATAATTTTTTTTTGTTGGAATTATTAATTTAAAAAAAATCTATGTTTATTTAAGACTGCAATAACACATATTTCAAGCTACGGCACGTCCAGTGTGCTCTAATTAAATCTCTTTGTTGACGTGTGGGTATTGGGTTTTTTAGTAAAAGCTTTAGGTTCTCATCAAACAAAATAAGCTCGAGTCGGGACTCGAACCCCCATGAAGGACAACCAAGCAGTTCAAGCCACACACTCTACTTCATCAAACATTTGACTGAATGGCTTGGACTGATGCCCAATCGACTTCTCTTTCATTTTGCTGCACCGGTTTCTTATTGAATCACAGTAAGCTATTTTGTTTCTATAGGCCCGGTTAGACATGTTCTATTGGCTATTTCTTCACATCCATAAACAATTGGCTTTGTCACAGGCATTCATTGTCTCGGGTTTTAAACTCAAAACTTTGTGTACAAATAATAAAGGAAAAATTCGTGAGTTTCTGGCCTGTATTTATTCATGTATTCTCCCTGTAAATGTTAGTTTGAGTGTGTGTGTGTTTTCTTAAACTTCTAAAATAGTTTTACAGCAAATATTAAAAAAAAAAAATATTGCCTTTTCATTAGAAACTTTGTTTTGGGTTTCCACATCTTGGACCATAGTTTTTTTCTTTAAAAAAAAAGACATTAAAAATAATGTGATAGACCTGTATTTAAAAAAACAACAACATAATATATATATTTAATATATATACAAAATACATATATCATATATTAGTAGGAAAACATAATAAAATATACAAAGTTGGTATCACATTGATAAAATAAAGTAAGAGATTCACAATATATTTAGATATGTGTGTATGGGTGGTATACATGGGCGTAGCCAGGGTTGGGGTTCACCCCCCCCCGAGGGGGGGGTCGGAATTTAGTGACTGATTTTTTGCTTTGATTTTGTTTATTTTAGGTGAGATTTTAATACTAAACCATCACTTGCCCCAGCACAACCAAAGGGGTTTTGAGTTTAAACCCCCCTACCAGGGGGTTTTGAGTTTAAAACCCCCTACCAGGGAGGTTCGAGTTTAAAACCCCTACCAGAGGGGTTCGAGTTTAAAAACCCCTACCAGGGGTTTTGAGTTTTAAACCCCCTACCTGGGGTTTTGAGTTTTAAACCCCCTACCTGGGGTTTTTGCAGTTAACTCCCCCTCTTCTATAAAAAAAAAAAAAAAAAAAGAATAGAATCGAAAATCCCCTAATTCCAAGAGCACAGTTCAGGAAGATTTTGATTTTAAAACCCCGTCTAAAGTTTACGATAAACCCCCTCTTCAATATAAAAAAAAGCTAATTACGCACTCAAAATGTTATGAGCGTAGATAAATGGGTTTTGACTCAATTTATAGTTTAAACCCCACTTCAGCGGAGTTTGAAGGTAAAAAATACCTCTTTAATAATAAAAACAAAGCAAATTATACACTCAAAATGTTATGAGTGTAGTCAAAGGGGTTTTGAGTTTAAACTCCCCTCCAGTGGAGTTTGAAGCTAAAAAGTACCACTTCAATATAAAAAAAAGCAAATTACGCACTCAAAATGCTATGAGCGTTGCCAAAAGGGGTTTTGAGTTTAAACCCCCATTCAGAGGGGTTTGATGCTAAAAATACCTCTTCAATATAAAAAAAGCAAATTACACACTAAAATTATTTGAGCGTAGCCAATCCAATCGGGGGTTTTGAGTTTAAACCCTTCTTCTACAGATGGCTTTTTTTAAAGTTTAAAACCCCTCCAGATGGTTTTGAGTTTAAGATCCCCTTATAGAGCATTTTGAGGTGGAAAACCCCCAACAGATGATTATGACGATAAAACTTCCCTTTTCGATATAAAATCTAAAGCAAACTAGTCACTTAATTCCAAAAGCGTATTCAAGAGAGGTTACACATTTTTACCAGTGGCAGGGCTCCATTAATAAACTGCAGTGAATAGCCATCTACTGAAATTGAAAAGCACTAAATGTCGCTCAATAAAGATGGCTAAGACAGATTTTAGGAGTCAGTTATAGACATCGGGTCTAAATCAAGGAAATCCTACGCCGAACTGGGAGTCGACCCCTTAGTAAGATTGTGAGAGAGCGACGCATGAGGTTTGCGGGACATGTTCTCCGACAAAATGAATTACGCATAAGAAGAGTTGCAATGATATCCTAGAACAACTTGACGCCACTCATTCATGGAGGTCCTCATGGTTGGTGGGAAGAGGCTTCAGACATTACCAGTGACAGATTTTTATGGAAACAGCTTGACGTCAAATGCTCCGAACGGCGCGGGAGGGTCTAAGTCAGTAAGAATACCACATTAGGTTTTTGAAATAAAACATTTTAATAGCAGGAAAATGCACTGTAGAAAACTCAGAATATGCATTTTGTTGGTTTTCAATATCAGAAATAGTGCTTGGCGGCACTAACTCATGGAAGAACCTATTCTAGGGCACAATAAACGTCTTCGAAAAGAATGAAGGGTCAGAATGTAATAAAGATTATGTACACACACACACAAATAAATACATATAATTTTTTTTTCGCTGGGGGGAAAAATCCCCCCCCCCAAAAAAAAAATCATGGCTACGCCCATGGTGGTATATCTATGAATTTTTCCCTTCATAAATAAATAAATAAACACTTTACATTTGTAATCAAATTTGAAAATAAAAGGTACACTAGCTAAAATAATGATCAAAGGTTCGATCTTTAAAAAAATTAATACAAAAAAGAGTCTCAAACGAATGTCTTTGAGATCATTTTTGTGTCTCAGCTGTATGTTTCTCAGATGGACGAGGTCAGATCATTGTGTCTCAGCTGTATGTTTCTCAGATGGACGGTCGCTAGGTCAGTTCATCGTGTCTTAGATCTTACAATGAGGATTGTGCTGTCGATTTGTTCTGTGTACCATAAATATAAACAAACATTTACCATCAAGCAATATGACAGGCTGCTATAGTGCAGGTCACACATACATTCGAAAGGGTGAGACAAGATGAAAGTGTGAGTTGGAGTGAGTGAGTGTAAGACCACACCTTCATGCTCACTAAGACTTCTGGGAGCGGGACTACGAACCTGTAGAGGTAAAAAGGACTCTAGAACTAGAATCGTAAATGTCTTCTTGTAAAGAACTTTCATACTCAGTCTTGTAACACTTCTCGCCCACAGTATAAAAGGTCCTATTTTGATGTAGAAACTTTAATGTTATAAACATTGGGTAATACTGTCTTTTTTTTTTTTGCTGATTAGAAATCAAATGTGTTTATAATTACAATGCTAATGCAACATTTTTTTTCGAAATTAAATTTAAAATAAAACAAAAGTGTTTGGCCACTTTTCTTTTGTAGGGCGACCTTACAGTCCGAGAAACGCTGGGCTAATATCTTAAATGAAAAGTACTCGTAAGATTTAATCGAGCTGGGGGGGGGGGAAGCGACAATGTTTGTGTCATCGCAAAATATTTTAACCGCCACAAGTTTTTGTTTTTATATAACCATCTGTACTCCAAGACCTGATTATAACAACTAGAGTGACGTTTCCTTATTCCACTAATTGCAGTCATCACGTCACAACATTTGTATAGAATCACAGAAGTATGGAATGTAATAAGGTCTTCCATTATCCATGCACTATAGAGTAACTAATAACATTTGAAAAGATGAAAAAATACAACAACGTTTAATTCCTCATGGATAAAGCTTTCTCACGTGACTATTTTTATTTAAAATCTTAAATATTACCAAATATACAAGGGGAGCAATAACGGCTTAGTAGCAATCCAGCAGTTTGTTGAATTATTTCCCTTAAACCTTTCACAGTTAGTAGCAATCCAGCAGTTTGTTGAATTATTTCCCTTAAACCTTTCACAGTAACAATAAAAAATAATAATAATTAGATTTGGGCTCTGGTAAATTATTTTTTAAGATGTTAATTTCCTTGTATTGTAATAAAAGTTATTGATAACTAGAGTAGTTAATAATGTTAATTTTTATTTAAATAATGTCACAACGAATATAAAAATGTGGAAAAGTAGAGAATACAAACTCTGCATAAAGTGAACTGTAGACTTTGCAATGGACATTTCTCTATAGACAGAGTCACTGAACTAAATTTATATACTGAACAGACATCAACATACACACATTCTATTACTACACTAATATCCGTCAATTTCTGCTATGACCTTATCCACTTGCACATTAAATACTTTACGCAAGTTCGGGTTTTTGGCCAAACTGAACAACAGTTTGGTATTCAGACTAATCAGGTCAGTCTCTCTGATGTCTAACACCTTGGAATGATTCACGCCACTGGTCAACGACTGCTGACTGCCCTCTTCTCTCTCCAGAGAAGCCTCGCACCGTCGACAGAGGCGCCCATTTTCGGACGAGGCTGTCCTTTCAACCACGGCTAAGTCGTGGAGGTGAGATGAACGTTTGACATTTTCTTTAGAGGTGTTATCGTGGTTTCTGTAAGCAATTATCTGAAAATGCATTTAAAACAATATTGAAATAAATTTTAGGTGATATGGTACTTAATCAGGGGCTTGTTAGATAGTGAACCTTGTGCAGTGGCGTAGCTAGGAATTCACCATCATTTGGGGGCCTGGGGGGCTTGACCTATTTGTGGGCCCCTGCATTTTGCGTAATATTTAATATTTAATTTAAAAACACTTGTTTAGGCCCCACCCCAGGGGATTTTCAAATTCTCCCCCTCCTCTCCCACCCCCTAGCTACGCCTCTGACCTTGTGTGTCTGTAATGAAATAGAATGTAGTAGGTCCTCAAGGTCAGAAGAGAAGTATTGGATCTTGTCTTGTGTGTTGCCCTCTCTCTCTCATCTATTTAAAACCTGAACACTTTCTCCCGAGTCACACTTGAATGACACATAGGGCTAGGGTTACGGCTCAATAAAAGGACTTTATATTTTTTTAGCAGTAGTATTAGTAGTAGTAGAGAGGTAGTATTAGTAGTAGTAGAGAGGTAGTATTAGTAGTAGTAGAGAGGTAGTATTAGTAGTAGTAGAGAGGTAGTATTAGTAGTAGTAGAGAGGTAGTATTAGTAGTAGTAGAGAGGTAGTATTAGTAGTAGTAGAGAGGTAGTATTAGTAGTAGTAGAGAGGTAGTATTAGTAGTAGTAGAGAGGTAGTATTAGTAGTAGTAGAGAGGTAGTATTAGTAGTAGTAGAGAGGTAGTATTAATAGTAGTAGAGAGGTAGTATTAGTAGTAGTAGAGAGGTAGTATTAGTAGTAGTAGAGAGGTAGTATTAGTAGTAGTAGAGAGATAGTATTAGTAGCAGTAGAGAGGTAGTATTAGTAGCAGTAGAGAGGTAGTATTAGTAGTAGTAGAGAGGTAGTATTAGTAGTATGTTACGTATCTAGGCGTTGTTTTTTTTCTTTCGTTGACCTGTTGCGGTCGAGAGACGGGGAGGTTGTCTGCCCCTTGTGTAATAAGTTTTTTTTTATTCGTCAAGCCACACAGACAGTGACCGGTCCTTGACCTGTGTGTGTACCTCTGGTTGAAAGGAGGGTGGTTTTTTTTTTCTTTTCTTCTGTCTCTTTGAAGAGCGTTCTAGATCTGGGTGTTGATGACTTTCTGTTCTAGAATATACTGGATATCGACGCGTGGTAGGTTATATAAAGACCGCTCGCGTAACGTTGACGGACAGACATACGGAGACAGCCGTGAGACAGAATAGCGGAGACATTGCGTGACCCGTGCGTGGTTAACCACTTGATCGTGTAAGTTAATATTTTTTTATGTAAGGCCTTGCTTGCTTGTATTTGTAATTACATTTTCAAACTCTTGTATTGTAATATTTTTACATGTCATTTTTGTAAAAGGGTTTTGGTCAACACATCAATTCTGTATTGAGTAAATGTTTATTTTTCTTTCTTGTAACTTTATATTTGATTAAACATTAAGTTGATAGTTTACCTTCCGATTTCTTGTGTCATTTTTTTTTGTTATTCATTGTAAGTCTTTGATTAAATTCAGACTTAAGATAAGTGACACAACTCCTTTTCTATTGTCACGTTCCCCTAGGCAAGCCATTTTAAAAATTAGAATTCAATTCGTAATACGTGACAAAAGAAGTTTGAGGGCTTTCGTCCCGGATATTTTTCTGAACCTATTTTCGTCTTACTTGAGTAATTTTGTAAAGGCGAAGTTGACTTTAACAAAATTTTTTTGTTTGTTCAAAGAGTCGGAAGTAAAGTATCAATAGTATTGACCAAACTCTCTTAAGGTTTTTTGTTGTACTGATTTTGTACTGTATATTTACATTGTATACATTTTTTGCTTGTAATAGTTGTTAGTTAGTCATGGATATTCAGGTTTTTCTTTCAAATCCCTCTGTGGAAGAGCTTGATGCTTTTACTAGGAAGGAACTGGTCCTTATTTCTAAACATTTAGGGTTAAAAATAAAATCAAATGCCCTTAAACAAGAAATCAGAGATAACATTGTAATCCATTATGTAGATTGTGATTTGTGATTTGTGATTTGTGATTTGGGCACATCGGCACAATTTAGGCCATGTCGTGCCTGCAGTCCCTCAAGGGCCACTCTCCCTCCACACAACAAAGGTCAAATTCTATACCGTCAAATAATTAAAATCAAGGTCTATTTACAATTAAAATAGTAGAGGTAGTAAAAATTTAATAATTTGGTAAAAATATAATGTAAAAAGTACAGAGTTTAGAAATCAGATCTTCGTAGACAATCCCACTTCCCGGATAAAGCCCAGTACCTTCCCAGGGTCGACATTATTGAATAGTGTTTTTAAATTAGTGGCTCTAAAATATTTTCCCCTGACATCCTGGTATCTGGGGCAGTCAATGAGGATATGTTCCACGGTGAGGCGAGAGTCACAATAGTCACAAAGTGGGGGCTCTTCTTTCTTCAGCACAAAAGAGTGCGTGATGTAGGTGTGGCCAATCCTAAGTCTAGACATGGTCGTGCTACCACGCCTTGTCAGACCCTTAGATGTGGACCGCCACCTGACATCCGCCACAATCTGCCTGAGTTTATTGTGAGTCTCAGCCTCCCATCGATCCTGCCACTCTTGGTAGATGGCAGTGGCAATACTTTGTCTCAGGTCTGAGCAGGGAATTTGAGTTCCTGATACCGCATGATTTAGGGCTCTCTTTGCTTCTCTGTCTGCGGCTTCGTTTCCCTCAATGCCCACATGGGAAGGGACCCAGATGAAGGTGACATCCGTATGGTCGGCTGTTATTTGGTCCAACAGCTTCAGGCTCTTATGTACCAGTGGAATGTCAGTCTTCATCCGCCCCAAAGCTTGCAATGCAGATTTGGAGTCGGAGCAGATTATAAATTTCCTCCTTTCTGATGCTTTGACGGCCATAAGTGCAAGCGATATTGCATGTAATTCGGCCGTAAAGATGGAGCAGCCATCGGGGAGTCTACGGGAGATTGTTTTGTTCCGAAAGGAGCAGGCACACGCGACCTTTCCATCCATTTTGGATCCGTCTGTGTAGATGGTGCCACAATCTCCGTAGCTCTCTTGCAGTTCCCTAAAGTGGACTTGTAGTATGCTTGGGTCTGTATTTTCTTTTTTGAAATTAAGGAGGGATAAATTTAATTTGGGTTTATTCATTAGCCAAGGAGGATTCTGAGGGGTTTCTATTTTAGAGATTTGGTTAATGGGTGGGGTTAAATTTTGGATGGGTTCTCTCATTCGAAGGCCTAACGGCTGTATGACGTTAGGCCTTCGGTTGTATAATTCTACCTCTGTGGGGTTAAATATGGAATCGAAAGCAGGGTTCGTAGGGTTGGATTTTAGCTTGACTATATACTGCATTGCAAGCTTTTTCATTCTTATATCCATGGGGAGTTCTCCAGCCTCCACATGGAGGCTTGGGATAGGTGATGTACGAAACGCGCCGAGACAGAGACGCAGGGCAGCATTTTGTATTGGGGATTTTTGATGTGATTTGTGATTTGGGCACATCGGCACAATTTAGGCCATGTCGTGCCTGCAGTCCCTCAAGGGCCACTCTCCCTCCACACAACAAAGGTCAAATTCTATACCGTCAAATAATTAAAATCAAGGTCTATTTACAATTAAAATAGTAGAGGTAGTAAAAATTTAATAATTTGGTAAAAATATAATGTAAAAAGTACAGAGTTTAGAAATCAGATCTTCGTAGACAATCCCACTTCCGGATAAAGCCCAGTACCTTCCCAGGGTCGACATTATTGAATAGTGTTTTTAAATTAGTGGCTCTAAAATATTTTCCCCTGACATCCTGGTATCTGGGGCAGTCAATGAGGATATGTTCCACGGTGAGGCGAGAGTCACAATAGTCACAAAGTGGGGGCTCTTCTTTCTTCAGCACAAAAGAGTGCGTGATGTAGGTGTGGCCAATCCTAAGTCTAGACATGGTCGTGCTACCACGCCTTGTCAGACCCTTAGATGTGGACCGCCACCTGACATCCGCCACAATCTGCCTGAGTTTATTGTGAGTCTCAGCCTCCCATCGATCCTGCCACTCTTGGTAGATGGCAGTGGCAATACTTTGTCTCAGGTCTGAGCAGGGAATTTGAGTTCCTGATACCGCATGATTTAGGGCTCTCTTTGCTTCTCTGTCTGCGGCTTCGTTTCCCTCAATGCCCACATGGGAAGGGACCCAGATGAAGGTGACATCCGTATGGTCGGCTGTTATTTGGTCCAACAGCTTCAGGCTCTTATGTACCAGTGGAATGTCAGTCTTCATCCGCCCCAAAGCTTGCAATGCAGATTTGGAGTCGGAGCAGATTATAAATTTCCTCCTTTCTGATGCTTTGACGGCCATAAGTGCAAGCGATATTGCATGTAATTCGGCCGTAAAGATGGAGCAGCCATCGGGGAGTCTACGGGAGATTGTTTTGTTCCGAAAGGAGCAGGCACACGCGACCTTTCCATCCATTTTGGATCCGTCTGTGTAGATGGTGCCACAATCTCCGTAGCTCTCTTGCAGTTCCCTAAAGTGGACTTGTAGTATGCTTGGGTCTGTATTTTCTTTTTTGAAATTAAGGAGGGATAAATTTAATTTGGGTTTATTCATTAGCCAAGGAGGATTCTGAGGGGTTTCTATTTTAGAGATTTGGTTAATGGGTGGGGTTAAATTTTGTATGGGTTCTCTCATTCGAAGGCCTAACGGCTGTATGACGTTAGGCCTTCGGTTGTATAATTCTACCTCTGTGGGGTTAAATATGGAATCGAAAGCAGGGTTCGTAGGGTTGGATTTTAGCTTGACTATATACTGCATTGCAAGCTTTTTCATTCTTATATCCATGGGGAGTTCTCCAGCCTCCACATGGAGGCTTGGGATAGGTGATGTACGAAACGCGCCGAGACAGAGACGCAGGGCAGCATTTTGTATTGGTTCCAGTATTTTTAGGTACGACTTCCTTGCTGCTCCATATATTATGGATCCGTAGTCTAGCTTGGATCGAATTAGACTCCGATATAGCAGCAGCAAAGTATCTCTGTCAGCTCCCCAGTCCGTATGGCTGAGCACTCTAAGTATGTTTAATGACTTTTGGCATTTTCTCTTAAGTTCCTTAATGTGGGGGAGAAAATTAAATTTGGAATCTAGAGTGAGGCCTAAAAATTTTGTAGTTTTCACGACAGGGATCTTCTTTTTGTGTATAAATAGTTCAGGGTCTGGGTGGAGTCCCCTTAAATTACAAAAATGCATACTAACTGTTTTGGAGTCCGAAAATTTAAAACCATTATCGTTTGCCCAATTTTGAATTTTGTTTAAACATAACTGTAATTTTCTTTCTAGGGTGTTCATGTTTTTCCCATAAGTAAAAATGACAAAGTCATCAACATACAAAGAGCACTCTATGCCAGGGGACAGAGCATTTATGATGCTATTTATTTTTATGTTGAACAGGGTGACTGACAGAATGCTGCCCTGGGGTACACCCATTTCCTGGTCATGAGTGTCAGAAGTGGTGTTGCCCACTCGAACCTGAAATTTTCGGTCTTTCAGGAATTCCCCCACAAAACGGGGGAGATGTCCCTTAAGCCCCATAAGCTCCAGATCACGTAGAATGCCATGTTTCCAGGTTGTGTCATAGGCCTTTTCTATATCGAAGAATACAGCTACTAGATGTTCTCTTCTGAGTAATGCATTTCTGATACAAGCTTCCAGCCTTACCAGGTGGTCAGTTGTTGTCCGCCCTTGCCGGAATCCGCACTGGTAGTTAGAGATCACTTTGTTCCTCTCCAGGTACCAGACCAGCCTACTGTTAATCATTCTTTCCATGGTTTTGCAGATGCAGCTTGTTAGTGCTATTGGTCGATAGTTAGCTGGGTCAGAGCCGTCTCTTCCCGGTTTAGGTATCGGTATAACTGTGGCTTTCCTCCAGCTGTTTGGGAAAGCGCCTGTTTGCCACACACAGTTATAGACCCCTAGCAGGACTGCCAATGAGGGTTCGGGAAGGTGCTTGAGGAACTGGTAATGGATTTCATCTTCTCCAGGCGCTGTGTCATGTGACTTGTCTAGCGATTCCCTCAGTTCCTCAAGCGAGAACGGTTTGTTGTAGTCTTCATTGTTTTCTGACCTGAAATCAATGGAGTGTCTTTCCTCCCTGGTTTTGACTTTTTGAAACTCTGGCGTGTAATGTGCAGTGGATGACTTTTCTGCTATTGAGGATGCAAGGCAGTCAGCTATTTCTCTGGGGGACGTGACAGTTCGTCCTTGGTTTTTCAGATGCCCTATTGCATTTGATTCTTTCCCTTTGATTCGCCTTACTGCCTTCCAGACCGCTCTAGCAGAAGTTTTGGCATCCAGACTGCCGACAAAACTTCTCCAGGAATTCCTTTTGGCTGACCGTATGGTTTGTCTAGCCTTTGCTCTAGCTATTCTGAATAGCTTTAGGTTTTCCTGGGATGGATTTTTTATAAATGCAGCCAGTCGTTTTTTCCTATCGCCAATAGCACCCTTGCAGGCTGTATCAAACCATGGTTTGCTAGGCCGTTTTGGATTTGCGGAGGTTAGGGGGACAACTTTCCTGGCTATACTAAGTAGCTTGCTAGCAAAGGTATCAGCTGGGTTCTGCTCATCGAGGATATTTTCTGTAATATCCTCTGAGCATCTTTTTTGGAATTCTTCCCAATCGGCCTTATTCAGTTTCCACCGCTGAGGTCGTCCCAATGAGGGGAGATTGTTAGCAATGATGATTGGGAAGTGGTCACTTCCCCGTAGATCATTGCTAACTGACCATTTAAAGTCGTCCAGAAGTCCAGGGACGCATACGGTGAGGTCAATGCATGTGAGAGATCCAGTTCCTGGGTGCAAGTAGGTCGGTGATGCATCATTAAGTATGCATAAATCATGTTGGAGGAAGATATCCTCCAGCATACGGCCTCTTGTGTCGGTATTGTTGGAGCCCCACATGGTGTTATGGGCATTGAAATCCCCAAGGATTATGTAAGGCCGGGGGAGTTGTTTCAATAGGTCCTCCATGTCTGTTTGGTTTAATGGAGCGCCTGGTGGTAAATACAGGCTGCAGCAAGTGATAACCTTGTGAAGGGTTATCCTAGCTGCTACGGCCTGTAGTATGGTCTGTAGTTCAACCCTCTCATGGGGGATGCTATCCTTCACAAGGATACAGACTCCACCTGATGCTCTCTCTGCATCCTCAACATTCTTGCTGTAAGCACTGTAGCTTCGGAAGCTGATGCTATCTTTCAGAAATGTTTCCTGTAGACAGACAGCTACAGGAGTCTCAGAGTCCATCAGTAGCTGCATCTCCTCATAATTGGCCTTGAGGCCTCTGCAATTCCACTGTACAATTCTGGAATCCATGGCTTATTCTAGATGACCTACTTGGAGCTATTTGGCTTTGGGAGGCCCCCGGAGGGGTTTCCCTTAATTCCAGTGACCTTGGTATTTTTATTCTTGGGTTTGGATGGAGAGGAGGACAACCCCCTTTTGGGGGAAGTCTTTCTCTCTGGAGAGGGGAGATCCCTCTGGTTAGAGCGGAGGTTATTTCCTCCTCGCTCACCTCGGGCATCCTCTCCGCTTTGATTTCTCCCCTTAGGGAGTTGGTCAACCTCTAATTCGGTAGAGGTTGGGGTGTCTGACTGGTTTCTCTGAGGAGAACCTGTGTCAGACATGATGTCTCCGGGTTCTCCCGGAGTATTGGTTTTGACTAGCTGCTCAGTCTCCATGCTCTCATCAGCGAGCACAGAGAACCTGTTCTTTAGCATGACAACAGGGCTTTCTTGTTTCTTCAGAGGTGTGTTCTTTGGCGGTGTTTTCTTCTGAGTTGGAGGAGGAGGAGGGGGTGGTGGGGTCAATGTGTCCGTCTGTGTGGCTATGGATCTTCCTATCTTAGCAACAGCCTGGGCATAGGTCTTTGTCAAGCCGAATTGGCCTTTGGCTTGGGCCAATACAGCCGATTTCGCCTGGCTGAAGGTACATCCATTTCTTGCCTTGTACTCCTGCACGGCAACCTCCTGTTTCCACACAGGGCAGTCCTTGGAGTAGGCTGAGTGGCCAGCGTGACAGTTTGGGCATTTGAACTGGGCTGTGCAGCCCTTGTCCTCATGACCTTCTCCAGCACATCTGGCACACACAGTGTTCCTCTTGCAGACTGCCGCGCCGTGTCCATAACCCTGGCACTTGAAGCACCTCATGGGGTTAGGTATGTAGGGCCTCACTGGAACTCGTAGGTATCCTGCCTTCACATACTCTGGCGGTGTCCTAGTTCCAAATGTGAGGATAATAGTGGCGGTTTTGACCTCATCACCATCCCTGCGCCTGGTAATGCGCCGGGCATGGGTGACTCCTTCAATGCCCTCCACTATTTCCTTCTCGGAACATTCCAGTAGGTCCCTAGAGCTGATTACACCTCTGCTGGTGTTCAGACTCTTGTGTGGCATGACTTCCACTTGGAGATCACAGAGTCTTCTGCATCTTAAAAGCCCATCAGAGTGTATCTTGCTATCAACTTCTACTAGAAGTTCCAAAGACTTGTGTAGCTTAGACACACTCTTGGGCTCTCCCACTACTGACTTAAGTCCCTTGTAGATGACAAAAGGGCTCATCTTTGTCAGACTTTTCCCCTCCTCTGTGCACCTAACCACCAGAAATGATGGCCAGGTAGCACAGCTTTTTGTGGCCTCCTCCTTTCTGTCTTCCATGCGGCGTCTCTTGCCCAGACATAGGTCTGGGGCAAGTAGTTTTTTTGAAGTTTTTTTTTTCCATGGGTGTTATATATTAGTTCGGCACCTGTGCTCCCCACCCGCCATCGAGTCCAACAAGGGGACGGGCCATTCGGAAGTCCAGAATGAGCCCGCCAGGGCTACACAGGTGCTATACTCAGTCAGCTACTGCATCGGACATGTGTCCGATACAGCAGCTCCCTGATTGACCCTCTAGCCACCGCCCTCCAGCATAGGTCGAAGACCTATGCTGGTAGCTCGGCATGACCAGCCGGTTGACCCAGAGCGGGCCATCTGGGCCTCAGGTCTAGGGGAACTTGGAGCCAAAGTATTGTGTTGTGGTGGCTTATCCTCAGATAGCCATCACTCAAACACCAGGATCTCTTTATCCCCCCTTACCCGTCGCAGTCCACGGCAAACGGACTGGTCTAGGACGTAGTGAGATATTTAGAGATAAGGAGACAGAGTGATGATCAATGAAGGCAGATTGAGGAAAGGAGGAGGCAGACACAATGATAGAAAAGAAGTAGAGCACTTTTGAGCTCCAAAAGTGCTAAGGAAAGAGGAGCGCAGTTTAACGTCATGTCTCGGGACGGGAATACGACGGATGTCAAGCCAAAACAAGTCAAACAGCCTGAGTCCACTGCTAGCAACTCCATCAAGAACAGCAGTACAAACGACAGAAAACCTACTACAAGTAAAGCTACTTGTTCCTACTGCAAACGAGAAGGCCATAAAATTGACGATTGTTGGAAATTGAGGAAGAGAAACGAAAAAGCTCCTTCAAAAGTCAGCGCTTGCACAGTACAGTGGTCGGCGAGGTTTACTCCCTCATCATCAAGCCATATCAAGAATACCTCGACACCACCTGTTTCAAATGTATTGACTGTACAAGACTCTCCGAAAATGTCTCCACGGTGTTCAAATGACTCAAATGTGAGTTCTTCAAATTCATCTTTACGATGTTCCAATGACTCAAACAAGAGTTTTTCAAATACATCAAGCCGATGTTCCAATGACTCAAACAAGAGTTTTTCAAATACATCAAGCCGATGTTCCAATGACTCAAATAAGAGTTTTTCAAATACATCAAGCCGATGTTCCAATGACTCAAACAAGAGTTTACCTAATACATCACCCCGATGTTCCAATGACTCTAACCAGAGTTCCAATAATACATCACCCCGATGTTCCAATGACTCTATCCAGAGTTCCCATAATACATCATCCCGATGTTCCAATGACTCTATCCAGAGTTCCCATAATACATCATCCCGATGTTCCCATGACTCTATCAAGAGTTCCCATAATACATCATCCCGATGTTCCCATGACTCTATCAAGAGTTCCCATAAGACATCACCCCGATGTTTCAATGACTCTATCCAGAGTTCCCATAATACATCATCCCGATGTTCCCATGACTCTATCAAGAGTTCCCATAAGACATCACCCCGATGTTCCAATGACTCCATCAAGAGTTCTCCAAATACATCCACAAGATGTTCTACTGACTCAAGAAAGAGTTTCTCCACTGCGTCTCCTAAAGATGTCAATGACTCCAGCGAGAGTTCGACCCAAGTCCAGTCTGCATCAACCAAAATTGATGTTTTATTAGAGGATTTTAAGCCTTTCATTTCGGAAGGATTCGTATCACTACCCGGTGATTCTACAAGTCTACGACCTATCACCATTTTGAGAGACACAGGTGCCTCACAATCGTTACTTTTAGAGGGTATCTTGCCCTTGTCTAAATCATCATCGACTGGGAAGAGCATCCTGTTACGAGGCGTAGAGCTTGGATGTATAGATGTGCCTCTACATCTAATCGACATAAAGTCAAATCTCATTACTGGACCGGTTGTTGTAGGTGTCCGACAAACATTACCATTGGAAGGCATCTCGTTGCTGTTAGGCAATGACTTAGCAGGTGGAAAGGTGATAGCCGAACCCATCGTCACTCAAACACCCGATTTATCTGCCACACCCGAGGAAGACCTAGAGTTATATCCAGCGTGTGCAGTAACAAGGGCAATGAGGTTGAAAGCATCTCAAGAAGAGAACGTCGTCAAGGCCAACAGTAACCAAGATGATGTGGACTTGAGCACCACATTCTTTGCTTCTCTTGAAGAAGAACCAACGCCAAATTCTGAAAAGCCGGCATCAACTCGAAAACAGTTGATTGAGGACCAAAAGAAGGATCCAGAGCTCGCCAAACTCCGAGAAACCGCAATGACATCACAAGAGGCAGAGCTAGCATCAACGTGCTACTACATCCAAGATGATATGCTCTTCAGGAAATGGAAACCTCCAGACGCATCCAACGAAGAAGAATGGAGAATATGCCATCAAATCGTGTTACCAGAAAGATACCGAGCGTACATCATGAATCTGGCTCATGACACACCAATGTCAGGTCATCTCGGCATCCACAAGACATACCACAAGATTATGTCACACTTCTTCTGGCCACGTTTGAAGAAAGATGTCATCCAGTACTGCCGATCCTGTCATGCCTGTCAGATGGTTGGCAAGCCAAATCAAAAGATCCCTGTTGCTCCTCTGAAGCCGATTCCAGCCTTTGAAGAACCTTTCAGCAGAGTACTTATTGACTGTGTTGGTCCTCTCCCAAGGACAAAAGCTGGCAACCAATACCTGTTGACCCTTATGTGTGCTTCAACTCGTTTTCCTGAAGCTATTCCTCTAAGGAACATAAAAGCATCAAACATTGTGAAGGCCTTAATCAAATTCTTTACTCTATTTGGTCTACCAAAGTCCATCCAATCGGACCAAGGAACGAATTTCACGGCCAATCTTTTCAAGCAAGTCATGACTCAGTTGGGCATCAAACACTGCATGTCGAGTGCGTATCATGCCGAGTCGCAAGGCGCTCTTGAGCGATTCCATCAGACTCTCAAGAACATGATCCGAACCTATTGCTTTGAGCACGAAAAAGACTGGGACGAAGGAATGCACATGCTGCTGTTTGCAACCCGTGAATCCGTCCAGGAATCGTTGGGATTCAGCCCTTTTGACTTAGTCTTTGGCCATTCGGTGCGCGGTCCCTTGAAATGTATAAAAGAGACTTTGTTGTCACCAACAGCCACTGAAGGACTTTTAGACTATGTAATTAAGTTTAAAACTAGACTTTATGATGCTTGTGTTCTGGCCAAAAATAACTTACAAAACACCCAATCCAGCATGAAACGCTGGTATGATAGAAAGGCCCGTGTTAGAGAATTTTCTCCCGGGGATAAGGTGCTTGTATTTTTGCCCATACCAGGTCAACCCTTGCAAGCCAGATATTTTGGTCCCTATGAAATTGAGACCAAAATTAGTGACCTCAATTACACAATCAAAACCCCTGACCGTAGGAAAAAGACTCAGCTATGTCATATAAACATGCTGAAGCCTTATGTATCTCGGCCAGATCACTCAGATAAGAGTAATTGTGTTTTAAATACAGTCAAAAGTTGTTCAAATAGCCATGTTTCTCCTATTGATGATGATATTGTAAAGGAGAAATTTGGACAATACAAAATCCCTAATTCTTTTGTATTACAGAATTTGGATGTAAAACTGTCTCATCTGTCTTCGACAGAAAGGCCAGTTATCCTGAAGCTCATTAATGAATTTAATGACATTTTTTCTGATGTACCAAAACAGACTAATGTTATAATGCATGATGTAGATGTTGGCGAGGCTACTCCAGTCAAGCAGCATCCTTACAGGATTAACCCTGAAAAACTTGCCATACTTAGGTCAGAAATCAAGTATATGCTTGAAAATGACCTCATTGAACCAAGTTCCAGTAGCTGGAGCTCCCCACGTGTCTTGATACCTAAACAGGACAAGACTTATCGTTTTTGTACAGACTACCGTAAGGTAAATGCTGTCACAAAGACCGATTCGTTTCCTATCCCTAGGATAGACGATCTCATAGATCGTATTGGTGACGCTAAGTACATCACCAAAATAGACCTACTTTCAGGTTATTGGCAGGTTCCCCTGACTGATAGGGCAAAGGAAATCTCCGCCTTTGTCACCCCTGATGGTCTGTACCAATACAAAGTGATGCCATTTGGCATGAAGAATGCTCCTGCCACTTTCCAGAGAATGATAAATGCCCTGCTTGCTGACATGGAGAATTGCCACGCATACATAGACGATGTAGTAATTTTTAGCCAAGATTTTTCTAGCCATTGTAAACAACTGCATTGTCTTTTTACTAAACTGTTACATGCAAAAATTACTGTAAACCTGAGTAAGAGTGATTTTTGCCAGGCTTCCATCCAATACTTAGGCCATATTGTAGGACAAGGCCAGGTGAAACCTGTAATGGCCAAAGTAGAAGCTATCCAAGCTTTCCCTATCCCTGCTGATCGGAAACAACTCCGAAGATTTTTGGGAATGTCTGGATATTATAGAAAATTTTGCGAAAATTTTTCTGTCATTGCCAGTCCTTTAACAAACCTCCTGAGAAAGAACGTCCGATTTACTTGGACGGATGAATGTCAGAAAGCCTTTAACCAAATTAAGCAGATATTATCTAGCTCCCCCATTTTGATGGCTCCTGACTTCGGAAAACCTTTTAGGTTAGCTATTGACGCCAGTGACACAGGTGTTGGGTCAGTCCTTTACCAAGAAGATTATTTCCAAGTAGAGCATCCTATTTTTTTCTTTTCCAAGAAATTTAATAGACATCAAAGAAATTATTCTACTGTGGAAAAAGAATGTCTTGGGTTGATTCTTTCTATACAACACTTTGATTTTTATATCAGTGGGTCCAGATGGCCACTGGTTGTATTTACTGACCACAATCCCCTTACATTTATCCACAAAATGTCTGGCAAGAATCAACGACTTCTCAGGTGGAGTTTATTTTTACAAGAGTACAACCTAGATATTAAACACATAAAAGGCAGCGAAAATGTTATCGCCGATGCCTTATCTAGATTGTAAAAAGTATTTTGATGTATATTTTTTTTTATATATATCATGATAAATACATTCTGTAATGTAAATATTTTTTTTGTAATTCTAAAAAGATTTCCATTTCGTGGAAATGTAAACTTTTTATTTTTAGGGGGGAGGTGTTACGTATCTAGGCGTTGTTTTTTTTCTTTCGTTGACCTGTTGCGGTCGAGAGACGGGGAGGTTGTCTGCCCCTTGTGTAATAAGTTTTTTTTTATTCGTCAAGCCACACAGACAGTGACCGGTCCTTGACCTGTGTGTGTACCTCTGGTTGAAAGGAGGGTGGTTTTTTTTTTTTTCTTTTCTTCTGTCTCTTTGAAGAGCGTTCTAGATCTGGGTGTTGATGACTTTCTGTTCTAGAATATACTGGATATCGACGCGTGGTAGGTTATATAAAGACCGCTCGCGTAACGTTGACGGACAGACATACGGAGACAGCCGTGAGACAGAATAGCGGAGACATTGCGTGACCCGTGCGTGGTTAACCACTTGATCGTGTAAGTTAATATTTTTTTATGTAAGGCCTTGCTTGCTTGTATTTGTAATTACATTTTCAAACTCTTGTATTGTAATATTTTTACATGTCATTTTTGTAAAAGGGTTTTGGTCAACACATCAATTCTGTATTGAGTAAATGTTTATTTTTCTTTCTTGTAACTTTATATTTGATTAAACATTAAGTTGATAGTTTACCTTCCGATTTCTTGTGTCATTTTTTTTTGTTATTCATTGTAAGTCTTTGATTAAATTCAGACTTAAGATAAGTGACACAACTCCTTTTCTATTGTCACGTTCCCCTAGGCAAGCCATTTTAAAAATTAGAATTCAATTCGTAATACGTGACAAGTAGTAGAGAGGTAGACAGAGGAAGAGATGGGAATACAACATCGAAGAATGGACGAGACTGTCATGACAAACGACAGAGAGAAATGGAGAAAGGCGGTCGACAGATCATGTGTGGTGCCCCAACGTTTCGACTGACTAAGGTGAAGATGAAGTAGTGAAGTAAACAAGTAAAGGACACCTTTAGGACCTTGCTAGTATCAATGGGGCAGAAGAAAGACCGGAATGTCATTCTTTTTCTAAGGCTGACGGTTAACATTAACATTATTATTTCTGGCGGTTTATACGCTGTGGTCATTCACTGAATGAATCAATATGAAGGGAAAACAAAAGGCACAAGCCACTTAGTTCACATGAACTCTATAGCTCTGTTAGGAGGAAGAGGGTAGAGTAAGTGTACGTGTAAGTGTAAGTGTGTGTTTCATAGGTGATGGTGAGGGGAGGAGATTCAACGCGATTGGTTGATGACTGTTTAGTGCAAAATGATGAAATATAGGCGGAGACGATCTAGAGACATGAGTTAGAATTTGTTCAAATATTGGTTTATTTCATTATTATTAGATCTAGATTTCATCTCAAGTAAAATCTGGGAATCTTCGTATCAAAGTTATTTTGAGTTGTTGAAGTTATTTCAAATTGTACAATTAATGAAAATATAATAGGCTCCCTACGCTTACATCGATACAGTTGCACAAGCAATCTGGTGCTACACGTCAACGACCGACCAATAATAAGCTCATATATAAAAATTTGGTAATCATAGTTGATGATGGCCACAACCAGGACGCTTGGTGCTGCAAGACAAGACGCTGAAACAGTTCTTAACTAGATCTAAATATTTTAGGACATAAAGAAAGATCATTCAAACAATTTATCAAACACAGAGCCGGACTTAACCATTGCAGGGCCCTATGCGAAACGGAATTGCGCAGGGCCCAGTTTGGGTAGGGATACGGATAATGAGTGAAATAAAGTGTTTGTATTAGAAAATAAATTCTTCTTTGCATTTTATTCATTCTTTACTAGGTACAGAATTACTTTACGAGCCTTTTTGCGTGTATCGAAGTCATACTTTATATCATAAAATTTTGTTTTCTAGTTAGATCACGCTCAAAAGCAAGAATTACCAAATGTCTCAATCTATCTGAGAATTGTTGACCTCAAATAATTCTTCATTAGTTTGAGGCGCGAGAAGCTTCTTTCACCAGATTACACAATTACGGGTATTATTTCTTTAGCGCGTATAGGATTGGCGTTTTCCATATTGAATAACAACCCAAAATCACAATTTTGTCTATATTTCAGGAGATTTTTTATGAGTTTTCAAAAGATTTTAATAATTTCCAGAGATTTCCAGGACTTTTTCGTATGGTAAATCCTGGTAAATCAGGAGGCCGCGGGCAATCTGTTATAAATTATAAAATGGTTTAATTTAATAATTTACACCTAGAATTAGCGCGGGTCCTATGAAAGTGTGTGGCCCAATGCGGTCGCATAGGTTGCAGTGGCCTAAGGCCGGCCCTGATCAAACATAACTTTCCAATATCCATTTTACCTTGGGTACAAAGATCAAACATTCTGTCATGGCGGTGATCAACGTGACCATGCTGGCTTCCAGGGCGTAGTTGATTTCCGGCTTGTCTGAGGTTGCCATGACAACCACGACGCCGACGGGGCTCAAGACGACCACGTTGTAGATGCACAGAGCTATCCATTTGGAGTCGTTGAGTTCTGGACATGTGACCTTAATGACAACAATTGGTCAGTGAAGTTATTACTGAAACATCTACAGCATAAACTAACTAGAACTTTGCCACAATTCAGTGTCTCCCAAACTGTGTTCCGTTGAACCCTACTGTTCCGCGAGGCCTGCATATATGTTCCATGAACTGCTGGAATAATGAGCTAGTAGGCCACCACGTGAATTTACCTCTCTATAATCAAACGGGAGTTTTATTGTCTTAATGCTAAACTTTTTTTGTTCCACATCTGACGTTTTATTCTGCTCTGGATTTGTGTATTTCTTACTTCCGGGTTTTTCTTTCTTCTTCGCTATGTTTGTAACAAGATTAAGTCTGGATCACACAAATGAACCACTAGTGAACAGCTGGTCAAGATTAGCAGATCAGATGTTTGAATTCAGATTGTCTGCCCATGATTAGAATGCTATTGTAACCTAGTCATAGCATAGAGGCCATTAGAAATTACTATTTAGTACTGACTTGTCCTTGTACTTAATTTTTAGAATCTTAAAGATCATAAAGATTGTTGAAAACATTAAAAACAAAATCTGCTATAAGATATGAAGTGGAAGTAAAACCAATATATAGGTTAGTGCTTTTTTCCAAGAGTAGGAAATCTTCAACTCTGAAGGATCCGAAACATATAAAACGTACGAACCCTGTCAAAACATTTAGAAACAATACTTGTACTCACCTTGCGTGTCTGAATGGCTAGAAAAGTGCCAAACAAGACTTGTACTCACCTTGCGTGTCTGAATGGCTAGAAAAGTGCCAAACAAGACTTGTACTCACCTTGCGTGTCTGAATGGCTAGAAATGTGCCAAACAAAATGACGATTCCTTGAATAGCTAAGACAGCAGACGTAAAATGTAGTCTATATTTAGAATCACATTTTTGATACTGGTTGATATATTCAATGTCTTTGTCACTCTCCGACTGTGGAAGAATACAAACACTTTACAAACACACACACACACACACACATACATATATATATCTGTGACGTAGTTGACATTTTCACTGCCCCTCCCGTCCGTGACCTCGAGTCAGCTCTGCCAGATGAGCTCTTTATTTTATATATATATTGTATATTGTATATTGTATATATACGCACGTTTCTTCCTATTTCAATATTTCATTCGCCACACTTTTTAAACTGTTCTTTGAATCATTTGATAACTAGAACAAGATTAGAACAAGATTAGAACAAGATTAGAACAAGATTAGAACAAGACTAGAACAAGACTAGAACAAGATGGTTACATCTAAGGTCAACTACGGAGAAACAGGCTCTGCTAAAAAATATTTGACATTTTCATCTTTTTTTCACGTTTGGACCAAACATTTTATTATTTTTCTTATGTGAATGTGACAATGATATGATTTGTTATGTAGTCAAACAAAGTTGAACTTGGTGTACTAGACATTTCGTTGTACTTACAATATCATCTGAGAAATAGAGACATTGAGGCTCATTAACTAGTTACTTTAGTAAATCTAAATCTAAATTGAAAAATGTATTAAACTATTTATTAAAAAAAAGGTAAAACGATCCCGTGAGACCCATTAAGGGTGTATACATGACAACAAAATGCTTTTGGCACACTGCCTTCGCAAGCTTCCTTTACATGTCTACAAGGAAGGCAAAGGGCTGTCTTTAAAGGTGCTTCCTTTAGGTGTAGACGACATTGGCTCATCTCGTTGGGTAATGACTCTGTTGCCAACACAGCAGTTCAATCCTCCACGCAACTGTAAGGCCCAAAGGAACCGTATATAACCGACACAGCTTGGGGTCGCTAGATCTGCCAGTGTCTTTAAATAATGATTCTAAATCTCAGCGGTCATTTCAACTCTTACCCTAACCTAAGACTACTTGGTTCTCAAAATGAGAAATGCAACAAGCATACTAAAAAACAAACTTTTAAAATTACATTGGTCATCTAACTTTGACTTACTGGGGTAGTGCTTATGTTAAGCAATGTTGGAGCTTGAGGCGACGCCAGGACCCATCCTACCAGCATTAGATTATTGACTATAACAAGTACCGCCACTATTAGAAATAAACTGCCATCTTTCAACATCTGTCAAAATGTAGAAATGTACACCAAACTATAATCTTATCGTATTGAATAAAACCTTCGTTCAAGCATGTAAAAAAAACAAGGATTAAAAATAATACATCTTGAATATTTAAATTATATTCACAAATACAAGGACCTGAAGTAATACTCAAATTGAAACACTCACTCAGTCAAATCATATTTCTACTGGACATACTTAGTAACTTTCAGCCATTATATCGATATATCCGGTGTACAAGATACAGGAAGTTTTGATAAGCATGGTTTTGTTTTTCCAAATGAAATTACATTTTCTAAGCGCTTCTGTTTTTAGACACAAAGTAACTTCAACATTGAGAAAGCATTAGGTTTTCACTCCGTGACTTAAAAAGTATTTGAAAACAAATTGGCAACTAATAACAAGACTATCAAGAACTCACTTTTGTTTTGAGAACCTTTAGTTCAGTGGTAAAAATCTCGTAAACTCTCCAGGTCTTGGCAAACAAAGCGCCAAAACACAAAGAGAAACTCAGGATGAGTAGAAAGGTGTGAGCCTGAAAATGTTAAACAAAAATTGTGTACCTTGGAAAAAAAACAACAAAAGTTGTTGAGCTAGAGTCAGAATAATTGACTTGCATGAATCTATAAGGGGCTGCACTGCACAGCACAACATCACAAGATATTGCACATTACAGTATTACCAACTGCCCAACACTGAACAAAACGTTAATATAGATTTCAAAACCCTTTAGACACACTGCATGCTGCTGCACAGAATTATACGCCACTGCAGGACATTACATAATAGTGGGTAATATTTTACGACCTAACAAGTTACTGGACACTACTTTACGATGCTACAAGTTATACTAGACTGTAACTAGACCATACTTTACGATACTACTAGCTATATTGGACACTACTGTAAGATACTATAAGTTATACTGGACACTACTGTAAGATACAATAAGTTATACTGGACACTACTGTAAGATACTACAAGTTATATTGGACACTACTGTAAGATACTACAAGTTATTTTGGACACTACTGTAAGATACAAGTTATACTGGACACAACTGTAAGATACTACAAGTTATAATGGACACTACTGTAAGATACTACAAGTTATATTGGACCCTACTGTAAGATACTACAAGTTATATTGGACACTACTGTAAGATACTACAAGTTATACTAGACCATACTGTAAGACCCTGACCTACTGCAGAATGTTTTACGATACTACACACTACTGTATATATGTCAGGTTCTATTCTTTGCTTGGCTTGGCTCGTTAGGGGTTACTTACAATTATTACAATTAAGAACAATTATTACTAAACACACTTCAAATCAAACTCCAGATATCCACGAATAACAATGATACTTTAATATCCAATAAGGCACACAATGACATCGACTCTCAGGAAATATAAATACATAAACACCAGTCCAGGAAGCAACCGTCCAACCTTCCTGGACCGGGAACAAGATTTCATTAACTGACACACTCTCTCGCACATTCAACGCAGACTAAACCATTCAGTTCATAACACGTGCAAGGCTTTTCACATGCATAACCTGGGCCTGAGAGTACATAATACAAAGGGATATAACTATCATATTAAAATATCAACAAAGTAACATATTCACTCTCGCCATACCTCCCCCTGATAATATACTGCATCAAGTTATTTATGGAATCGAACTCCACGTTTTTGTTGTAAGAAAATCACAGTACTTTTTACAAAGCTTATATCAACTCACTCTGTTTGTGTGTCTGGCCAAAAGTTTGTACACATTATTTCTCCGACACCCAATCTCGGATCAAGCAGAAATTGTGCACAAGTATTTCTTTTACCTGACAACACAAGAATCAATTAAAAAAAATAACCAATTAGCTAATTAACTATTGTTAATAAATTACTTTGTTTGGTATCTCAAACACGGGAAAGAAATAGTAATTGACTGAAGTGGTGGAATAAGCTGAATTTGTCCCCTTTATATTATGCTCCCGTCACAGGCTTAGTGAACACAAACATAAAATAGAAACAATAGATAACTATACAATCTGTCATGTTCGTAGACTCTTCGCTAGAAGAGTGGTTACCGCGTTGGCTTGAGAAGCCTGAGAAAAGTTTGAATTCAGGTTGTTTAATTTTATTTCTATTTGTATAAACACTTTTTTATTGTTAGTCTAGATCTATTACAAATTTAATTACATGACTGATCCAAACTAATTGATACAAGTACGCTTAATATAAGCTTTGTTGTTTTTTTTAAAGTATTTTTTAAATGTTTTTCTTGTTATACTTTTGTTTTAAAGTGTCGCTATGGTTACTTACAACACATGCGACATGAGCTCCAGAGCTGGCGTAGTCCATGATAAAGACTGTACTATAGGCCATCAGACATCCAATCAGGATTACATTGTTAATATTTGGGGAAGACATTTTGACGATCCTGTTGACAAAGTATCGATACTAATACATTGGGGGAAATACATTTGTCGATACAAAAGTGTTCAGGAAAGATCAAGTCAGAAATCGACAATGTTGGAATGTTGTTGAAACGAGAAAGTGTTCTCAATCTACTGCGTGCACGTGGGATTCAACAGAATGAGAAGCCCTGTTGGTTAAGCGCAGTCTAACATCCCCGACCCCGACCATCGGAGCGAGGTGTGGTCTTTCTCTGGCTTTGTTGACATTTCAGAAGCAACAAGTCTGTAACAGAAATGTAGAGCAAACCAACTGACCTGTGTTTCCTCTTTGTGACGTTAAACACCAGCAAGGCCAAGGTCAGCACGATACCAAGACCAGAAACGCCACAAAAGATGTATCTATATTTACAATTGATGTTGATTAATTTAATCTTCTGCTGGACACCGTCCACTGGAGTTTTACCTGGACATTGAACAAGTGTATTACGTTTCTTTAATCGATTTTGAGTTAGGCTTTTTATGAAATGAAATGAAACAAATATTCTCATCAACTTTTAATCAGTGAAAACAAGAAAGACATAGTGCACTGGATGTAGTCTAGAAAGTCAGTTTTGGAGTAAGTTCCGCACATATATGTATATATATATATATATATCTACAAATGTACAGTCTTTGGGAGTTTGGTGAATTCATCATTGTTTGAGTTTCAAAAATGACGTACCCTGAGACCACACGATGGCTGATTTGTTTAGAAAACAAGACCAACTGTCTGTATCATTCTTCTTGGTGCAATTTCCAATGACTGTGTATTTATCATGACCATCTTTACCTGTTAGGTAGGAGCAGAACAATAAATCGTTGGATAAAATCTTGCTCTAGGAGAAGTTCTTTGGTCCAATCAAATTTTGTTTCTAATAACTTTTTTAAAAACATATTTAAAAGTTCTTTGATGAAATTTAAGCGTCACGTTACGTTTATTGAACTAATTAAATTTTTCTTCAAATGACTTTAAAAAAAAATCAAAACTTGTTTTAAGTGAAATTCTTTGAGTTACGGCTACAACGCTTCACTGGCTCTCCATTGTTTACTGTTATTCACGTTCAAAGACAAGAAACTGTATACTGTTAAAGTAATAAACTTGTTTATGGCGACTCTAATAAGATTGTGACTTGCCGAAGTGGGCGCTACTTTGTATGTTCATAATAAAGAAATCATAAAGAGACAGCCTTTAAATGGATAATTAAACTTTTAATAACTTACACTTTGCCTGACATATTACTAATAAAAGTTGTAATTTTAAAGACAGAAAACAAATCAGACAGATCAATGCAGTCTTATAAAAAAGAAGAAAAAGTGGATGTGGATATCATTTATTGCTACAGGAAAAAGAAAGTATTAGTTTGGTTTACAAGTATTATCTCCTTTATCTGTGGTAGTTATCAAACCAATCACCGCCAGGGGTATTTTAAAGTTTGTTTAATCGATTGGTGGTGCAAGTATTATGATAACAATTTCCTCCATTTTTTTCTATTCAGTGATGCCCAAAATACGGCCCGGGGACTAAATCAGGACCGCGAAGTGGTTCTATTCGGCCCGCCGAATCGTCGACACAAAGTGTAGAAAATCCCCCCTCCAAAAAGAAAAAGGTTGAAAAAGGTATCTTTACCTTTAGGGCCTTCACTTTTTCTCTGATGGATTGGTACCATGACCATTGTTTGGGTGTTTATGAAATGGGACTATGAATGTAGAATCTAGGAAAAGTGAACGGATTGTTAGTTTTTGGTGGAACATGATAGTCAACCAACATATTGGATTTGAAATGAAAAACAACACAATAAAAAAGGAATTCTAAAACAAACATGGCGGCATTCTTGGTTTGAGCACCGAATACAAGGTCGTTAAACTATACTTTGGAGGATGGATGGAATAGTTATCAAAAAAGAGATTAGAAAATGAGTCGGTGGTAACGCTAGATACAATGTTGATTACATTTGATTAATGTCTCTACTATTAAGCAACATTTGATTATGCATATTAAAGCAATTAAAGATGCCTTGTTTCACTTGAATTGTTCTACTACTTTTTGTCGCGCATGTCTGCTCTGATTAGCACAGCACAACAAATATTAAAATTAATCAATCAAGTCTCATAATAGCAGACATTTCTTTTATTAACTATAAAATAAAATACACTTTAAGCTGGCGAATTCCACCATAAAGAATTACATAATATGTTTCTCAAATTGACTTATATCCATAGACATAAATAAATATAGACTGGAAGTAGGAAGTTATTTGTATTTGGGGGGAGTCAAATATGTTTTATGTACTACATCTATGTGAACAAAAAGTGGCGGCAACTGAGCTATAAATTCTAGGACTAACATTTCAGCCAATATATAAAGTACAAAACTGCCATATTCCCAATATTTTGCCTTTGCTTCATAATCATAGACATAGGCAAATATATATAGGTTTGTGATGTGGATCTGTGTTTGTTGACATGGCTTCTTTATTAATGTATGGCGGTCGTCTTATCGATTCAAATTGTTAGAATTAGTTTTTAGTCAAAAAAGTCAAAGAAAATGAGCAGAACGTGCTCTAATGTTCGTAGTACGACAGGCCAAGGGATAAATTCTAAAGGTTGAAAAAAAAATTGAATATTATACACACACAACACAGTAACTTTCAGTTTCAGTAAGTCAGAATAATTTAGTATCACTGTGACTGTGACTGTCACTAATTTAATATTGATAGATCTAAATCTGATTAATATGACTAATATTTGTAATAACTAGGTCTAACACTTTTCATACTTTTTACTACTAACTATTAAACTAGTCAGTCTAACATCTATGCATGCAGGCTATAGACTAGATCTAGTATAAGTATAGACAGGGCCGCCGCTACCTATTGTGCAATGTGTGCATTGCACGCAGGCGGCCGACTGTAGGGGGCGGCCAAATCATAATTCTAAGGTTACTTTTAAAAAAATTAGTTAAATAGAGGAAAGAAAACTAAAATATTTAAAATAAATTTAAATTATTCCATTATCCTTTGAATATATAAACGACATTCCTACATAAGAAATTATTTTGGAAACTAGAACTAATAAAATAGAGCAGCGTGCGAGGGATTTTACACGGTTTTGCATAAGCGCCTGCTCATTTCAGGCCTTGAATTTTTGCAGGTTGTTTGTAATATTTGTTTTTGAGTCAAATTGCCATCCTATAAGTAGATCTATTATTACTATTATTAGATAGTCAATTTAAAAAAATCACTGGGGGGGGGGGGCGCTAGTTCCTCTCCTATGGAGGGAAAGGGATGCAACGTCCTGACAAAAAGGGGTGTTAAGGAGTGAAGTGTATGTGTTTCCTAAGCGCGGTGAGAAGAGGTGAAGTGATTGATTGGTTGCTTATGCAGTGACGATGATGAAATTAACGTGCCTTGTGTAAATGTGAGACGATCTGAAGACATGAACAAGTAAAGACTTTATTTTTCTTGTGAGCTAGAGTTTGTCTATATATTTCATCTCAAATTGAATCGCGAATAGCGAAGACGTTTGTTCAAGTTATTCAAAGTGTATTTATTAACCAATATAAAACGCCTTCATCGGTTCAGTTGTACTAGTCGTTTAGAGCTACAAGCCAACAATGGACCAACAACGGGGGAGGGGGGTGGGCGGCAAAAAAATAAAAAAGGTCCAGACTTGAGCGGAAACCTGGCGCATCTTCAATTCTATCTCCGCTTCTAACTCCGCTTAAAAATGATGTAGGCAATACAATTTAAAAAAAAAAAACCCAACACTCTTCAGTGAACTTTCATGGCCCAACTTTGGATTTTATACAGTGTTCAATTAATATCAATGAAAAATAAAACCTAAAAATTGTGAAGTTTTCATCGCTCCCCTGGGCTCCAGCTTCTAAAGGGGTTTCAAACGAAAATGTTGCTGTCTAGGGAGTCGCTACCCGGGAATATAAGAAACACTGTCTTACTATGTTTTATTTCAAGTCATTGTTTTAGTGACTTGTACTTTCGATTATTTACTTTGTATTCAACTGTAGAAAAATATTGAGCGCTGAATCGCTTCATTTGTTGGATTAATTTATAGGCAGCTCTGAATCCGCGTATGTCATATATGATTGTGGATACAATGCACATCTCTCCAAAATACAATGGTGATGATTATCATGAAAGTGTGCAGAACGTTGAAAAGGTTCCAACAACAAAGGCTTTTGTATTTCGAACTTTTGTTTCGGATTATACTTTCACTTACAATAACAAACAAGTTGACATGTCCACGTCCAGACCATATATCACTGTTGAGCAGTCAAAGTTATCGAGATATTCTATATAGATCATGATCAATGGACCTCATTCACCAATCGTAAACAAACAACATTTAGCCACGTGGTTCATCTATCTCTTCTATAGAAATTACGTAATACACACTGCCTGTCACGTGACAGTTTTTTTTCATTGTTTTATCAATATTATCACGGCTAAATGTTGTTTGTTTACGATTGGTGAATGAGGTCCATTACACTGTTCATTGTAATATACCTGCGCAGCTCATCAAATATAATCGTCGCGCATACACGAGCATATGTGAGTAGTCAGAACGAGATCAGTTTTTAATGTTTATCATAAAGAACCAAGATTCTTATTTCTAAATCCGAAATTGTTCCTAGTGCATGATTTCTAGTTGTACTTGAGGGGTACAACAACTGTGCGAATATGAAATGGCAAAATGGAATGGTTAACAAAAGATAGATTTAAATTAAAATGCACTTTTGGAACAGTGTCCAGCTATTTCTTCTTAATGGATTTTTTTTTCTAGAAAAAAAAAAAGTGGGGGGCGGCATTTATAAAATTTCGCACGCAGGCGGCCACAACCCTTGCGACGGCCCTGAGTATAGATTATAGATCTAGTGACAATCTAGACAATCTAGTCCTACACTATTTATATACTAACTATAGACTAGACTATACAGATTACAATTATAGTTTATAGTATAGTATAGTAGTATATTACTAGTAGTAAGTAGTATTTTTTTACTATAGTATTTATATAGACTAGATCTAAATCTAGTATTTAAAACTATTTATAATTATTTTAATTATGTAAATTTTATAGTAAAAAAACATGGCATATATAAAATCTAGAATTCTAGAGGTATATAGGTTATGGCTGAAAAAACAAACAAATTATAAATACTTTTAATTTTACACTGCTCATAACTGCTGTATAACTCATACAAACGTATCTGAGAATACTTATTGAGCCAACTACACTAGACATCCATACAGTTCAAGAACATGGCGACTACAAATAACTGACCATGTGGTCACCTCCTAAAACGAGATTTTCTTCCCATAATTCTTAACTCTCCCGTGCAATATCAAGATCCTTATAAACAAGTGTACCCCGTGCTTCACGACTAGTCCATGCCACTGGCCAACAAACAATGGTGTGACAATTAAGTCTAGAAATGAAGCCTTTTTTTACGTAGGGGCAAAAAGAAGACAAACTTCAAACATCTCACGAATAAATGCAAGTACTAGATCCACGGGCTTCTAACAAAACAGTCCTAGGCCAATTTCATTTTGCTTTTGCCTATTCATTTATGTGGCCCGCGACACGCGTGTCAGAAATTCAAATGGCCCGCAGGTTGAATTAGGTTGGGCATCACTGTTCCAAATTGTCTCAAGCAGTAAGAGTCATGTAAATTCTTTCGTGTTTGTTTGTTTGTTTAGTTTTACAAACGTTTCTATATAGTTATTGATGAATTTTCTCTGAACACCGCTCTTCACAAATGACATCCATGCATCACATCAGTTCAAAGACCTAACTAGACTGTCGAAAGATAATCCCAAGATTGAAGGCACAGAGCCGAGGCTCTGATCATCGGTTCAGGGCCGGATTCAAGGGAGGGCAGGCGGGGCTGCTGCTCAGAGAACTCCGCAAGACAGGGGCCTCCACACATAATTTTTTTAAAATCTAAATTTAGACGCTTCAGAAACTTTTACATTTTACTTTTTTTTCCCCACATTTTTCCTGACAATATTTTTAATGCTACGGTGAACAAAACTATCGTGGTCAAGAAGTGTCCACTTGTAACGTGAGCGTAATATATAGATGTAGATCCGGATTTACGACAGTTCGTCAAACCAAGGTTGAGCACAGTAGCAAAATGTACTTGAAATAAAAATATGCATAATATATATAATGAGATGAAATTAAATTTACAAGTAATCTATTTCTTTCCTCTAAAATATCGCGTGCTTTTAGATATACGTATTATTAATTTGGCAGGTTGGGGAAAGTGACGTGTGTTCGGCTGGTTTAATGTCTAGGGGATGATTATTTTTTGAAAGCTATCACACACCAACCCGTCAGCATATAAATCGGGAGCAGGCACGCAACGAGACAAGCAATGACAGAAAGATACAAAGTTAAAATAGAAGAATATTTATTTACATAGAAGAATTAAAAGGGGGAGGGTTTGCATCTATCTCTTGTTACGTATCTAGGCATTGTTACCTAGATACTATTTTTTTTTCTTGACCTGTAGGTTGTCTGCCCTTGTGTAATAAGTTTTTTTTTTTATTTTATTTTTCGCGGCGAGTCAAGCCACACAGACAGTGACCGGTCCTTGACCTATGTGTGTACCTCTGGTTGAAAGGAGGGTGTTTTTTTTTTTCTTCTGTCTCTTTGAAGAGCGTTCTAGATCTGGGAAATTGATGACTTATTTGGTTCTAGAAACTACTAGATTTGTCTTGATATCGACGCGCGGTAGACTATAAAAAGACCGCCCGTGTAACGTTGACGGACAGACATACGGAGACAGCCGTGAGACAGAATAGCGGAGACATTGCGTGACCCGTGCGTGGTATACCTATTTACCGTGTAAGTTAAGATTTTTCTTTTTCAAGGCCTTGCTTGTATTTGTAATTATATTTTCAAACTCTTGTATTGTAATATTTTTACATGCCATTTTTGTAAAAGGGTTTTGGTCAACCCATCATTTCTGTATTTAGTAAATGTTTGTTTTTTCTTTCTTGTAACTTTATATTTGATTAAACATTAAGTTGATAGTTTACCTTCCGATTTCTTGTGTCATTTTTTTTGTTATTCATTGTAAGTCTTTGATTAAATTCAGACTTAAGATAAGTGACACAACTGCTTTTTCAATTGTCACGTTCCCCTAGGCAAGCCATTTAAAAGTAGAATTCATTTCGTAATACGTGACACTCTAATCAATAATATATTTAATCATCACTCTTGCACTTAATAAGAGAGTATGTCACTTTGTCTTCTGAACTTAGCTGGCTGTCCTGCTTGGGTCCCAGCTGGCTGTGTCCTGACTTGAGGTTCTGCAGCTGGAGGTGGCGCTCTTGCGGGTAGAGGGACGCCGGTGATACAGTTCTCGTGGAGTCTCAATCCAAAGTTCTAATATCTGTAGTGGGCACAGTAGGGCGGGTGGCCGGCTACCGTGGGCACAAGTGTTTTGCGGGCAGAGCGGATCTGCCGTGGGCAGCGTAGTCAACAGGATAAGTCAAGTGAGTTGCGGAGGGTTTGGCGTAGCTATGACGTATCGCACAGATTCTGGGTCTATAGGGACGTCGTACCTAATAAGTTGACAGGTGGACTGTCGAATAGGCAGGCAAGTAGAGCCGATAGCACCAAGTAAATAGTTGAGTGGATTCCAGTAGGCAGGAGATGATACTAAATATCAAATAGGCAATTGACTAGGCAGACAATGCCAAATAAATAGGCAGGTAAATAGGTGATCCAAACAAATAGGCAATAGTTGAATAGTGTCGAGTAGACACTGAACAGCAAATAGGCAGACACCTGAGGGGGGCTGCGGATAAATAAAGACAAGTTAGGACATGTCTCTCGTGCATCTTATCGATGCCCTCGACTGAGGTGCATTCATCAGATTGGTAAAATTGCTTTAAAGCACAATGGGGAGATGATGACAAATGAGATTTGGAAAACAGATGGCTGATAGTAGCAATATAAAAATGTACATAAAAGGGGAAATAATAATCTCAAATAAACAACACAAGTTGGAAGAGAAAAAGGGGGGGGGGGAGAAATGGGCGGTGGTCAGCGATCATGACGGTTTGTTTACATACGACCGTCGGCCGAGAACAATGGAGCGCGCTTGAATGGAGAGTGTGTCCGTTCAAGGGGCGCAACTCTCGTTAGAGTAAAATAAGTAAAGGGAAGATAATTCATATCTTTTTTCTAAGCACAATATTAGTGCGATAGTAAAATTATCAAGACGGTCAGCCGAGATAAAGGAAATAAAATAAGATGTACAAATATATACACGGTTGCATCAACGATCAATTGAGCAACGTAGCATTAATAGATTAATGCAATACATAAATATATACATATGCCATGTTTATGTTTTCTACTTACGACAGTGAGAAATACACAATGCACTAATTAAATATAAATGAAATAATAAAATACACATGATAATATTCAGTGAGAAATATACACAAAAGTAATTAAGATGGAACTTGTGATTAAGTTCGGCTTACCACCAGGTATCCTCTAGGAGTAAGAATAAATGATAGTCCAGACTCGATTGCTCAGATAGAATGAGAAAATAAGAGGGTCTGGCTTGATTTAATCTACCTTATATAGGCCGGGAGATAGGGGCGGAAACAGGAAATGTCCTAGGCTAAGAATTATCTTACACGTGGGTGAATCCGACAAGAGTCGCACCTGGGAGTGTCACGAGGCGTGTTGACCCGAGTAATCTCTTTGATCAAAGAGAGACGTGGGAGAGGGGGGGGGGAGAAAGATTGGTTTGCATTCCACCCAAGGTGATGTCAACAGCGATTGTCAGACATCCGGCCGGTAAGACCAAAGAGATTGCGTGTTTATCTTTCCCCGATCAAGGGCAGATAAATGAAAGGTGGTGGACCAAGTCTAGCCTGAAGAGGAAAAGGTGGGGAGGGTGGAGAAATTGGGGATAGAGCGGAGAACTAATTAAAATAATTAAAATAAAATAAAGACATAATAGTAAATAATGATTAATGCTGTGATAAATTTGAGTGACTCTGACAGCAAGCTTTTGACTTGTCACATTAATAAGTGGATTTTTAAAAAAAATCTTTGAAAATGTTTATGTGTGTGTGTATGTGGGCTCAACAAAAATCTTGCCCTGAGGCCTCCACATACTTTGATCAGGACCTTGATCGGTTATTTATTGACAATAACTAAAAAAAAACAATGCCAGTTACACAACAATACGTTACACAAGCTATAGCTGTCTTCCTAAATGTATTCAGTTGAATGATCTAGGTATCCAAAGTAATATTTGGCACAGGCAAGTAAAATCTGGACTTTAAAAAAGGGCCTCATATCTCAAACATCTTGAAAACATTTTCAAATAAAGAAGAAAGCTAAAGAAATGAAGATGAATGTTTGTTACATTCTAATTAGCATAGAACGTTGAATTCTCTTGATTAGACTATTATGTTACTATAGTTGGGATCTATTAGACTTCTAGTTATGTACATGTAATTACAAATACAGTGAGAGGTGTTTTTTTTTTTAATTTTAAAATGTTTTTTATTCACTAAGTTGGACTTTTGTTTCTTATCTAACAAATGTCATCTGGACAGGAGATGTCATTGAATCTAACATTTGTCATCTGCACAAGAGATGTCATTAAAGCTAAAATTCATGCCTACATCTGTTATTGAGATATGGCAATGATGTTTTCAACTAGACTTACCTTTGTTATACTGAGATATGGCAATGATGTTTTCTCGCTCGCCATTTGGATTGAAGTGGAAGTCTCCAGAAAGAGCCTTGAACGTCACGTTTTTCATGCCTTCGTGCAAAAGGCGGGAAAACTGTGAGTCGTTGTAAGTAAAATTTTCTAGTCGTCTGCTGTCATCTTGAAAGATATTGCAAAAGTAAAAAAATAATGTGAAAACTATTAGATGTATCCATATTCGACTACAGTTAGTGTCGCATATGATTATTACGATATTCGATTTTTTAATAAATTAGCATTTAATTAATTTCAGAGCATCTAAAACATACAAGACCCAGTTCAGTATGTTAGTGTTCTCAAAACAGTGTTGAAATAAAAAGCAAAGTTGATCTCAAAACTGAAGAGTCGCATAAGTCAGGGTTTCAAATTAACGTCTAATCATCTGATCTGCTGTTTAGACTTATTTAACATATTCATTTAAGAACCGAGGGAGGTTCCTAGGATTAGAATCTGAACCTGATACTTTAGATTACACAAGATCTTACAGAGGGATATGGACAGGGGCGGACTGGGTATCAAAATAGGCCCGGGCATTACCATATAAACCTGCCCACAAATGGCATGTCATATATTTTCGGTGGGGGGGATTTTCACCCCACTCCGCAATTTATATATATATATATATATATATATATATATATATATATATATATATGTGTGTGTGTATAATGTAATTAACCTTCATGACATTCGGAGCTTTCATTCTTTCAAACGTTTTTTTTTTCTAGCCTAGAATACTATCTTCCTATAATTAGTGGAAAGACAGTAAACACCGCCAAATGGCAGCTAGGAAGTCCGGGGGAGCGCTGTGAGCTCCTCCTAGTGGGGTCCGGGGCTTCGCCCCGGAACATAGTATTATTTCCGCTATTTTAAGCTTTAAAAATGCATATTCTGAGGTATCAACAGTGCAATTAGCCTGCTACTCTTCTGCTTAAAAAATTCAAAAACCATATCTGCTATTCAATGGAGTCCAGCGACTGGTTGAAAATGATAAAATGCTTTAGTTTTTGTATTGGAGGGGGAAGGGAAACCACAAAACCCCTTTTGGCTAAACTCATGAAATTTGGTGACTGTAGTTTGCTAAAGTTGGCTGCACTGGGGCAGTAAGTAAAGTTTCCCTTTCAGACAATGAGGTCTGAGGCAAGTGATGGTTTGAAGACCCTCCCCTCCCGGCTACGCCCATGTGTTATATTATAGGTGTAAGCCTAATTCTCTACAAAATATATACAGTTTGATAACGCATCGAAAACTGGATGTATGCATTCGTAGGATTACATAATGTATACTATTTATACATGTATGTAGTCTGAAAACTATAAACAATACAATAGCAGCCTAATGAGTTTGAAGCTTTTTGGTATTACAGTAGAACGTCGTTTATCCGACTCAATTGGGACCGGACACCGTTCCGATACGCGATTGTTCGGATAACCGAAAACCGAAGCGATCCATGCAGTATATGCAACCGGACACTATACGAATATTGAAAATCATCACATGCGGGACACGTGCGTGAAGAACGAGCAAAATAGGTGACAAATGTCGCAATTTTACCTTTATTGTGGAAAATAATCACTTATTTTTCGTATTCATACAGTATATGTGCATTACAGTACATGTGGTTGATAAAAAAAAAAAAAACTGGTCCGGATATTTGACGCTCCGGATAATAAACGTTCGGATAAACGACGTTCTACTGTACTTATAGATTACAGACATTTCTTCAAAAAATAAGATTGTTACGTCTTACGCATTTCATGTGTCAATCTAGTCATGTATGTTGATCTGTGACTTAAAATATGCTAAATCATTGGTTTTCCTGGCTGACTCAGGCAACCCATTCCATTAAAAGACAAGAGAAAGTAGAACGGTTAGAGAGGCACTTACTTAATGTGAAAAGCTCTTGCTTGAAAATATAAAACTCCTTTCATTAAATATCGGATGTGACAGCGCTATATGAATTATTGTAATTATTGTAATAATTTTCATCATTAATGACTTCATACTAAGTTGCTCGACCGACTAACCCACTCTTTAGTGGACGAGGTCTTATCTGAAAGCCAACGTGGTTTCAGAGCCGGTAGAGGTACATCTGACATGATATTTGTTCTGCGACAATTACAAGAAAATGCAAAGAGCAAAACTTAAACCTATACGCTGCCTTTGTGGACCTCACCAAGGCTTTCGACACAGTCAGTCGCGATGGTTTGTGGAGGATTTTAGCTAGGCTGGGATGCCCACCTACGTTCCTTTCCATTCTCAAGCAGCTTCACGTGGGACAAAGAGACCAGATCAGACACAATGGTGCCCTTTCTTATTACTTCCCAATAGAAAATGGTGTGAAGCAGGGCTATGTACTTGCTCCTACTCTATTCGCTATCTTCTTTGGCGTAATGCTGGGTCAAATGAGGCAGCGATTGCACGAAGGCATCTACATCCGGTTTCGTTCTGACGCAATGTGTTCAATCTTCGACGTCTACTATCCCATACAACAACAAATTAGATGGTCATAACGGAGCTACTCTATGCCGATGATTGCGCCCTGCTAGATCACAATGAACATGACCTCGAGAACGCGGTAAACGAATTTGTATACGCTGCCGCCTCTTTCGGTCTATGTATAAACCTCGGGAAAACAGACGTCATGTTCCAGAAGTCCCCCAATAAAACATACTCAGCCCCAATGATCACCGTAAACGGACAGCCCCTTAATGTGGTAGACCACTTCACATATCTAGGTAGGATAGTGTCAAATGACGCCTTACTTTCAAGAGAAGTTGATAACCGTCTGGCCAGGGCTAGTAGCGCTTTTGGACGCGTTCAGGCGAGAGTTTGGCGGAACAGATCGCTCCGCCTGTCTACAAAAATCAGTGTCTACGAGGAGGTGGTTCTCTCAACCCTTCTGTATGGCTCTGAGCCATGGACACTATACAGGAAACATCTAAGACTTCTTGAGCGCTTCTACCAAAGATGCTAGCGCTCTATCATGGACATACGGTGGCAAGACCGCACTACAAACAGCGATGTCCTCTGCGAACGCCGGTATGGACAGTATAGAGGGACTTCTTTTGGTCCGACAGTTACGCTGGGTAGGGCGCGTATCCCGTATGGGAATCGAACTTATGCCAAAGGCAGTCTTTTTTTGTGAGCTAAAAGGTGGTCGATGTAACAGAGGCGTCCCACGGAAACGCTTCAAAGACCAGCTTAGGCGTCAACTTTCCTTGGCTGGCGTAAAAGAGAGCACCTGGTTGAATGCGGCCTTAGAACGAGACAGTTGGAGGTCACTCACGAAGGCCGCGAGATACACATTTGAGACCAAAAGAAAATCTGCTGCCGATGACAAACGCAGACGGCGAAAGTAGAATCTAAATCGACCACCTGCGGACAATGGCTATGTTTGCCCTGGATGTGGCAAAATATGTTGGTCTGAGCTGGGGCTGCGCAGTTAAGGGAAATACTGCATGCCTCACTAATCTTCGGACTCGAAGACTAGCCTTATTATTATTACTAAGCATAAGTTTGCCATTGATTATAATAGTATAAAAATTGATTTAGATCTAGATTTATTTTTTTTTATTAAATATTTTAATTAAGTGTAGTATTTTTAGATCTATGTTATTAAAAATAAACAAAAAGAAACTTACTTTTTCTTATCAAATCGCAGAAAGAAGAGCTTTATACCCTTATTGAGCTGTGAATAAGTAGGGTGGTTTGCAATTTCGCAATTTCATTGGAACCATTAACAGACGGGGGAGGGAAGGAGCAAAACAAAATGGGAGAGCCATCAAAGGTCCATGCCGACCAGCAAAATGATGAGGCCAAACACAGCCTCAAAGACATCAAAGCAGTCCATGCCGCTCGTGCATTGCGGAAAGTACGGTCTAACGTTTTGCAAATGATAACACAAACAGTGTAAAGTCGTTTTTTTTTTTTTATATTCTTGATGAATTTCAAACAAAGTTAATTGTAATAAGAATTTAAAAAAAACAACAAGAAAACGTGTTCGGGCCTTTGTGTCTTGCTGCTGTCACTTTTTTAAAAAGTTGCCTGTGTTAATTTTTTTTTTCTTTGGTCGCGACCTGACCGGCCAATTTAGTACCGGCCCACCGGGCATTTGCCCGTTTGTCCATATAGCCAGTCCGCCCCTGGATATGGGGAGTTGACGCTTTGCCCATTTAAATATTTAATAAACGGAAACTTTATTCACACTCACCTCGGTCACTTGCTACGGAGGAAAGATTGACCTTTGATCACTCCTCTCTGCAAAGCCTTTCCAAAAGAAGCAAATACATTATGGCTTTAATACCACGCTAATATGCTTTAAATAGATTGCAAGCATTGTGGGGGACCCACCAATGGGAAAACAAGCGCGGCGGACAAGGTCGATGAGACGTTGTTTTTTTTTCCAATGCACCATCTCTAATGAAATGTTCCCTTGGAATCCTATTTATTTCCCTAGAAGCCTACCACTTCTCTTGCATGTTTCAACCAGAACGCCATATCGAGGCAAGGAGACGGGAAGGTCAAACAGATTCTTACTTGTTTGTTTCAAATAGGTCAACGTGTTGTTCAGAGCCAAGGCTATGGCCCACACAGCATCATAGGCCTGGGGGGCTCTGTGCTGGCCTGAGAGGGAGCCGTCCAAGTAAAAGGAATCTCTATCAAAGTATTTTTTCAAGTCGCTTGGCAACACGTCTTGGACAGAGCTACAAACAACGAATGATGTAAAATTAATGTAACATTGCAGTAAACATTATTCAAACTTAAGCAATGCTGACGACAGATATTTATTTGTATTGGAATAAGAGAAGTTATTATATCTATACTTTCAATGTGGATAATTTAGTCTAAATAAAGTAAATAAACAACTTTAAGCTCAAGGAACTATAGAAAACCATGAGAAGCTATTAAACAGGACTAACTTAATGCACTAGACTTATAAGGCTTATACCGAAATATCAAAACCGAAGACATAAAATACTGGATGGAAAAACAAATAAGTAGGTCAAAAGTAAAATCTGACAGCCTTGATTTTAGGAAACTGGGAGTAATAGCATAAAGAAGGAGGGATACCGTAAAGACGAAGCAGTACTGTAGAGAAGGAAGAATACCGTAAAGACAGAAAAACAACTGCAATACGGTAAAGACGGAGGAAGAGGAAGAATCCACGAAGCAATGGGAGGTTTTGAAAACATATTAGGCAGAGAGACATTGTTATTTATGCCATTGTAATTGTGTTGCAGTTGTAGACTATATAACACCTCGTTCCATTTCAATCCCTATGTATTCACCTCTACACTCATTTCATCATACATGCCCATATGAGATGTTAGCAAATATTACATGTACAGTTTAAGTATTAAAACACATATAAAGGCAGTAAACATCTTTAAAACATGATTTCTTATGTACCAGACTGTATGACAGTAGATCTCATACTAAAACAATTAGAAATTTTGCTTGTAAGAGAAGCCAGAATAAAACCAGCCCCCAGAATCCATGGTGATTGTTTCACAAAAAAAACAAAACAACATTGTTCCCTGAATTGAGATGTTCCCCATTGACAATAAAATGGCAGTAATCAGCTTGCATCCCTGCAAGATAAATGTCACTTGCGCTTATTCACCAACCATTACTGCATTGGATGAGGACATAGATTTACCCAAGCTATGGAGGAGGTAACAAAGACCAAGCACCTTTATATTAATAGACAATTTATTGGCTCCGGTTATGACGCGTGTCCAAATTTCTTCCACGTCATAACAATTTTGACTTTAGACAAAAGAATATGAGAGTCTTAGTTGAACATGAGTCAGACAGATGCTTGGCTACAAATAGGTTCGTGTCACAGTGGATCTTTTTGAACAACGAAAGAGAGTATTGAATCTCACAAAAATAAGATACATAACCAATGAAATGTAGCATTTTATTAGACTGATAAGATACATAACCAATGAAATGTAGCACAATCTTCATTGCATTTAGAGCTTATTTAGTATGGCTTGTGTCTTATTCTTCTCTAAATTTTACAGAGGTACTCACTTGTAAAGTATTGTACCATTTAGGAGTATATTGAAGTCTGTAATTCCACTAAAAGGAACATAACTACTGTCTTTTGTGAGTGTCTGTGACCCAATGGTGAAGTAATTGCCCAGTACCTGCAATCAATTTTATGCTCTACATAAAGCACTCACTTATAAAGTGGTAGTTACATTATACTAGCAAAAGAAAAAAAGATTACTTTAAAAACAACAAAGCCTATCTAAGGAAAAGCCGCTAATTACTGCCATGTATCTGCTATGTAAAAAGAAATAATTAATTAGTACTAATTGATTTACTACAAGGTAAACTTTCGAATTGATTCGTGTATTTTCATCGACTATGAAGTTCAACTTGCTCCGAGACTGGGAAGTGGGAGACAAATGTGTCAAAGCGTAATAAGGGGACTCAATCCATTTATACCTTCAAATCTCTCATTGAGCTTTGGAACAATTTGAATGGTTGTGATTCTCCTGACGGCATTCAAATTACAGTCAGTCACAGATTGGCTCAAAGTCGATCATGTTGGTAGCAAACAATAAAAAAAGAGTCTCACAAACTTTCTGATATAAATTACCAATTTGATTTGAATAACCCATTACATGCAGCAGCCTTTTGAAGCTGAAGATTGGCCCTTTGAAACAGAAGACTGGACTCCCCCCAGCGATCTTTAGGTACACATTAAATAAGATAGTGCTAATCTTCTCATGCAAAACGTCAAGTGTTACAGGTTGTTTTTTTTTATTAATGAATACATAACATAGGACCCTGTGTATGAAGCAATAAGGCAATTAGTATAGTGCACAGATGGTTTTCTTTCATGGACTCCTAGTGGATTTCCTTCACTCCTGTAGTAAATGAATATATATATAAACATATATATATATATATAGACATATAGACATAATGCACTTTGGCGGATTGGTAAAGCTATTGGCTTCCGAGAGGTCCCGGGTTCAAATTCTTGTGAAGAACGGGATCTTTGTGGCGCCTCTGAGTCCACTCAGCTCAAATGGGTTGTGGAAAAAGTCGTTGTACTGGCCACATAACCGTGGGCCACAGAAACAGATGACCTTTACATCATAGGACCGAAATGTCTAAAAGGGGTACTTTACTTTTTTTTCATAGACATATGCATCAAATGTCACATCACTTAATGTTACAATCCGCCATCCAGGTTTAAAGTTGACAACTAGATTATTTAGATTGTATCACTAAAAATCTACTGACCTCTTGAATCTGATCTGGAGTACAGGAAATGCCGCTGCCTCCTAAGTCCATCCAATGTTTAAAAAACATACTAGGCAGTAGCCATACAATTTTCTTGTACCAAGCATTAGGTCTCTCTGCTTCCGGTGTATTGTTATAAATCTATCAATAAAAAAAACATGATCGAGCATGACTTATATTAGAATATCTTTTAAGATAAACTATGTCGGCCTTGGAGCCAAAGAAATTTCCCACCCACACGCATGTCATGTAACAGCCAAAAAAAGAAATAAGTAGTCGGGCAGTCGTGAAGAATGGAACCGTGATTCCTAGGCTTTATTGTCAACTTTGTGGAAAAGTCTCGATGAGCCCGATCAGGGCCGGCCTTAAACATAGGCAAACTAGGCAGCCACGTAGGGCTTCTGATTAGTGGGGGCACTGGACTTTTATTTTAGGGACGAAATAGCGAAACGTGCCCAATGTTATTGCTCCTCTCCCTGCTCTCGAGCAGTAGCAAGGTTCTGTAAACATTGGAGGAAGAAGAGTTACTAACTTGCGCTTCCGAATAACAGAGATGGCCTAGCAAGGACAGAAGAAGAACGAACTGACTTGATGTGATGCGCATAGACAAGTCTACCGCAGCATATGATATGCAAATAAATGCCGAAAAAAACAAAACAAATTATGACAGGGCTTTCAAAGGAGCGTAGAAGATGAAAGGCTGACAAGTGTCTAGTTTTAAATACCTCGGTGCTATCGTCTCAGATGAGGGGACCAAACCTGAGCTACTGGCCCGAATTGTACAGGCCACAGCAGCTCTTGCTAAACTCAAAGCAATATGGAAAGACTGATGTGCTCCTTGGTCATGGCCACATTTTTTACATGCTTGCGAGTCTTGGACGCTGACTGCAGAGCTAGAGAGGAGGATCCTAGCAATGGAATTGAGATGCTACAGAAGGATCCTAGGTATCACATTTATTAATGACCGCACCACAAACGAAGAGATTAGAGACAGGTTTACAACAGCAATTGGACCCCACGATGACCTGCTAACTATTGTAAATTAAAGCTCTATGGCCATATTACAATGTCTTCAAAGCTCGCAAAGGCCTTCCTTCAGGGAATAGTGCCATTAAAAAAAAAGCTCATGGCGATATGCTAACATAATAGACACAAACAAGAGAGTTAAAATGACAAATTAAAAAAGTTTCGAATAGGAAGATCTTGATATTCTAGTTCAATGTACCGAAGCATGTTGTTTGTCGAAGATCAAAAGGCGCGAGTTCCAAGCCTTAGGTCCATACACTGAAAAAGCTCGCAATCTGAAACATTTTGAGAGAAAATATTTATTGGTTAAACCTTGGGCACGGTCAGTGTACTAGGTGTATTCGATGTTCAAGATGTATTCGATGTCTAAGATGTATTTGATGTGTAAATTATGTTACAGCTACTTCTGAAAAGTTTAATTGAATTTAAAAAATTAGTTTTAGTTGTTGAAAAAAAAAAGACCTCTTACCGCACATAACAACATCTTAGCCTTATCCTCATACATACTTCCAATAATAATTCGGGCGTCATTTTTCTGAAATACAAATGCAGAGAAACTATTTTAAAAATATTTATTGATGTCTCATATTGAAAAGTGTATGTTCCGGATGTTATAGAATGTATGTTCCGGATTTTATAGAGTGTATGTTCCGGATATTAACAAGGTAGAAACTAGACATTTACATGACACTATAAAAACCAGACAATTTCAAGAATGTTACGCTGGATGGGTAGAGTTACCAATCAAGGAAATTCGAGTTCGAATCATGATTTGCGCTGACTTTTATTTGTTCAGCGACTAAAGGCAACACGGAAACCTTCTCCCAGATACCCCCCTTGTACCATAAGATCCTTTATTTAAAGAGACCGCCACAACATGAAAAATGCGCTATACAAAAGTAAATCGAAAAATGTTTTGTGAGCGATTTTATAATCTCTATTTTCAGAGTACATGCTTACAGTATGACGTTTACTCTTTATGATCACAATTTCCTTTCTGATCACTTACTTTTAAATTGTCTGCACAAATTTCTGGGTTAGTGGTAAACATTTGAGTACTGACCACCTCAATATCTGCAAGTATTAATTCTTGCTTCATGAACTCATCGAGCTGAAAATTAAAATAAACAAATAGACAAACTCTCAATTTTTTTTATATTGTCCTGGACATGAGTATTGTTTTCAGACAATTCGTCTTCTACTAACGGCAGTGTTTCAGTGCTATTATTATGTCCAAAATGATAAAGAAATGTATTTTTAATACAATTGATGTTAAAATTGATTTATTGATTCGAGATAAAATCTCATCATATGAACTACGTGGAGAAGGATCATTAAATGGGATGCCGTAGGTCGATAGGATAAGTACGCTTGAACTTAGCTTGGCTTGGTTGCCTATGATGGGGGCTCGAGGTTTGACACCCGACTCGTGCAGAGTTGTGTTTACTGAGCGCCTAAAGGCATCACGGAAAACCTTCTCCCAGATATCCCCTCTTTCCCACTGGTCCACAATTGAGATTAGATCAAAGCGCTCTGAGCATACTATAAGCATGAAAGTAACACTATATAAAAGATATAATTTATTTTAATTTTAATATATCAGAATTCAGTTTAGGGTTTCTATGAGTTGACTTGCACATGAGTCTTTTATTATGTAATGTTTTAATTAGGAAACGTTAGTATTAATTTTATTTAGTTATTATAAATGGTTTTATTATCCCTAAGCAAATTATTTTTACAGCTGAATATTATATAAAATGAAATACAATGAAATTAAAAAGAGCATCATTTTATTATATGGCATTTTAATTATATAATATTATAATTATTAGGAGAAGTAGAATTAAAAATATTACAATTTTAAATAATAATGATAATAGTTACAATTATTATTGCTATTATTATTTGACTAAGACTCTAGATACTTCTCATTACCGAGGAGAACAGTTTTTGATCTTCATAGATACTGTGGACTCTAGTCCAGCCCATTTCCTGGAACAGTTTCACTCGTGCTACAGTCAAACTTTGTTCAGGGGTCATCACTCGGAAGAAGTTTGGAAACAATTGTTTGGATGAGAGCAGGGGAGAGACGGCTGAGTAAGAGACCTGTTGGGACCAGCAGAAGAGAAACAAAACAGAAATAATACGTCATTATTGGAAACAATTGTTTGGATGAGAGCAGGGGAGAGACGGCTGAGTAAGAGACCTGTTGGGACCAGCAGAAGAGAAACAAAACAGAAATCATACGTGGGTTCATAGAGATGTTGACTAGTTTGAAATACATTCAGGGCTGGATTTAAGGGAATGCAGGCGTGTCTGCTTCCGGGGCTCGGGGCCTTAACTAGAGAATGGGCCCCCCACAATAGAGATTTTTAAGAATCCAAATCCAAATTTTGACGGGTCAGAAACTTATAATATTCTTTCTCTTATAAACATCTTTTTTTCGCCTCTTTACCCACAATGCTTGGCAACACTTCCGTGGGTAAGAAGTGTCCACTTGTATTGTGCTTGTATACATGCAGCTTCAGGTTTACGGCAGTGCGTCAACAGAAACTAATAAAATACATTGCATTGGACATTTTTGATGTTACTATGTAGATTTTATGTTGAATAAGTCTAGAGATGATTTTTTTCCCCTCGACTTATTAAACATTTTCCTTTTATGTTGTAAGGAAGACAGAAGCAGTTTTAATATTTTTTTGAATGGATTAATAAAACCGGAAGAACTCTCAACGAAAGAAAAAGGTTTCTCGTCTCGAACAAGCTTAAGTTCCAAAAGACGACACCAACACTAAGTCTTACCTGTTGCAGACCTGTAAGATTGGCTACACTTGCTGTGATCTCCGTCACTGAAGAGCACGTTGACCCCAGCACCATGATAGTAGTTCTGTTGGGATTGTAGATCTCCTGGTAGAGAGAGTTTAGGGCAACTGGCTCCCTGCACTTGAAAAAAATTACAATGTTCCTAACTATTGCACAGCCATCATATTAAGCACTGTTTCATAAAGGTAGCTCATAAACGTATATTAAATCTAGCACTGTTTCATAAAGACAGCTCAATAAACAGATATTAGATCTAGCACTGTTTCATAAAGACAGCTCAATAAACAGATATTAGATCTAGCACTGTTTCATAAAGTCTATAGTGATAGTCCTGATAGTCGCGAATAAATTTTTTTCGACACAACTGTTAATTATTCAACTTTCTCAAAGGTCAATCTGTTTCTTTTATTTTTAAATTTTACAAAACATTGGCACAGCATACATGTTATTTCACAATTTGTTAGTGTCAGTTTGTTCAGCAAAGCGATGATTCTCGAAATTGCGATTGATCAAAATTATTTAAGAGTTTCTATAACACAGAGAAATTTGGCTTCGAGAAACAGCCAAAAGTTTAGAAAGAGATGCACTGAATTCTGACTTTGCTACTTAAAAGGCCAGAAACTTTTCAATAAATTAATGTGTTTTGTTTTCTTTTTATTTCTGAATAATGGGCATTGAACCAGATAATAAGATGAATCATTGTTTAATTGTTTTACACCTAGAAATTTTACCCCTAGAAGTTTTACACATAGAAAATTTACACCTAGAAGTTTTACCCTAGAAGTTTTACACCTAGAAATTTTACCCCTAGAAGTTTTACGCCTAGAAGTTTTACACCTAGAAGTTTTACACCTAGAAGTTTTACACCTAGAAGTTTTACACCTAGAAGTTTTACACCTAGAAATTTTACCCCTAGAGGTTTTACACCTAGAAGTTTTACCCATAGAAGTTTTACACCTAGAAGTTTTAAACCTAGAAGCTTTACACCTAGAAGTTTTACACCTAGAAGTTTTACACCTAGAAGTTTTAAACCTAGAAGTTTTACACCTAGAAGTTTTACACCTAGAAGTTTTAAACCTAGAAGCTTTACACCTAGAAGTGTAAAATGGAAGAAAGAGCTCAAAAAAAATTGTAAAGTCCTGTAATTCGGTTAAAAAGTTGTTCAAACATTGACTTTTAATAAGAGACTATTACTGAATCAAACGTAATGACATTATTAGGCCTACTTATAAAAAAAATAGGCTATTTGCTTGCATTGGAATGTCTTTTGGTAAATCTACCGATGCATTTAAATTACTCAATTGTTTTGTCCCAGAGTGAATTCATCTTATTGAGGGAGGGGGCCCTACCAAGATATTCTTGAGCCCGGGGCCACGGGTTCCTTGCTACGCCACAGCCCTAACCCGAAAGCCATGGACATAAAAAAAAAGCATTAGCTTCAGCTCAGGAAGGAAAGCGTACCAAACGAAAAATGGCTGATTAAGTGTTAAATAAGATAGACCATAGTCGTTCTAGGACCGAAGGAGGCCAACACACTACCAGGGCCGGATTGACTTATAAGCAATATAAACTATAGCTAAGGGCTCCCAAGAAAGATTTAAAAGTAAAATGCAAAGTTCCCCTTTCAGACCTTGCTCTCTGTAGGGCGAATGATGTTAAGGTCATCTGTTTCTTTGGCCAATGGTTAATGAGCAAGGTGTCGTGTAACCAGCACAGCGATCAACCGCCTTTACTTTCTCCAACTAAAATCAGGTACCCATTAGAGTTGGATGGACTCAGGGGTGATCTAAAAATCCCAAAAATTCATAATCCCAGTCTTCACCGAGATTCAAACCCAGGTTCCCAGATTCGGAAGCCAAACGTAAAATCATTCAGCCATCGCGCTCCCTAAGAAATATTTAGCACTGACATAAAATATCTAGACATAAAATGCCCTAAATTGGCCCCTATCTCAAATAATTCATTTTCAAGTCTAAATAAGGCACTGCTTACATATATTTCTTTTTATAGGCCATTCTCCCATTGAGCCATATCAATGACGCTCAGCCTTCAGCCCTAGGGCTGTGTCCGCAATACGACGCTATTTGGTCAATCCAAACTTCTGATAGCATGGCGTAATAAAGCGGCAGAGGTTCGGTTCCAGTGGACTAAAAACTTGTACCGGAAGTATAAACAAGGAAATTATTAAAAATCCTTTTTAAAAAAAAGTTTAAGGGGAAGAACTCCACATTACAGCTATATCAATCAAGAATGTAGACGTTTTTTTCCCTTTTTCGATATAACACAAATGAATAAGTTACTAAATTACCAGTAATTAATTAACTAATTGGTTAATTCTTTTTATTGATTAATGTCTTGTATATGCAAATGAATAATTATACAAAGTTTCAACTCGATCCGAGAGTGGGTGTGGGAGAAATAACATGTACAAACATTTTACCAAACAGACAAACAGAGTTCAAAGTTCATGTAAGCTTAGTAAAAAAACGTTTCTCATCTGCAAATAAATCTACACTCTAAGATTTGGTTCTATGTTTTACCTCAGTATTGTAAGCATTGATTTGAAGCTTGTAGCCAGGTAATATATCCTTATGGTTTTCGTTAATATGTTTCATTGCCAGGAAAGATGCTGGCAAAAATGTCATACCTTCTGGCCAGTGACCTACGGAGATCAGATCAACATTTGTCAGGCATAATGAAGAGATAGATCAGATAAATATTTGTCAGGCAAAATGAAGAGATAGATCAGATAAATATTTGTCAGGCATAATGAAGAGATAGATCAGATAAATATTTGTCAGGCATAATGAAGAGATAGATCAGATAAATATTTGTCAGGCATAATAAAGAGATAGATCAGATAAATATTTGTCAGGCATAATGAAGAGATAGATCAGATAAACATTTGTCAGGCAAAATGAAGAGATAGATCAGATAAATATTTGTCAGGCATAATGAAGAGATAGATCAGATAAATATTTGTCAGGCATAATGAAGAGATAGATCAGATAAATATTTGTCAGGCATAATGAAGAGATAGATCAGAAAAATATTTGTCAGGCATAATGAAGAGATAGATCAGATAAATATTTGTCAGGCATAATGAAGAGATAGATCAGATAAATATTTGTCAGGCATAATGAAGAGATAGATCAGATAAATATTTGTCAGGCATAATGAAGAGATAGATCAGATAAATATTTGTCAGGCATAATGAAGAGATCAGATAAATATTTGTCAGGCATAATGAAGAGATATATCAGATACATATTTGTCAGGCATAATGAAGAGATAGATCAGATAAACATTTGTCAGGCAAAATGAAGAGATAGATCAGATAAATATTTGTCAGGCATAATGAAGAGATAGATCAGATAAACATTTGTCAGGCATAATGAAGAGATAGATCAGATAAACATTTGTCAGGCATGATGAAGAGATAGATCAGATAAATATTTGTCAGGCATAATGACGAGATAGATCAGATAAAACATTCAAAACGAAATTATTTTGACTACCAGTTATTTTCTATTGCACTTTCCCAATAGTCATGTTGTAGACTTGTGGGACTATTTGAAAATCAGTGCAGATGGAAAGTAACCTGCACCGCTACACAAAGTCCTGAGCAAAACGTGCGCCCCACTCATTTTCCATGAACATCACATAGAAATATAGGCTGCGTGTGGCGCCCCTCGAGGGTGACGCCCGGGGCATCGTGCCCCCTTGCCCCCTCCCCCACTACGCCTCTGCCGCTACAAAACTCGTGTGATAGCCTACTGCATACAAAACAACGTCGATGCGAAGGTTGACCACGTTTCTGTTTCATAAGGTCAGGAATTCTCTTGGCAGTCTTTGCTAGATCAGAATGTCATCCTCTTCATCAAGTCGACTTCTGGATTTTGACTTGAAAACTAACAGGCTGGAATACTTTGTTTTACAAAAACATGTTATTGGAAATGACACAAAAAAGGTGCAACACAGACAAAACGAGATAGGACTGAAATAGATCAAGAATTGTGTCATTGACATTCAAGAGAAATATTGTTTCGCTGCATCACTACCGGATTTAATGAGTTAAATCAACTTTTTGTGTGATGTCTTCGTGACCTCTTTCACTCAGGATTTCTCGTGGACATCTTCGTAAGAGCACAACAAATGTCATATATTGTCTCAAGTCTACTTTTGTATGTTCACCTGATAACTAACAAGCTGGAAAACCCTGTCTAGCAAAGATATATTGTTGTATGGGGAGGAGAAAGGCGCAACAACTAGACAAAACTGGACATGACCTCAAACATTTGATCCAGAATGGACTGACATTGAACTTTGAAGAGAAATTATTTTTGTAGCATCAATATGAGTAGTGTAATAAATGGCTTATCTCCCCTTAGCCTTGTGTATATTTCAATTATAAAAGGATTAACTCATTGGGTGGATATTTTTTGTTTTATTGATTCATGTTTTGTCATCGACTATTTGATTTTTTTTTTTCAACTTTATTCGAGAATGGGAAGTGTTGGAAAGAAATGTGTACAAGATTCCTCCATAGAGACATCCCCCAGTGTACAGATGGGAGGTAATAGAAGCTTTGTCAAATTGTAACTGTGAATGGGACATTTTACAATTGTCTTAGGCGACCCCTGGTAAAGTCATTCGACCCCCTAAGAGGGTCGCGACCCATAGGTGAAGATCCCCTTGACTAATGCTCTTTCTTGCCTAGTGCTATTAGAGAATGAAACGGATTTTCTGAATCATCCAGTGAATGAGTAGAATTTACATTTCCAATGTACATGCATGGCTAGAATGGCACACACTGATACATGGGACTGGTCATTTTCTTTGTAATAGGAAACTTTGTAACTCATAGCAATAGAAGAAGTTTAGTTCAATAAATATAAATTAACTATTCTCTGCGTAAAGTAAAACTAAAATAGTTTTAGACATAAATCTTTTTTATTATCATACCAATTAATGGTGAAATAACACCTTGACAGTCAAGTTACGTGTAGAGGATTTCTTTGGTTGACATTGCATTGCATATCTTTGAGTGAAAAGTTGTTCTCACTTTAGGCAATGAACATTTTTATCGATTCTAAGGATAAGGGATTCTAACAGCGAACCATAAACCAGAGGGTAAAACACACATGATGATGTACTGTTATGAATGAAAGAACCACTTTAATTTTAAAAAAGATAGAAAAAAAAACCACCATTTAATGAATAAAAAAAAAAAGTAGAAAAGGGAGGGAATAACTCTAGTAGAAAACCCGAAGTAAGTAAAATATGATTTCGTCTAATTCTATCTGTGTCAAAATGTCTGTAAGTAACATAGTATTTCGTCTAATTCTGTCTGTGTCAAAATGTCTTTAAGTAAATAGTATTTCGTCTAATTCTGTCTCTGTCAAAATGTCTGTAAGTAAAATAGTATTTCGTCTAATTCTGTCTGTGTCGAAATGTCAGTAAGTAAAATAGTATTTCGTCTAATTCTGTCTGTGTCGAAATGTCTGTAAGTAAAATAGTATTTCGTCTAATTCTGTCTGTGTCGAAATGTCATTAAGTAAAATCGACATTTTCAGTTAATTCATAATAGATCAGAACTTATTTATTTCCTCCTAAAAATGTACAGTTGTATTTCCGACTCAAATAGCGTGTAACTGGGCATCAGGCTTTCTACAAGTATTTCCGACTCAAATAGCGTGTAACTGGGCATCAGGCTTTCTACAAGTATTTCCGACTCAAATAGCGTGTAACTGGGCATCAGGCTTTCTACAAGTATTTCCGACTCAAATAGCGTGTAACTGGGCATCAGGCTTTCTACAAGTATTTCCGACTCAAATAGCGTGTAACTGGGCATCAGGCTTTCTACAAGTATTTCCGACTCAAATAGCGTGTAACTGGGCATCAGGCTTTCTACAAGTATTTCCGACTCAAATAGCGTGTAACTGGGCATCAGGCTTTCTACAAGTATTTCCGACTCAAATAGCGTGTAACTGGGCATCAGGCTTTCTACAAGTATTTCCGACTCAAATAGCGTGTAACTGGGCATCAGGCTTTCTACAAGTATTTCCGACTCAAATAGCGTGTAACTGGGCATCATGCTTTCTACAAGTATTTCCGACTCAAATAGCGTGTAACTGGGCATCAGGCTTTCTACAAGTATTTCCGACTCAAATAGCGTGTAACTGGGCATCAGGCTTTCTACAAGTATTTCCGACTCAAATAGCGTGTAACTGGGCATCAGGCTTTCTACAAGTATTTCCGACTCAAATAGCGTGTAACTGGGCATCATGCTTTCTACAAGTATTTCAGACTCAAATCGCGTGTAACTGGGCATCAGGCTCTCCCCAAGTATTTATTAAACTTTTGAAAACAAAATCTCAACCAATCGGACTGCTAAATGGCCATCCGATGTATTCGATGTCGAATTTCTTACAGCCCGTAATTAAACAATCTGGCAACAAGTGGGTGGGGGGGGGGAATCTCATTACAAAATTAAGGCAATTTCTTGGTGAAATGACTATCCAGACAGGATCCAGTTAATGGGGTGGACTCTCCAAGCAGGATCCAGTTAATGGGGTTGACTATCCAAACAGGATCCAGTTAATGGGGTTGACTATCCAAACAGGATCCAGTTAATGGGGTTGACTATCCAAACAGGATCCAGTTAATGGGGTTGACTATCCAAACAGGATCCAGTTAATGGGGTTGACTATCCAAACAGGATCCAGTTAATGGGGTTGACTATCCAAACAGGATCCAGTTAATGGGGTTGACTAGCCAAACAGGATCCAGTTAATGGGGTCGACTAGCCAAACAGGATCCAGTTAATGGGGTTGACTATCCAAACAGGATCCAGTTAATGGGGTTGGGGAACGGACATTATTTTGAATGGTACAAGTTTGAGAATCGAAAAAAATCATGTTTGGTGTTTTAGTGCGTTTTTTATTTTTCTTTAGAGGGCATTAAAAGGAGGGCATTGGGCATCAAATACATTGAAACGTTTATTGCCGTTTGCAGATCCTAGGTCAAGAAATATAATATTTTTAGCCACACTTTGAAGACAGCTATAAGACAGATGACAATCAGAAGACATATGACAATTAGAAGACAGAAGACAATTAGAAGACAGAAGACAGATGACAATTAGAAGACAGAAGACAGATGACAATTAGAAGACAGATGACAATTAGAAGACAGAAGACAATTAGGAGACAGAAGACATGACAATTAGAAGACAGAAGACGCAAGACTAATAGAAGACGGAATACAGATGACAATTAGAAGACAGATGACAATTAGAAGATAGATGACAATTAGAAGATAGGTGACAATAAGAAGACAGAAGACAATTAGAAAACAGAAGACGCAAGACTAATAGAAGACGGAATACAGATGACAATTTGGAAGACAGATGACAATTAGAAGACAGATGACAATTAGAAGACAGAAGATAGAGGACAATTAGAAAACAGAAGACAGATGACAATTTGGAAGACAGATGACAATTAGAAGACAGAAGACAGATGACAATTTGGAAGACAGATGACAATTAGAAGACAGAAGACAGATGACAATTTGGAAGACAGATGACAATTTGGAAGACAGATGACAATTAGAAGACAGAAGACAGATGACAATTAGAAGACAGAAGACACATGACAAGTAGAAGACAGAAGACAGATGATTATTAGAAGACAGAAGACAGATGATTATTAGAAGACAGAAGACAGATGACAAGTAGAAGACAGAAGACAAATGATTATTAGAAGACAGATGTTTATTAGAAGACAGAAGACAGATGACAATTAGAAGACATTTAGAAGACCTACTGCTCTAGGTATCATTATATCGCCAAATAATTTTTACAAATGCTCACTGTATAAAATAAAAGTAAAAAAAAACAACAAAAGAAACAATGTATTTCAAATCTTTTGACAATCTCATGACATTTTGTACATCTCCATTCCAGCTACAGTCTGGTCACAACTTTAGTGAACGGTCAGCTATACATCTCCATTCCAGCTACAGTCTGGTCACAACTTTAGTGAACGGTCAGCTATACATCTCCATTCCAGCTACAGTCTGGTCACAACTTTAGTGAACGGTCAGCTATACATCTCCATTCCAGCTACAGTCTGGTCACAATAAAGGTACTTTAGTGAACGGTCAGCTATACTTATAATTACGTCAGGACTGTTTAGGGTACAAGTCTCACCTGTAATGGCGAACAGACCTATGACGTGTAAAGGTATCCGGTTATCACTAACAAGGTGTTCATCTCTGCACCCCAATGACTTCCCGTAGCTAACAGTAGTGAAGTTAGTACAGCGTGAAACACAGAGTTGAATCGCAAACAAAGAGGCTGCCATAGACAAATACATCCTTTGTATGAATGAATCCATCCTGAATCCTTTGAAATGATGAGCACAACCCTTGCTTTATAAGCGATGTTAATTAAGATTGATAATCCAATGGCTACATAAAACAAATACTGCACAGGTTCACGGGAGAATGAAATGCATACTTGTAATTCTATAATGGTATTAAAATCACACAAACAGAAACAATGTTCTTAGTGGAAGGGCAGATGAAGATGAAAGGAAATTAACTAAAACACATCTGGACAAGAAACTACAATCCTAATCGTGTTGAAGAAAGACAACAACAAAAAAAAAACCCAACTAAACTATTAGACCTTCATTGCCATGTTGGTTCCCGCATGTCTATCTGAAACTAGGATCACTAGCTACAAACAATACTATAAGTACTCTTCTGATTCGGTGAACAAAAAAATAGAACTCATTCAACAAAGAGATTTGTGACTTAAAAAATACAATACTGCAACTGATAAGGCTGCCAATGGAAAAATTTAGTCTAGTTTTAGCTGTTTTGTTTTTTTAAATAGGGGGGGGGGGAGAAATTGTGCAACTTGGCAACAAATACGCGAGTTTGATACCACGTGGTATTTCAGCAGAAACTCACATATTAGCGAGAACTAACAAGTGAATCATTTAGATGACAAAGATCACCATGCACTTGTTTGAACCTTGAATGAAGCAGTTTATACAGGAGCCCCTATTCTTTTTAAAACATGATGATCTAAAATCTGCATTGTTATAGAAATTGTAAAAAATCATGTCATTATATTAAAACATCTTTGTTACGGTTTAGATTCTGAAAAAAAATTATGACATCATGTCACCATATCACAATATTTTCGTTAGACGTTTTTTCTTTATTATGGAAGCTTTAAGACAAAAACAATAGAACCAGGATACTGTGTTTTCTGTGGGTTTTTTTTTGTGTTCCATAACTCGCGTCAACACAACCTAGTGTTTGGGTTAACACCAGAAAAAAACTTAGATTAAAACCATTACAGATCAGGCTAATAGGAAGTATACTTTGAAACAATCAGCACGGGGATGGAGCGCAATGACCTTCTCGGTCGTGTGCTGGATCCTGGACAGATACATCGAAGATTACGTTCGGATGGTATGCAATCAACAAACTCTTCAAAACACAGCTGTTCCATCATCGGATATCAATGCAATTTTATCTGGGAATTCCTTCATCACTTAACAGAGCACGTGACTAATACACTATAGTTTACATTTGTAACAAGAAATTCATTAAAATTACTTTATTGAAAAGACAATACCTCCTTTATACAAGTTATAAAGCGATTTAATTTGTCTCTTAATGAATGCTAGATTTAAAAAAATGAAACATTTTTGTACCAAGCCCCTTCCCTACCAGAAAGAATCCTGGTTAAGTAGATCTACTACACTTTAGACTATTCCAATGATAAAACTAGGCTTAGAAGACGATGCGCGAAATGTTCCTGAACATTAATTTACTAAACTCTTGAATCAATAATGCCTTACATTCGGAAATTTCCAAACGCGATAGTCCTTCGTGGAAAGCGATAGTCCTATCAAAACCAATGCTGGATCTAGATCTAAGGCTAGTTCTCTAGAAAAAGTTAAATTTATTTCTTTTTTTACTTTGAAAAATTATTACGGTTAAACTCGAGTATCTCCAGTGTAGCCAAACAGCTAGTAGTTCTTTTCTCAGCGATATACATCAACTGTTAAATTTCTAGGAAAATCGTAAGAGCCGTTTTCGAGATCCCCGTCAAGGTTCCAGGTTCCACGAAGATCTGACTTGAATAGAGGTACTGTAAAAAAAAGAGTAAATAAAATCTTCCATGTCTATTTTTAACCTATAAGATCAAAGTCTCTTAAAATATAAATTGTGTGTTTTAATGTTTAATCTGATTCGGTAGCCAGTAGGATGTCGACTTATACATGCCTGGATAACTTCTAGATATCTTTGTAAAATGCGGCTCAACGTTGAGCCATATTTCAAGTCAGTTTAACACTAGTGATTACATTGTGAACTATTCACAAATAGATATGTGCTTGACTCGTTCACCCCGGCAGCTGTAAATCTTTGTTATTTTAAAGTCATTAATACTGTAATAACAAACAGATTTTCGTAATACGATACCAAAACAGATAGTCGATAAAGCTAAATTTCTTGTTTCTTGATATATGAAGTTTCACAGGACACTTACATACTTGAAATAAACTTAGTTTCACAGACCACTTACATACTTGAAATAAACTTAGTTTCACAGGCCACTTACATACTTAAAATAAACTTAGTTTCACAGAACACTTACATACTTGAAATAAACTTAGTTTCACAGAGCACTTACATACTTGAAATAAACTTAGTTTCACAGGCCACTTACATACTTGAAATAAACTTAGTTTCACAGGCCACTTACATACTTGAAATAAACTTAGTTTCACAGACCACTAACATACTTGAAATAAACTTAGTTTCATAGACCACTTACATACTTGAAATAAACTTAGTTTCACAGACCACTTACATACTTGAAATAAACTTAGTTTCACAGGCCACTTACATACTTGAAATAAACTTAGTTTCACAGACCACTTACATACTTGATATAAACTTAGTTTCACAGACCACTTACAAACTTGAAATAAACTTAGTTTCACAGGCCACTTACATACTTGAAATAAACTTAGTTTCACAGACCACTTACATACTTGAAATAAACTTAGTTTCACAGGCCACTTACATACTTGAAATAAACTTAGTTTCACAGACCACTAACATACTTGAAATAAACTTAGTTTCATAGACCACTTACATACTTGAAATAAACTTAGTTTCACAGACCACTTACATACTTGAAATAAACTTAGTTTCACAGGCCACTTACATACTTGAAATAAACTTAGTTTCACAGACCACTTACATACTTGATATAAACTTAGTTTCACAGACCACTTACAAACTTGAAATAAACTTAGTTTCACAGGCCACTTACATACTTGAAATAAACTTAGTTTCACAGACCACTTACATACTTGAAATAAACTTAGTTTCACAGACCACTTACATACTTGAAATAAACTTAGTTTCACAGACCACTTACATACATGAGGTTAACTTTCTATACCTTATAAATAGTTTTAAAATAAGCTTTCTATACTTTAGTAATAGTCTTACAATAATCTGCTCTATAAGTAGTCATTGGTTGCATTGAGACAAGGTGGATACTATGTACTGACGGGATAGATTGAGCTGCAGACGAGTGACTGACAGGCGTGTACTTTTAAAGTGAGTTGTATTTATTTGTTTATTTTGTTCAAAATATTATTATTTCATCTGTCTTCCTACATACATGTACATTGACGTTGAAAGCTGTCTTCCTACATACATGTACATTGACGTTGAAAGCTGTCTTCCTACATACATGTACATTGACGTTGAAAGCTGTCTTCCTACATACATGTACATTGACGTTGAAAGCTGTCTTCCTACATACATGTACATTGACGTTGAAAGCTGTCTTCCTACATACATGTACATTGACGTTGAAAGCTGTCTTCCTACATACATGTACATTGACGTTGAAAGCTGTCTTCCTACATACATTTACATTGACGTTGAAAGCTGTCTTCCTACATACATTTACATTGACGTTGAAAGCTGTCTTCCTACATACATTTACATTGACGTTGAAAGCTGTCTTCCTACATACATTTACATTGACGTTGAAAGCTGTCTTCCTACATACATTTACATTGACGTTGAAAGCTGTGTCAATATTAAAATAACGTCAATAAAAAGTTCGTTTTGCATTACAAGATTTTTTGTTCAAGTTTTCATTCGAACGTTATTAATTAATGGAAATGTCTTCGCGAAGATTAAGGATAAGTGCAGTGTCTCACATGACCACGCAAACCCAGATGTGACTTACATAATTTCCCGCTTCTGCAGCTATTGCCTAACGACCGTATCTTGGCAGTTGCCAATTTCCTTTCTTAAATAATGTGAGGGATTGGTTTTTCTATTTTGTTTTCAACCCAGCTACAAGAATTCTCCAAAACGTAAATTTCGCTCTGAAAAGGCAATAAATTATGCTATCACAACCTGCAGAGATGTAACCAAACATTTGGATTTTAGAACAACATGCAATTCTAAATTAATCAGACTGCTATTTAATTATACCACAAGCTAATTAATAACTCACTTGTTCGCTGTGAAAAAACACACATAAAAAAACCCACACACTCAAGAAATAGTGCCGCAGACAAGATCTCAGCGCAGTGAACATTGGAGTGAAAGGTTTTATACAAGATTGTAAGAGGAAACAGAAATGTAAAAATAGAATGTGACACACTGAGATGTATAACCACAAACACACACACAGACTATTCATTCATTTATTATCTTTTGAAATTTAAAATATTAATTATGACATTGAAGCATATTTCCCTTGGATGTTTGTTTTAATGTTTTACATGTTTCGGATGTTCCTTCAGAGTTGAAGATAGTTTACTTTCTAGTCCAAACCTCCCACAGGACGATGGGGGATGGAAGCGGGCAGGGTTTGAACCATAGACCGTCGATAAATCCGAACGACAGTCCAGCGCGCAAACCGCACGACCAGGCAGCCATTAATTATAGTTATAAACTTTCTTTTAATTGTGACATGCCATGGTGGTGAAACTAAACTTACAGATCACGAGAATTCAGATATGTTCTTTTTTTTTTAAACTTTAAAATTATATGAAAACATTTTAAACATATAATAAATATTTTTTTATGTAAAATTTATTTTCTCTGTATTTTTTTTTTTTTGGTTTAATAAGTTCCTCGTCTATATGGCCCACGGGGAAGGGTTCTTGTCTACCATGCATGTCAGACATTTGAAATGATAAGAAAAACAAACAAATCACTCACGTCAACACTGTACTTTGTTTTACTCCTGCCCATGCTCTAGTGATCACTCAAATTTTACTTTATAGTCTCTCAAAACAATTACTGCTAAGATTTTATTTGATTCAATCGAACTGACCTCGACACATTGGCTTTGTGAACTTTAACCTAACACCGATAACATTGAGGTAGATGTGCGTGTATATATGTGTGTGTGTGTGGTCTCTTGTGAGTCATGATTTTGCTGTTATGTGTGTGTGTTTTGTTTTAACACGTAACCCATCATTATAACCAACAATTAAATGTAATCTTCATTCCCGGCGGCGACTAAATCAACCTAAGCTGATACCTAAGCTGAAAATCTTTTGAGCCTGTAATAGTCAGTTCGCAATAACTCCAATTTCGTAACGATTCTACTTTATGAAGTACGCCAATGAGTTAAGACGCTTGAGCTTACATTTGGAATTGTTATGCCTTGTGTCAACAAGTGTAAATGTTGAATCTACACATTTCTAAGCATGACGAATGACTACTATATACAACGCGACATTCTAACACCAGATAAAAAGTCCACTCTTCTCCCGCTGGACATAAACACATACAATGAACGCACAGAATTTCGTCCGCTCCTTGGGACTAATGCTTTTCTAGCCTACTTCAAAAAACTCATAATTCAAGATTTCCATCTATAGCGTATAATTTTTAAATAGCTCATTGGTGTACTCGGTGTAAAGAAAACAGGGAATGTTGATTAGTTATGTAATTTAGAAGTTATACGATAAATCGTATTCCTCTTAGCAATGGACATTGACATTTCTAATGTTATTTCCCTTACAGCACAAGGTCATATTTCGTTGGCGACAGTTATCTTATTATATAGCGTCCTTGACATGGCTTAGAATCGAAAGTTTATTGTGACATGGCCCAATAATACGTCAGCTCCATTTAAAAAAAAAATGAATGAATAAGAAAGCAGAGTGTTCAATCACTGATCAGCAGAGGCTCAACTAGGTTCTCTATGGACGGAACGTCTTGTCATTTCTAAGTTGACTGGAGCACTGGAACAGAAATATGTTCATCTCCATTTTGTCATTTACCTTTGTAGTTTGGTTGTATGTTTTTGCCTGAATTCTCAAACAGGAGTTGTCGACCGAGGTTCAAATCCTATTCTGATTATTATTATTATGATTTGTAACACAACTCAAAGTAAACAAGAAAATCTTCTGACATTTAATTATCACGCAAGCTCCCAGCCTTGACCTTGACTTATTATGAACGCTACGATTTTTTTAATCATTTAGTGTCATTGCCTTCTATAACTACAATGCCACCTGTCTTTGAAGTCACACCTGATAACAGGATCAGATCTGCGCCCTACAATCTTTTCGGTTTGGGATTAATTTGTGGTCGGCCAATAGACCTCAAGATCGTCTGCTCTCAACATTTAACTCCACGGATAGTCTCCTGATAAAAACTTTACTGCATAGGCATGAGTGATGTGACTAATTACTCACCTGAAAGAAAACATTACTTAAGTGACTCAAAGAAAACATTGATTTAAGTCTTTTGACTATTTTGATTCTCTGATAATATTGTCAAGTGTCTTTCAACTAGTCAAGCTTAGAGACAGTGTTGATCTATAGCAGTGACTCAATTCTAGTAGCTAAAAATCTTCTATCACACCTTCTAATTCTATTGGATGGGATCAAAGATCAAAGACAGTTCTATTGGATGGGATCAAAGACAGTTCTATTGGTTGGGATCAAAGATTAAAGACAGTTCTATTGAATGGGATCAAAGACAGTTCTATTGGATGGGATCAAAGATCAAAGACAGTTCTATTGGATGGGATAAAAGATCAAAGACAGTTCTATTGAATGGGATCAAAGACAGTTCTATTGGATGGGATCAAAGACAGTTCTATTGGATGGGATCAAAGACAGTTCTATTGGATGGGATCAAAGATCAAAGACAGTTCTATTGGATGGGATCAAAGACAGTTCTATGGAATGAGATCAAAGACAGTTCTATTGGATGGGATCAAAGATCAAAGACAGTTCTATTGGATGGGATCAAAGATCAAATACAGTTCTATTGGATGGGATCAAAGACAGTTCTATTGAAAGGGATCAAAGACAGTTCTATTAAATGGGATCAAAGACAGTTTTATTGGATGGGATCAAAGATCAAAGACAGTTCTATTGGATGGGATCAAAGACAGTTCTATTGGATGGGATCAAAGACAGTTCTATTGAATTGGGATCAAAGACAGTTCTATTGGATGGGGTCAAAGATCAAAGACAGTTCTATTGAATGGGATCAAAGACAGTTCTATTGAATGGGATCAAAGACAGTTCTATTGGATGGGATCAAAGATCAAAGACAGTTGTATTAGATGGGATCAAAGATCAAAGACAATTCTATTGAATGGGATCAAAGACAGTTCTATTGAATGGGATCAAAGACAGTTCTATTGGAAGGGATCAAAGACAGTTATATTGGATGGGATCAAAAACAGTTCTATTGAATGGGATCAAAGACAGTTCTATTGGATGGGGTCAAAGATCAAAGACAGTTCTATTGAATGGGATCAAAGACAGTTCTATTGGATGGGATCAAAGACAGTTCTATTGGATGGGGTCAAAGATCAAAGACAGTTCTATTGAATGGGGTCAAAGATCAAAGACAGTTCTATTGAATGGGATCAAAGACAGTTCTATTGAATGGGATCAAAGACAGTTCTATTAAATGGGATCAAAGACAGTTCTATTGGATGGGATCAAAGACAGTTCTATTAAATGGGATCAAAGATCAAAGACAGTTCTATTGGATGGGATCAAAGATCAAAGACAGTTCTATTGGATTGGATCAAAGATCAAAGACAGTTCTATTGGATGGGATTAAAGACAGTTCTATTGGATGGGATCAAAGACAGTTCTTTTGAATGGGATCAAAGACAGTTCTATTGGATGGGATCAAAGATCAAAGACAGTTCTATTGGATGGGATCAAAGACAGTTCTATTGAATGGGATCAAAGACAGTTCTATTGTATGGGATCAAAGACAGTTCTATTGGATGGGATCAAAGACAGTTCTATTGGATGGGATCAAAGATCAAAGACAGTTCTATTGGATGGGATCAAAGACAGTTCTATTGGATGGGATCAAAGACAGTTCTATTGGATGGGATCAAACATCAAAGACAGTTCTATTGGATGGGATCAAAGATCAAAGACAGTTCTATTGGATGGGATCAAAGATCAAAGACAGTTTTATTGGATGGAATCAAAGATCAAAGACAGTTCTATTGGATGGGATTAAAGGTCAAAGACAGTTCTATTGGATGGGATCAAAGATCAAAGACAGTTCTATTGGATGGGATCAAAGATCAAAGACAATTCTATTGGATGGGATCAAAGATCAAAGACAGTTCTATTGGATGGAATCAAAGATCAAAGACAGTTTTATTGGATGGGATCAAAGATCAAAGACAGTTCTATAGGATGGGATCAAAGATCAAAGACAGTTCTATTGGATGGGATCATAGACAGTTCTATTGGATGGGATCAAAGATCAAAGACAGTTCTATTGGATGGGATCAAAGATCAAAGACAGTTCTATTGGATGGGATCAAAGATCAAAGACAGTTCTATTGGATGGGGTCAAAGATCAAAGACAGTTCTATTGGATGGGATCAAAGATCAAAGACAGTTCTATTGGATGGGATCAAAGATCAAAAACAGTTCTATTGGATGGGATCAAAGATCAAAGACAGTTCTATTGGATGGGATCAAAGATCAAAGACAGTTCTATTGGATGGGATCAAAGACAGTTCTATTGGATGGGATCAAAGATCAAAGACAGTTCTATTGGATGGGGTCAAAGATCAAAGACAGTTCTATTGGATGGGATCAAAGATCAAAGACAGTTCTATTGGATGGGGTCAAAGATCAAAGACAGTTCTATTGGATGGGATCAAAGATCAAAGACAGTTCTATTGGATGGGATCAAAGATCAAAGACAGTTCTATTGGATGGGGTCAAAGATCAAAGACAGTTCTATTGGCTGGGATCAAAGACAGTTCTATTGGATGGGATCAAAGACAGTTCTATTGAATGGGATCAAAGACAGTTCTATTGAATAGGATCAAAGACAGTTCTATTGAATGGGATCAAAGACAGTTCTATTGATGGGATCAAAGACAGTTCTATAGAATGGGATCAAAGACAGTTCTATTAAAGGGATCAAAGACAGTTCTATTGGATGGGGTCAAAATCAAAGACAGTTCTATTGGAGGGGATCAAAGACAGTTCTATTGAATGGGATCAAAGACCAAAGACAGTTCTATTGTATGGGATCAAAGATCAAAGACAGTTCTATTGGATGTGGTCAAAGATCAAAGACAGTTCTATTAAAGGGGGTCAAAGACAGTTCTATTGAATGGGGTCAAAGATCAAAGACAGTTCTATTAAAGGGGGTCAATGATCAAAGACAGTTCTATTAAATGGGATCAAAGATCAAAGACAGTTCTATTTAATGGGGTCAAAGATCAAAGACAGTTCTATTAAATGGGGTCAAAGATCAAAGAGAGTTCTATTAAATGGGGTCAAAGATCAAAGAGAGTTCTATTAAATGGGGTCAAAGATCAAATTCAGTTCTATTAAATGGGGTCAAAGATCAAAGACAGTACTATTAAAGGGGGTCAAAGATCAAAGACAGTTCTATTAAATGGGGTCAAAGATCAAAGACAGTTCTATTAAATGGGGTAAAGATTAAAGACAGTTCTATTAAATGGGGTCAAAGATCCAACACAATCGAAAGGTCCGGTGGAGAAAGGCTGGAAAAGTAAACTTCAACTGGCGATCTCTATGACAGCCACAGAGCCGAAAGGCTAGCACTTGAGCTAGTAGCTACCACACTACTAAACTACCAATGTACACTAAACTGTCTTACTGACCGATGACAAAACAGTCCTTCAAAGCTTGAAAAACTCGGATACTTCCTATTTAAAGCAACTCAGGACAGCTCTTGTAAACCTTAAAAACCACAGCGAGGAAACTGTTCTTCATTGGATTCCAGCACACATTCAATTAGAAGGCAATAAGAAACAGACGTACTCGCATAGATGAAAGAATGATCAAACAAATGAAAATCCCTCTCTACTCAGAATAAATGAAGACAATTATAGAGAGTAGAATAAATGAGAATTACATCAGCTCTCATCCCAAGTACAAAACAAACGATGCCTATTATAAGCTATTCCTTCTATGTTAAATAAAGTAAGCTGGCGCCATAGCTGATCTTTAAAGCGTTTTCCAGGGACACCTCTGTTACATGGACCATCTATGTACATATTGCAACGTAGCTGTCGAACTTAGAAGCCTTCCTTCTACAAGTCTACCTTGCAAGGATGTAGTGCTGTCTTGCCAGCGTATGTCCTTGATGGAGCGCAGGCATCTTTGGTGAAAGTGTTCAAGAAGTCTTTGTTGCTTTCTGTATAGTTCCCATGTCTCAGATTCATATAGGGTGGTAGTGTTTGAGTTGTGCCCATTTCATTGACTAGATGGAGACATGAGGCCGAGTATTAACTGTCTGATTTGACAGAAGTCATGCTAAGGTTCAATTCACAGGGACAATTGAAAATAAAAACTAAAAATTTAAACATAAGTAAACGTCATTCGTGAAATGTTCACGCCTGCTTCATTGCCGCCATTCTTTCTCAGTATCGTCTGCAACATCTCAGTTCTGACGTTTCAAAGATAATTTTCTTGTGCAAGAAAAGAACTTTTAGCTGTTGTTTTTAAAAGAGTTCTACACACTTTTTTTGGTACACTACTTTATGAACTGAATGGAAATGGAGGAAAATAATATGGGTTCGAATCTCATGAGTAATGTTTTACCTGTCACTCCACACGCTCTCTGTCAGACAGACATTAATGTACAGATTACATTTAGTTGGACACAAATTGAACAGGTAGTTGTGAACTTTAAAGACCACATTAGAGAAACTGTCTTACCACGCTCTAATTGGTCACATGTAATTGATAAATCAATAAGCGTTATAAGTTTTAGCCTTATTGAAATTTTGATCTGACAATTAAATTTGCGTCTAAAACTTTTCAAACATTTGTAAGTAAGAGTTAAGTTCCCCTTTCAGACCTTGCGATCTACTGGGCAGATAATGTAAAGGTCATCTGTTTCTGTGGCCCACGGTTAACGAGGGTGTCAAGTGGCCAACTCAACGACCAACCTCCTTTACTTTCTACAACTAAAGTCAGGTACTCATTAGAGTTCAAAATCCCAGTCTTCACGGAGATTCGAGCCCAGGGCCCGAGGTTCGGATGCCAAGCGCCTAACCACTCAACCACAGCGCCCCCAAACATCGTTAGAGGTTTCTTAAATGTGTTTCATAAAAATGTGTATAATCAATGCTTTGAAAGTTTCAAATACTTCTTATGTTCTTTGTCCGAATGTAATTCTTGTCTGGAATTCTATCTTCGTGTGAGTTTCCTATAAAAGCAATCTCAGAAAGCACTCTCCAGATGTCAGTAACAACCAGGTGTCATGTCCTGTCACAATTACCAAGCAATAAAATGAAATCCTTGACCTTATTACAGTGACTGGATTTCAGGGAGTATTTCGTGCAGACGAAAAAGATGGCTTACTATCGTGGAAGAGGTACTTCCGGAAAAAAATCCAAAGCTAGAATAAGCGATTAGAAAGTTTTTAAATGGAGAGTATATGTCCTTGTTTACATCACGATTTGTTTCCCCCTTATCTTGGCTCAATCAACACTGATAACTGTCACTATTATAGTGATAGGAAGACGTAATGAACCCGGTTTATTATATTTTACTATCTTTTACATTCATTGACAAAAGTAAACGGTCAGATTATACAGGAGTCATGAAGCTTGCATTTTTTTGTTCTTGAACTTTGACGGCTTTGTTGGTTACATTGTTATTTTTACAATGCCTATATTAAATCACTGTCTGTCTGTCTGTATGGTGTTATGACATGATTCGAATTTAGTTATTTGTTTCGGGAATAAGGGGGAAAGTTTTACTTAGCGACAAGTCACGTGACGGATCTTTAAAAAACAAGAACGCTCTATTCGACACTAGAAACAGCAGGTCTTTTGAAGAGACAGACGCCGCTAATAACGAAGGACATTGGACGGAACCCCTTTTTTTTTTCAGTATTAAAAGTGTTTATTTTGTTAACACTCGTGTCGACTACCTAATTGGATTGTTTCGGCCTTTCACCCGGTGTTTACTGAGTTGGTAAAGGTTACCTCCTTCTTACTTCATTGTTTGGATTTGTCACGGCGGAAGAGCCATAACAATGGTAAAAAGTTTAAACATGTTTTTTTTTCCATTTCCCATTCTTGGATCAAGTTAAAACTTTGCACAATTATTCATTGGACAAGACATGAATAAATCAAAAAAGTAAACAATTAGTTAATTAATTGTTGGTTATTAATTATTTTATTTAATTTCGAAATAAGGGCAATATATCTTCCTAAAATAGTCAAGACTACTTTAAAACATTTGAAAGAGAAGAATGTTTAATATATTATTGTAACAAAAAAAAGTTTCATCTTTCTTTTTTTTTAAATTATCGTCAGAACTTCTAGTGCCAAAAAGGTTGTCTCCAAAACATCGAGTACCGTAGAGGGTTGCGTCCTTTTCTGTTCGGTAGGAAGGTAGATCATACTGTAGAGAAAAACAAACTTCACGATCCTAGCTGCTTAAAAAAGATTACATAAATATATTAACCATTGCTAAATTAATACTTAAGTTCTTTAACATACTTCAGACAGTCGCGTATTCACAATCACTGACCAGCGGCAGGTGCGGACTGGCTATATGGGCAAACAGGCAAATGCCCGGTGGGCCGGTACCAAATGGGCCGGTCTGGTCGCGACCAAAGAAAAAAAAGGGATGCAGAAAACATTTTAAAAAAGTGACAGCAGAGCAAGACACAAAGGCTCAAACACGTTTTCTTGTTGTTTTTTTTAAATTCTTATTACAATTAATTTTGTTTGAAATTCATCAAGAATATAAAAAAATACACTATACACTGTACGTTTATCATTTGCAAAAAGTTAGACCGTAGTTTCTGCTATGCACGAGCGGCATGGACTGCTTTGGTGTCTTCGAGGTTGTGTTTGGCCTAATCATTTTGCTGGTCGGCATGGACCTTTGATGGCACTCCCTTTTATTTTTGCTCCTTCCCTCCCCCGCCTTTTAATGGTTCCAATGAAATTAAACCAAAAAGAGGGATGAGAGAGGTTAAGTTAGAAAACATTGATATAACGCAGCAAAACAAAAAAGGGTGACAATTAGCTCTTTTTAACAATACTTAATAGAAAATTAACTTAAACACATACACACAGCCGCAACATTGCAAACCACCCAACTTATTCACAGCTCAATATGGGTATAAAGCTCTACTTGCTGCGATTTGTACAGAAAAAGTAAGTTTCTTTTTGTTTATTTTTAATAACATAGATCTAAAAATACTACACTTAACTCTTAAAACGCATGTGGTAGTTTAGCCTATAAACATCAGAGTTGTAATTCCATTTTGTATGCACTTTAAGGGTTAAGGCTTACAAAAAAAAAATTTTATTAAAAAATAAATCTAGATCTAAATCAATTTTTACACTCTTATAATTCATGGCAAACTTATGCTTAGTATGAAGTCATTAATGATGAAAATTATTACAATAATTTATATAGCGCTGTCACATCCGATATTTAATGAAAGGAGATTTATATTTTAAATAATTGGTCATGATATATGGTTTTTTAGAATGTACTAGGAGGAAGCAAGAGCTTTTCACATTAAGTAAGTGCCTCTCTAACCGCTCTTCTTTCTCTTATCTTTTAATGGAATGGGTTGCCTGAGTCAGCCAGGAAAACTAATGAGTTAGCATATTTTAAGTCACAGATCAACATGCATGGCTAGATTGACACATGAAATGCGTAAGACGGAAAGGAGGGATCCATCTCTAGGAGAACGTCATTTGACTATTTTGTTAAGAAAGAATAGCATGCGATTATCATGAAGGTAAAACAAAAATATGCGCAAAACCATCTCCCGCTGACTATGGTCCATCGTCCCTAGCCATTTCGCGAATTGGCTGGTCAAATGAGAGAGAAGGAGAGAGAGAGAAAGAGAGAGAGAGGGGGGAATGAAAGAGAGAGTGAGAGTGAGATAGAGAGAGAAGAAAAAACAGAAGGGAAAATAAGGTGTAATAAACGACACACAAGTAAATTGAATCCTTAATCTTTGATCCTACACAAATCAATAAATCGTTTGAGGCGACACTATTGATCGGTATTGATTTGAAGCCTATAACTAATTTAATGATGCATCCTTGCCCCACACCTCCTACTGTTTTCTTCTCACCAGGTCTAGGCATATTTTCTGGCCTTTAGTTTTAAGTCATTATACAACTCCAAGTTACCTTGAGTTACTCAGTAAATGATTTCGTGTTTAGATTTGCCTAAGAAAAACTAAAATGAAATAGTGTAGAAAGTAGTGAAACATACATCTGGGTCTAAGTCTTGAGTTAAAAAAGGCGGAAATACCACCTTCATATACAATTATTCCTTAGTTTGATGAACCTTTGAGCCCCCCCCCCCCCCAAACAAAGCGAGGTGTAAGAAAAGCAAAGGAATAATTTTTTTTTACATTCAGTTGGAGGTAACATAAAGGGAAATAATCATTTTTTGTGCAATCCGAAAATAGCATCGTTTTTTTTTAAAATCATTGTTTTGTTTTGTTTTTGGACAATATTTAAATCCACAAAACATTGTAATGTATATATATATAGTTCGTCCATCGTGGTTCGATGATGACCACTTTGTCATCCAGGGGGCTGAGGGCTTTGCACTGGGGTTTTATGCCTCCTCATGTGGCTGGTGAGACCTATGTGAGCCCGGAATGTTCGGCCGCACACTGGGCAGGTTATTCCTGCTGGAGCTAGTGTCGTTTGCCTTGCTTTTCTTTTCTGGCGTTTTTCTTCTGCCAGCGTTGTTCTTTTTTCCTCAGCAACCTGTGCGCCAGTTTTCACAGCGCGACGCCATGATGCTCTGTCATGTGCCTCTGTCTCCCAGGTGCCTGGGTCTATGCTGAACGCCTTCAGAGAGGCTTTGAGGGTGTCACTGAAGCGCTTTCTTTGACCACCTTGCGAGCGCTTTCCTTCGTTTAGGGATGCGGTGGTCTTCCATTCTGTAGACGTGACCTGCCCATCGCAGCTGGGACTGCATCAGGATTGTGTGGATGCTTTGCAGACACGCTCTTCGAAGGACTTCACCATCTGTCCTATAGATCGCCAGACCTGAAAGGGAAACTTTAAATAAACGTTTGCTTGATGAGTTTTTATCATCCAGTTAAGAATAGGAATTACATTTACTTCAATTCTAACACCGCTTAAAAGTGAACATGGTCTAGAAAATGTAATGTGGCAAATAGATAATTACACACGTTCTTCACCTTAGTATGTTGGACCGTTGGGCACCACACAAGATTTGTCAACCGTCTTTCTCCATTCCCTCTGTCTCTCTCAGCGCTTTCTCTGTCTCTTCTTTTTCCTGGTACTGTTCCCTGAAGGAAGGTCTCTGCAAGCCCGCCCCGAATACCTTGTAATATGGTCATAGAGCTTTAGTTTCCGTTTTTTTAAACATAGTAAGCAGGTCATCGTGGGGTCCAATAGCTCTAGTAACCCTGTCTCTAATCTCTTCGTTTGTGATACGGTCTTTTAAAAATATCTCTTTCAATGACAGGCCCGTCTATTCCTTTATAACAGGCATGTCAAACACGGCGTTCGGGGGCCTTTTTTCCCTTATCTTTTTTTTTCCTGGTACTGTTTCCTGGAGGAAGGTCTTTGCGAGCCCCGAGGACCTTGTGATATAGCCTTAAAGTTTTAGTTAGCGTTTTTTGACAGTGGTTAGAATTAGAAGTTCATCGTGGGGCCCAATAGCCATTGCGATCATGTTTATAATTTAGACAGTATCACAAAGAGACAGAAATATAGTAAGTCTAAAATAAAAGCTTACAGTTTTAGGTGAAAGACCCCCCAAGCCCCTTTTGCCACATTCGGTTATTCCAGTGTGGGTGATTGGGCAGTAGGCTGGCCTCGTTCTGAGAGCTGATAGGAAGAATTTATTTATAGCTCTTCTGCACGGAACTAGATAAAGTTAGTCTTCTTCCTGTGTCTGCATGTCTGGACCTTGGGACGTAGTTTTTGTTGTGGTTGTGTCTGTTGAGATAAACAGGAAACAGAAAAGTTAACGAGTCCATGCTTTCAAGCATTGACAGGATTTCTTTTAAATAAAGAGACATCTATATGAGTTGAAATAATTACTTCTACAATCAAGCTATTCACCATGAGCCTCTTGTGCTTTAGTTCAGTAGTTTTCATAAGAAAGTATTTTTCGTTATTTAAAAACAGACTAGCTTTACATAAGAGATTGACTTTCTCTGTTTAGTAAGTAAATATATTATATTAGTTTCACATTAAAAGAGTGTCAAAATAATTGTTAATAAGGTTGATGGAATCATGAGTAGATGAAAAAAAAATCACTGTACTTCGAGCGAAACTTTTAGTGTAGGAAAGACGCTTAATATAATAATAATAATAAACAATGGAAATTATCTAAAACAACAATATACCCCATTGTCATATCAATCGAGGGGATAATAACAACTGACCTCACAGATACCTTCAAGGCCCTTGGCATTCCTAGGAACATTCTCTTTGCCTGTCAGAGGTCGGTACTTCTGCAGTTCCGTTTCTAACATTAATAATAACAATCTTTATTATCCATACCCCCCTTCCCATTAGGACATTTGACTTACAATATGTGCATCACACCAAACAAAACATTATAAGTATAGAAAACAAAATATACATTCACATCAGACTCACTCAAAATTTACATGTGAAATGTTTATATCAGATAGTTAACTAGCATTTACTAATCTCTAATGTAATTGCCAGAAAACGAAAGAAGTGTTTGTGTCTTTGTAACCAGTGTCTTGTAGCTCCTTTGTGATGGCTTGACTTTCTGTGTTAATTACATTCATATGGGCCATTTGGTATATTAATTTCACATTAATTAATTGGCAGAACCTTTTTTCCCCCATAAAATAATTATTAACAATGGTGACGGAATCATGAGTAGATTAAAAAAAAAAATAGTTGACCTTCGAGCGCAACTTTATGTGTAGGAAAGATGCTAAATCTGGCTACTATTAAAACGGATTGGAGAGTTCGCGGCATCACTAAGAGAAGTGTATAGATCTAAAACGAGATCATGCATTGTAGAGAGATAAGAATCAATTGGAAGGGGACAAAAACACGTTTCATTGTAAGAGACCTTTCAGACCCCCCCCCCTACGCATTTAGTTGACGAATGACCAACTCACTAAATAATGATTTAGTATCTAGAGCGTAGTAAGGTCTTTTTTTTCCCAGCACACGTTTGAAATGATCATCTAACCTTATCATCATGTCGTCATAACATTCCATATCCGGTTGTGGGCGCTCACACAACGACTGCTGCTTTGACAAATGCAAACGCCATCTTGCCTAGAAAAGGCCGTCAAAGCTATTTTCTGGCCCATGTTTACTTTCTGATATCTCTGAATTAAAAAAAAAAAAGAAACAGGAGAAAAATGCGGTCCAGATGTCAAATAAAGATTCTCTGAGGCCACCTTAAAGAGATGGTACCATAAATATCACACACACACACACACAACGCAAACATGCACACTTAATATCACACACAAACACACACATGGATACTTGACTCTGGATTAAATAGAACGTAGGAGTGAAGTAACTAAAGACTATAGGCTCCAAAACTTTTAATTACTATTAACCCTGACAACATATAAAATATATTGTCTACGGGGTTCCCGGTCATTTCATCCCCTGGTCATTTTATCCCCTGCTCATTTCATCCCTTGCTCATTTCATCCCCTGGTCATTTCATCCCCTGGTCATTTTATGCCCTGCTCATTTCATCCCCTGGTCATTTTATGCCCTGCTCATTTCATTCCCAGCTCATTTCATCCCCTGTCACAGCACAATTGAACAGTGAATAAGAAAAACGATTAAATTGAGAATGAAATGACCGGGGAAGAAGTGATAGGGGAAGAAGAGACCGTTCACCGTCTATCTAGACTCGACACAGCATCACCAAAGTAGGCTACATAGAAATTAAGGAGGCTTGTGAGGCAAAACATATCAATTGAAGATTTTCTTAAAAGGAGACTGATATGCCTACACAAATAGCAAAGCTTTCTGGTGTATCCGGTAAACAGAATACTGATATTAGAATATTGATAAACTGCATTTTTAGAGAAATGTAATAATTTGCCTGCATTATGTTTCAGCCCTTGTGAATCAAAACAAAAAACAAATTCGTTAACAAAGAGCAGATTACTCTGCATAAACTTTAGTATGAAAATGTTCATCAATAGTACAACATAGAGAAGAAGATAAAACTTAGTCCCTTGTTTCTATCACCAAGAACAGAACCACATCTCTCCGTGGTCAGTTGTCATTACTTGGCTACGACATATAAAACATCCCCCCCCCCAAATGGTTCACCTCTATGCACGCTATGTGCTTTTGTTTCCTTAGTTAACTCTTTGACTGCACGACCAATACAATAGTAAATACATCTTATGACATACAATAACAATTGTACACCTTTAAAAATTAAAACAAAAGTACTTTTCCAGTTGTTATCCTATTATATTTATCTTTCTAAAAGGAAACTAACCAATAGAAATAAAACAGGATATTAAGAAACGGTTGGCTTCTAGTTCTGTGTAGTTCGTTTTGTAGGCTCTTGTTTGTCTTTGGTTTGTATAGCTATATAAGAGATCTGGATTCAATACAGTCAAGTCAATTAGATCTTGTTGTTTTTAACCGTTTTGTTTATAGACGTTGTACACGTTTCTTCAGAAATGAGAGTTTTGATGTCCTAGTCAAACCTCCTGTAGGACAAAAGGAGTTGGCATCGGCCTGGGTTCAAACTCGGGACGACAGGTCGGATTACATACCACACACCTAGACATGTTTTTCTCAGCGTTTAACTGTCCATTACATATGTTAACATTTTCTAGACCATGTTTTAAGCGGTGTTAGAATTGAAGTAAATGTCATTCCTATGCTTAACTGGATGATAAAAACTCATCAAGCAAACGTTTATTTAAAGTTTCCCTTTCAGGTCTGGCGATCTATAGGACAGATGGTGAAATTGTAAAGGTCATCTTTTTTTCTGTTTCCGTGGTAAACGAAGGTGTAATGTTGACAGCATTTACATTTACCCGACTAATGTCAGGTACTCTTTTGAGCTGGGTGCCATAAAAATCCCGAAATTAAAAAAAAAACCAGTCTTCACAAAGATTCAGACCCAGGACCGCGGCTCGGAAGCCAATCAATGTATCAGTCAGCAGCCACCTTTTACCTATTGTAATGTAACAAAATAAAAAAAAAATAACATTGTGACATTTAAAAAAGTAGTAAATAGATTCTTTCAGAATCATTCCAATATTAACTCTTTTGTTTCTGTTTAAATAAGAAGTGAACAAAAAAAAATTCATGGAAAAAATAGTATAAAATGTATGCACTTATTTCATTAATAATTCGTCTTATTTGCCCCTTTCTCTTTCTTTCTTCGTCTGTCTCTCTCCCTCTTTCTTTTCTGACTCTCCTTGTCTCTTTATCTTTTTTATCTTGTCTCCCTTTTTTGTGTCTCTGTCTTTCCATTTATCTCTCAATGTCTCCCTTTTTTGTGTCTCTGTCTTTCCATTTATCTCTCAATGTCTCCCTTTTTGTGTCTCTGTCTTTCCATTTATCTCTCAATGTTCTCCCTTTTTGTGTCTCTGTCTTTCCATTTATCTCTCAATGTTCTCCCTTTGTCTGAGAAGTCAGGAGAAGGTGGACACCAAAGTAAAGTCTGAGACTTCTTTAAAGGTTGGAACTAAAGCACTGAGAATGAAGAGTGAAGGAGAGCTGGTCCACTAGGAGCTCAATGTCATGTCTTGTTGGAATCAAGTAGGAGAGAGGTGGTTGATTGTCTTGAGAGATAGGATCATCGTTGGTCTGTGTGCGTTCTGGATTAGCTTCTTCTTGCCACGACTTCTTGTGTTGGTCACTAGTTCAAGGCAATTTGTGGCAGAGTCTATAACAGCTTGTATGTATGTACATGTCAAAGTTTTTCACAGATAAATAAGGGAGAACACAGGAGAGGGTTAATCTGTGTTTTGTAATGATGAGATTTTGTTATGAAGTTTACGTAGGTCAGTGATTTTTGGTTTATTTCTAATTTACTATGCGTTAATTTTTTTTAAGCCTAATTTTTAATTTAAACGCAAAATTAACAGCATGTGGTACAAATTAAAGTAATTACATCTGTAAGTCATGGAAATGTGTGTTTATAGAAAGTAGACCTACGTGTGTTTGTGTGACTACGCGCTATTTTATTTTCATTAAAATACACAAATATAGTTAATTAGTTATATACTTTTTTTTTTTTTAAAGAGGATTATTTAGCTGTAAAGGAAAAATAAAGATAGATCATGTCCTGAAGTTTTATCTGAAATACTGTGAAACGAATTATTTTTCTCTTCCCGGTCGTCTGCGTATCGTGCTAGATTGTTACCCCCCTTTGTTAACCTACTGAATGTTCAAAAATAGGATTTCTAAGTAATGTTTTGGTCTAGATGCTTGTAAAGCACACCAGTCTGAATGACAAATAATGATATTAATAATAGCAATAATAATAATAATTCCTCAGGGGAAACTGATAAAGGGACTACGATGAATATTGTTTCTCTTTACGAAACTCGACCCTGGCAACGCCAGAGAATGACTACTCGTTCATTTCTGACATAATAATAATACATATGATTATTAATAAAACAAATCAAAATAATTCAAGGATTTTAACTTCATCGAAGTGTAGATCTGCTATCAAAAACCCATCTTGTATGACTGAAATTCTGTAATTGTCCAAAGGATTGTCCGAATCAGTGGCGTAGCAAGGTACGCGTGGGCCCGAGATCAAGAATATAGTGGTGGGCCCCCTTCCCCAAATAAGACAAATTTAGTGTGTTACAAAAAAATAGTGATTTGAATATCAATACATTCACAAAAAAGACATCCAATGCAAGGATTGTTTCTTTTTTTTAAAGAAGTAATTACCTTAATGCTTTTTAATTCAGTTTGGACTCCCATAAATAAAAGTGTTTCTAAGAAAAAACAATTGTACTCTTTTTCCCTCCACATGTATTTACATTACGAAAACACTTCTAGGTGTAAAACTAGTAAACATTGATAGAGACATTTATCTAGTTCAGTGTTTCCCAAACTGTGTTCCGCGAAGCCTAAATAGGTGTTCCGCGAAGCCTACTAGAATAGTACACCACCAGGTGAATTAATCTCTCTGTAAAAAAGCAAAGTGTTCCGATAAATTCAAGCTCTCCAAATGATTAAATGAAACTAGAGGTGTTGCTCATGTGAAATAAGGTTTATAATATACCAATTATACTCTTGTTAATATATTTATAAATGACAGCTACTGATCCCAAACTGTATTGGATATTCCGTTCCTTTGGTCACATAGGCTGCGCGGAGAGGTGGGAACTGCTGTTTGGGCGACATCGTTCCGACCATAAACAATGCCCAGGCTTTCATCTCATTTGCTCTGAGATGAATCATAGTCGTTCTACGACTGAAGGAGGCAAATGATGATGAAACGACAGCTATCGTCTGCTAAATCTACGTGTAGCTGCTTTCCAAACAAATAAACGCCAACGAAATCCCTTTACTTAAATATAATTTAAAGTTTCTTATCATCATCATTATGGGCCACTGGAATATGGTCCTATTTGTCACAGTTTATTTAGTGTTTAAGTATCGATTGAAAGTCTTGATTGGGTCAAAGTATTTACAACTCCAGAGACACATAACTGAACTTTAAGCTTTGATAATTCATTAGACTCTATCGTCTGCTAATCCCGCAGACTCAATCTTCTTTCACTCCAGCACCTGATTTGAAGTCCTATGTGCTACAGCTGATCTGCTAATGCAGTGACTGCTACAATTCCGTTAGTTCAATTCATAATACAATGTGCTAGGTATGTATGTTAAACTGTAAAGCAATGCCTTTGGGTTTGTTCGTAAGAAATAAAATGTACATTCTCATACCATAATATTTCATGTCAGTGCAGATGTCTAGGAGGGCCTTTACAGACTAACAAATATGTAGACATAAATGAAAATAATAGGATTAAATGTTAATGCACCTGACGTGTCATTCTACTTGCATAAATTACCTCCCTTGCCTTTAAGTTTTTTAGAAGAGGACGTGGTCTTCCACAGAAATCCTTTCAAGGGCTTCCATTGAACATTAATATGTGCACCACTGGCGGATCCAGGGGTGGGGCGATAGGGCGATCGCCCCCCCCTCACTCGGCCGACCCCTACCCCCCGAAGGGGGGGGGGACGGACGAATTTTAGTATAGAATTAAACACAATTTGTATACGAATTTATTACTTATGTTAATAATATATGCTAATTATTTATATTTCAACTTTTTCAAAGATTATTTCTCCCCCCCCCTCTCTAGTATGTTGGCTGACTTAATGGGGTCGGGAGGGGGGATGGCATCAATCCCGCCCCCCCTTCCATAAATTTTCGAGTGGGGGGGCGGTCCAATTTATTTGTAGAAATCAAAGCTTGCTAACAATATCAATTAAATATCTATATGATTAAAACTTGTTATTAGTGTTTTAACCAATCTTTATATTATGTCGTTCCCCTGTTGGCCGATTTGGAGGGGGGGGGGGGCGATTCTTCTACTGCCCTTCCCACCTAATCCTTTGAGTGTGGGGGGGGGGTTCCTACTTTAATGGGGAAATCATAGTTTGTGAGCAAAGTTAGTTGAATTAATATATAATTTTTATTTGATGTCGCTCCCTTTCTGATATCTTGGCCGATTCGGTGGGATAAAGGGGGGGGGGGTTGATTGTATTGCCCTCCCCACTCTAGCTCTCTTAGTGGGGGGGGCGGTCCTATTTTTATGGAGAAATCATAGTTTGTGAACAAAATAAGTTGAATATCTATATAATATAAGCTACATATTGATATGTGAACCCATTGTATATTATGTCGCACCACACTCTAATATTAAATTTTATCATTAGTAAACATAAAATGAAAAAGAGTTGTACCAGGTGGGAGGGGCGATACATGCAATCGCCTTCCGCCCATCAGACAAAACAATACTTTTTCTTTTTTTGTTTTATAGTTAAGATATTAACATTTAAAAAAAAAATCTGTCACTAATATTATTTATATATGCTAAAAATTAAATTCTTATATCGAGTCGCCCCACCCCTATTCTTTAATGCCAAATGCAATCATTAGCAAATATTATAAAAAGGAGCGAGGATTAATTGTTTTCACTCTACCGCCCCTCTTTTTCCAGACGAAAACGCGATGTTTTAAATTTCTCAGTAGAAGACTAACGATTGAGATGAGTTCTCAACACAAATATTCTTTTCCAATTCGCCTTTTTTCAATCTTTACTCAATCTGCAATTTTTCTAGTTAAATTTTAGCTCACAACTTATGCTTGAATCACAAAATTGCAAAAAAATTTAGAGTAGAATCTAATTGGCCCACTTCATTTCTCCTCCCACTTCAGAAATTTATTTTAGATCTTTTGATTATAGTTCTGTAACAAAACAAAGTTACAAACATGCCTATTGAAATAAATGTATAACTTACAAATGAGCTTTTTTTTATATAAATATTATTTTTCGAACTTTTGTTTTCGGCGGCGATCCTCAAAGCCTTAATCTAAATATGGGGGGTATCTTCTAATCGTTTTATTTGCAAGGCCTATAAATTCATATTAGAATATTTTTCAAGAAAATCCTTTTTCAAAAGTTCCTTTTTTAATAGTATGAATAATGAGCTGTAGATGTCATGGAAATGCGTTTCTGCAGTGAAGAATGCAAGAAATTGCTTTTGGCGTCAGGGCTTCGCCCCGAACCCCACTGATAAGTAGTGAGATGTAGATACCAGGAGAATGCGTTTCTGCAGTGTCCTCCTTTGCCCCGAACTCCACTGATTAGTAATGAGCTGTAGATGTCTGGAACCCCACTGAGGAGGCTTACAGTGTTCCCCCAGAACCCCACTGAGGAGGCTTACAGTGCTCCCCCAGAACCCCAAGCTACCAAGAGAAAGGCCTGAACATGACTTTTTTGTTTTTTTGTTGTTTATTTTTCGCCGAATGTTAAGAAACACTGATTTTTTCTTTTTTTTTTTCATATATATATATATATATATATATATATATATATATTCTGAACGCACGTTTATAGCATAGGTTTAGGGTTTACTGGGCATTAGGGTTAGGGTTTGGAAAAAAATCGCCCCCCCCACTCCGAAGTTCTGGATCCGCTAGTGATGTGCACTAGGCAAAACAGCAGGGTTTCTGTCCAGGGTTTCTGTCCAGGAATTTTGCAAGAGAGGTTGTGAACGTCTCAGATCCTCACTCAAATGGATTTTGATGATGATGATGATTTAATCTTAATACGGCCCTGTGTACCTTTATTTGTTTCAATTGCCTTGTTTCTTGTACGTATTGTGAGCTGGACATTCTGAATATATTTTTTTATATTTAAACAAGAAATGTAAGGGTTATTTGTTCCAATAAACAAAGCAGACGATAGTTTTTCAATGTCTTTTTCAGTTTCCCGCCAATAAACAGGCTAAAATGAAACGGAACATGGTAGTTCAACTGAGCGCTTCATCGTTTAATGTCACATACAAAAGCAGAATAAATTTGGTCGAATGTCAGATGTCTCATAGACGAGTGCATCACATTGAGTTGAATATTGGTTTGCACATATACATTTATATTAAGATAGCAAAAGACATTACACAAAAACCTTGACGGTGAATACATTTTTATCCAGTCTTGACAGTACTTTATTTTTTTTTCACTCATCGATGATCAGGTTGGCATGTATGTGTATTATTTGTGCATTCGTTAAATACATTTGTAATATTTCATTAATATAATTAACCCTATTAAATTTTAAGGAAGCATTATCTGCAGACACCTTGCTATCTCCAGTTGTGGCGAGTTAGGTCCTTTACTTGTCCAGCTTATCAGTTGCTACAGCCAGTCTGTTGACATACAGAGCCAGATCACAACGAGGCTCATGGACTTGTCGATAGAGGCTCTATGATCATCCAACAGCCCACAGAGACTTTAGCATTAGTCTTGAATACCTTAATCCGAATACACAACTTCAAAGGATGGTGGATGTTTTGAAAACTCCAACTACGAAATCAATCCACACGAAACAAACCAATGGTATTAATTAACTCGAATCTCTTGTATTAGAGTTAGACTTTACTTCCAATTAAAAAGAATATTTAAAGTAATATGTTTTCCGACACAACCAATTGGCATAGGAGTTTCTTACTGGAGTAGTGTTCCGATAATTAGGGTTACCTGAAACCTCCAAAGGAGGACAAAAAGGAGGACTAAGCGGTTACAAAGGAGGGCAAAAAAAAAAAGACAAGCTAAACTGGACATATTCGATTAAACATAAATTGTGGGCTGTAATGCAACTTTATTACATGTCCTATTTATGAGAAGAAACAAAACAGAGAAAGAAACTCTCCATTAACTCACAGCCATTATTTCTACAAATGGAAACTAAAGAAAATGTCGGTGTGTCTGAGAAATGTGGTATTAAACATTGTAGTTTTACAGCCCCCCTAAGTTTCACGGATATGTTTCATGTCAATTAATTGTGTAGTCTAGTTTTTTTATTACATTTACTTTTTGTCTTTCTTCCTGTCCTCCTTTGGGTTGGCGTCTGGTAACCCTCATTAGAAGTGTTTTTATATAGGTCTGTTCTCTTTCCTGGGCTTATTAAACTTTAGGGGCTTGTTTTAAAGACCTAATTTATGTTATTATTTGTTATATCTCTATTTATTTGGTTTCAGGTATATTTACTTCCTTGTTAATTCTTTGCGTTCTTAACAATGTCTCTGTTTGGACAAACTACGCAGTTAGCCTACAGCTTCAATACATCATGTCACATTTCATTGTTATAGTGTTGTGACGGGAATACTGGCGCACGATTCTGCGAACTGGCCATACTTTGTGTGTATGTGTGTATATGTATAGGCGTATGCGTGTTTCGCTCACGTGCTGTGTACTGTGTGTATGTTTTTGTATTTTAAGACAGTTTTAAAAGTGCTTTGCTTCACATGGTCTACATTCATGGGCGTAGCCGGGGATAGGGGGGTTCACTCTTCCTCTAACTGAAATCTCCTGATTTTTTGCTTTGATTTTGTTTATTTTAGATGAGATTTTAATACTAAACCATCACTTGCCCATATATATATATATATATATATTAAATCTAAAGAGAGATAATGGGGAGGCCCTCTCTAAGTTGATGCTTTAGGTGGCCGCGGAGCCTTGCAGTGAATCCGGCCTTGTGTTTGTTGTTTCACTTAAAGAACGTGTGGGGGTTGTTATATAGAACAAGTAATAACGACTCAGTTGATCGGTACCTGCGACAGTTGATAGAGGACAGCTGTAATATATCAGACGCAGGAGGTTACGAGGTACGCTAATAAGATGGCTCGTCCTTTATTGGTATCATTGCGAGACGACCTTTACTGAACTCTCACTTGAGAATATAAGTTTGTGTTTGTTGATTCGGTAGAGATCGATCTTAATTTGAACGTACAGTTGTTAAGATGTGAAGAGATTTTTTTGTGTGCATTTCGAGCATCACAATGATGTCGTTGAGGTAACAAGTAACTTGAACGTGGGTACACGTGCATGCACATCTGAACATGAATGTTTTGTCAAAAGTGTTAGGTGAGTTGTTGTTGACTTGTAGCACCAAACTGCTGGTAGACAACTCAAGTGTTGGGTGAGTTGTTGTTGACTTGTAGCACCAAACTGCTGGTAGACAACTCAAGTGTTAGGTGAGTTGTTGTTGACTTGTAGCACCAAACTGCTGGTAGACAACTCAAGTGTTAGGTGAGTTGTTGTTGACTTGTAGCACCAAACTGCTGGTAGACAACTAAAGTGTTGGGTGAGTTGTTGTTGACTTGTAGCACCAAACTGTTGGTAGACAACTAAAGTGTAAGCCGCTGTAGGCGTATTATATTTTAACTTATAAAACTTGAAATAACTTCTTTAAAAACTTCTTTGTGAACAAAAGTAAATTAAAATTGTATTACAATATAGACCAGCGGTTCTCAACCTTTAATGCTTTGCGACCCTTTTTTACAATCCCCTACTCTGCCGCGACCCCCCCCCCACACACACACACTAACACATACAGCAATAGAAGAAAAGACAAAAAACAATTCATATTTTCGATGGCCTTTGGCGACCCGTGGCTAATCGTCAATCGACCCCCCAAAGGGGGGAACCCCTGAGAACCCCTGATATAGACAAATATAGCTTGAGATGAAATAAACTTTTATTTTCAAACAAATCGAACTCAAATTAAAAGCACGTCTTTGCACTATGGCGCCCTGTCGTACTTAACACGGCTTACGATACTGCCACTTATTTTGCTTTATCCATACGCCAGACTTATGAAAAAAATCAGATGTATTTTTGTAGAAGGAAAATGATTTGTCTAAATTAAGACAATGCTATTTCACAAATCCATTACAAAGTGTTTTTTTTTAATAATTGATTATATAAACTCTTTGATCCAGTCATTGATATAATGATTACATTAACACTTAATATTCTATTTGACTCTAGCATCTTTCAATTCTTATCGTTTATACTCTACATACGGCTTGTTTCCCCTTATCTAAGAAATGTTATTCTCTACATACGGCTTGTTTCCCCTTATCTAAGAAATGTTATTCTCTACATACGGCTTGTTTCCCCTTATCTAAGAAATGTTATTCTCTACATACGGCTTGTTTCCCCTTATCTAAGAAATGTTATTCTCTACATACGGCTTGTTTCCCCTTATCTAAGAAATGTTATTCTCTACATACGGCTTGTTTCCCCTTATCTAAGAAATGTTATTCTCTACAAAAGATTTATCTTCCTTTACCATAGTGAGTTTTTTTTTTATGTATATTGCTGCATAAAAACATAAGTAATTAATTAATTATGACTAATCGATTAATTAACTGGTTGATTTTTTATGTTGATTCGTGTGTTGGCATACATTCATGAGCCTGTATGCAAATTTGATGACGATTGGATGTGGTCGTGAGTATCGATAGCAAAAAATCTAAACATCCAAAAAAAGATACAGAGCGAGTTAATGAAAGCGTTGTACTAAAGTCGACTGATTGTCTAAAACTGATGCTAAACATTGGTTCTCAATTTCTCGTATCACTACCTCGTTGTATTGTTCTAATTGCAGGCTGTGACTTGATGTCATTTGTATTGACCTAATACACAATTCGTTGGATGTGACAATGAGTGCCTTGTCACTTTTTGTGATCCTCTTGTCACTGTCACTCCACATCCCAGTTGGCTGCAGTGTTGAGGCACCGGATGTGACCATGGCCACTGAGGCTGCAAAAGATTCTAGAACCTGGAGATCGTCGGACCACAGTAGCCCTAGCACTAAGAACACAGTATTAAACATCATCGGACTCTTCGCGATGTCTGGTAAGATATGGGACCAATATTATACATCAAACTCAAGTGTTATTAAAGAAAAGCATACTGTTAAACATTTACCAACTTAAGGGCTCAAGACGTTGTAACTTAAGTTTTGATAACGTTTCTGAAACAAAATCTCTAGAAGTTGTCTACTGAGTTTTGATGACTCATTTTTAAATTTCATTAAAAAACAAGGTTACAAAGACAGTTTGTGTGGCAACACAAACTCAAAATCGGCTCCCGAATTGGTCCACCAAGGCAGTTTAAAAGGCAGGTTTCAAAGAAAGAACATCAGAATGAAATTCTATCAAAGACAAATAACAGAGAAGAATGGAGAAAGAATATCTAATTGATCTAATTATTTTGTAAATGGTCAATCTCTTATTCGAATCCTCAAGAAAAAAAAATTTCTTAAAAACAACGTGTATATATATAAACATTTGTTACATCAACTTAAGTAATTTAATTGTTTATCCAACGAAAGACATTATTAGCAATGCCTTCTGAGACTACTTTCTAGTAAGCATGAGGCGATCCTTCAAAATCAGAGGATTATTACCTTTATAACTGATTTACTTTAAAGGCGCACACAAATGTCTAATCTCTTATATTTGATTGACATGGACATTTAGGTCGCTACCCAGCTGGGATCGCCTATTTCTTGGCGACATTGTTGGCTGTAGAACACATCAATAAGAGAGAGGACATTCTGCCTGGTTACAAACTCCAAATCAATGCCCACAACACCAACGTAAGTATAAGTGTTAGGGAAATGAATCAATCAATCTGTGGATATATCTTCAATATCAATTCGTAGTCATCAAGTGAAAGGAGTCTTCCTTTTTTTTTTCTTTTTTACACCAATGCACTTTTTAAACTCATCCGTTCACAATGGAGCAAAAAAATTTTGCGTACCCACTATACATACATTTATACAACATGTAAACACAAAAGTCAAAGCTCGCAATGGAGATAGGCTCTATTTGTAAACAATTTTTTTAGTGAATGTTAAGAATGCTCTAATAAAAGATCCTTATTGTTAACCTAATCGTTTGTGCCACACACGTAAGAGTTCAGACAGCGGCGTCGCTTGGGGGGTGCGGGGGGAGGGGGGAGGTCCGCATTGGATGACACCCGTTAAGGGGGTAACACCAAGTGGAAAAATGCAATTTGCAAACAGTAACAATTTTTAGAAAGTAAGTGTCAGTGGCATAATATTGGAAGATCTTATTCACAAGTAATAAATATTTCTAAGTACGTGTTTTTTTAAATGTCAGCTAAAGATATTTTAATGTTTTATGAAATTCTATAAAAATGTCCAAAACATTACATCATACTTAATATAACAAACACGAAAGCTTACTCTCAGCTGTATACCAACTGCATGAACACTGCTTTGATTTTAAACAATATTTTATTGAATCTATTGAATCAGTAGCTACTAACTAACTTCGTAATACAAGGATGCCAACCAATAATCACTGCTTATCAAATGACGATATTCTTCAGGCATAAAATATTACAAGAATTTCACCTGCCATTAACGTCAATTCCGCAGAATCTGAAACTAACTGGCAATTTAGATGTCTCAAGGCGATGATGTAATTTCAGAAGTTGACTGTAAAAGAAGCTTTGGCCAAGATGAAGAAAATGTTACCATGAATCAGTCAAATGATATAGACTTCAATATTTTTGGGAATTGTTTTTCTGGAGTGTGTCAATTTCACATGATTTACGAAGAAAATTATCCAGAACAAAAGGAAAATTACACCATTTGTCGAAAGAATGGTTCTTTAAGAGGCTTCCTAACTGGAATGAATTAGTCACTTAATAGCACACAAAAAATGTTTTTGTTTCCACTATTTTCATCCCATTCAATAGAAATGAACTAGAAATGTGTTGCTTCATTTAATAGGTTGTGGAAATAACGTCTAAAAGTGGAATATTCAAAGTCGTAGGAAGAAATATTCAAAGTCGTAGGAAGAAATATTCAAAGTCGTAGGAAGAAATATTCAAAGTCGTAGGAAGAAATATTCAAAGTCGTAGGAAGAAATATTCAAAGTCGTAGGAAGAAATATTCAAAGTCGTAGGAAGAAATATTCAAAGTCGTAGGAAGAAATATTCAAAGTCGTAGGAAGAAATATTCAAAGTCGTAGGAAGAAATATTCAAAGTCGTAGGAAGAAATATTCAAAGTCGTAGGAAGAAATATTCACCTCTGGATTGAAAAATGAAGGCATCCGGCTACAAATACAAATAAATGGAACTCAGTTTCTCTCTTTTAAAAAAAAAACACGTGTGATTCAATAGAAAATAAAAATAAAAACTAGAAGATGTCAGGCGAGCAATCACAAAATGCCGGAATCACTATCTAGTAAGTTTCCCTTTCAGACCTTTACGATCTATGGGGCAGATAATGTTAAGGTCATCTGTTTCTATGGCCAACGTTTAACGAGCTGGGTGTCATGTAGCCAGCGCAACCACCAAACTGCTTTTGCTTTTCCCCAACTAATGTCAGGTATCCATAAGAGCTGGTTGGACTCAGAGGCGACTAAAGATCCCGAAATTAAAAATCCCAGCTTTCACCAGGATTCGAACCCAGGATCCTGGTCAAGCGCTTTACCACTCAGTCTTCGAGCCTCTATTGAATTAATCAGTTTTTAATGCTGAGATTCTACTTATACTAGAAGAAATCCTAGATGTAGCAGATAAACCAAAAGTCTTTATTTCAACAACTGACGAAGTATTGTAGATGTGAGTTACAAAAGTATTAGCGTATTTGATGATTCTCCAAACGACGACATTTAAACAGATATACCATGATTGAGAAGACATCTAAAGGCAGCAAAATTTGTCTAGAAGAAACTTAAAATTAAAAGTTCATGATTCATATGTCGCTAAGACCTTAAAGACTGTTTGAATCATTTAACAATGCCTTCAACTATTTCTTACCATCTTATCTTATCTTATATAATACAGACGTTACTTCAAAAAAGAAGATGATTACGTCCTACACGTCATGCATTTAGTCATGCATATTAACCAATGACTTAAATTCTGCCAAGTCACTGGTTTTTCTGGCTAGCTCAGGCAACCCATTCCATGCTCTAATAGCACTAGGGAAGAAGGAGTATTTGTACAAATTTGTCCTAGCATATGGGACGAGGAATGTGCCTTTATTTTTGTGTCTTTCAGAGTATTTTATTAAATTTTGTTTTTGTATTTGAAGATTATGGTTCAGTGTTTTATGTATAATTGCTACTTTACTTTTGAGTCTTCTGTCCTGAAGGCTTTCTAAATTTAGTGATTTTACTAATGGTGTTACCCTAGTCAAATGTGAATATTCGTTTGTTATGAATCTCACTGCTCTATTTTGTGTTTGTTCCAGTTTCTTAATGTTTTCTTGAGTTGAGGGGTCCCACACGGTGGATGCATATTCTATTATTGGCCTAACCAAGGTTAAATAACATTTTAGTTTTATGTTCTTATTTGATTTATAGAAATTTCTTTTAATAAACCCTAATGCTTTGTTGGATTTTTTTATAGTTTCATCAATATGTGGATTCCATGACAGTTTTTCATTTATTATAACACCTAGGTATTTTGAGTTTTTAGTCTGTGTTACTGGTTTGCCATGAATAAGATAAGTGGAATTAATTTGTTTTAGTTTTTTTGTTACTCTTAACAACTGACATTTTTCTGGGTGGAAAGACATGCTCCAATTTGATTCCCATTTCTGTAATTCATCTAATTCTCTTTGTAAAATATCTGTGTCTTGTTTTGTTTTTATTGTTCTATATATTATGCAATCGTCTGCAAATAATCTGACTTTTGTTCCTGAACTAATGCAATTTGGTAAATCATTTATGTAAATTAAAAATAGTAGTGGACCCAAGACTGTTCCTTGAGGTACACCTGAGTTTACTGTTATTGGTGTTGATTTAGAGCCATTTATTATTACAGTTTGTTCTCTCCCTATCAGAAAATCTTTAATCCACTGATGCAGTGGACCGTTAATGCCGAAATATTTTAATTTTTTAAGCAAACTATGGTGGTGAACTTTGTCAAAAGCCTTGGAAAAATCTAGTAAGATAGCATCTATTTGTTCACTATTATCTAAACCTTTTGAGAAATCATCAATTAGTCCTATTAGTTGTGTTTCACATGATCTATATTTCCTAAAGCCATGTTGGTATGGGGTGAGGACATTATGTTTGTCTAAGTGGTTTATGATGTTGCTACATATTATGTGTTCTAGTATTTTACATGTGATGCTGGTAAGTGATACTGGTCTGTAGTTTCCTGGATCAGATTTTTCTCCTTTTTTAAATAGGGGGGTGACATTAGCTTCTTTCCAGTCCTTTGGTACTCTGCCCTGGTTAAGCGATGCCTGAAAGAGTATTTTGAACACTGGGGCTAGCTCATTGCTTAGTTCTTTGAGTAATCTAGCTGGAATACCATCAGGTCCAGACGCTTTATTTGGTTTGGTGTTGGCTAATAGTTTTTTAATTCCATTTTCTTGTACTACTAAATCTTCTATGTTGTCTACTTGGTTCAAATTAAGAAATATGTCTTTGTCTCCTGGGGCTGAGAATGCTGATGCAAAGTATTTGTTTAGGATGTTTGCTTTAGTTTCATTATCATTATGTATTATGTTATGTTCATCTTTTAATGGCGCTATGCCTGTTGTTTCCATTTTCTTAGACTTAATGTATGACCATAGGTTTTTGTTGTTATCTTTAGATATTACATTGTTTATGTATTCACTCTGCAGCTGTCTGCTTACTTTTTGGGTTAGGTGTTTAATTTTTATATACTTTTTGTAAACTCTTTCTGCCTTGGTTTCTTTAAATTTTCTATATAGGTTTTCCTTCTGTTTACAAAGCTTCTTTAGTCTATTATTAAACCAGCATTTATTTATTTTGTTTGATGTGTATTTAGTTGGTATATGATTTTCTATAATGCTTTTAAGATGGTTTTTAATGAAATTCCAGAGGTCATCGACTGGTTGGTTAATGTCTTTTTCTAATAAGAATGTTTGTTGAAAGTTTAATGCAGCTTGGTGTAGTTGTGTTAGGTTACATTTATTCCAGAGTAAGATTTTTCTTTTGGTTTTTGTATTGGCTACTGCTTTTATCTGACTGTGTATTTTTATGATCTCATGGTCTGATAGACCAGGGATAATATCATAATCAACTACTAATCCAGGTCTGTTGGTTAAGAAGAGATCTAATGTGTTGTTTAATCTAGTTGGCTTTTTAATGATTTGATCTAAACTTAGGTTGTGTAAAGTTTCTATGAAAAGCTCATTTATGTCCTTAAGGTTTTGGTGTTTATCTATGGTTAGTGTTTTCCAATTTATATCAGGTAGGTTGAAGTCACCCATAATCCAAAAAACTGCATTTTTATTTGTCTCTTTAAGTGTAGTAATCTGATTACATAGTTCCTGCATGTATTCTAAACTAGAATTTGGTGGTCTGTAAATGCTGCCTATTATAAGGGATGTTGAGGTGGTATTAATTTTACAAAATGTAGATTCTATGTTTTTTGAGTTAGGTAAGGTAATTTCTTCAGCTATAAGAGTGTTTTTTATTGCTAAAAGAACTCCTCCATGATTATCAGCCCTATCTTTTCTAAAAATTTCATAATTACTATTGAAAATTTCTGCATTATAAATTTCAGGATGTAGCCAAGTTTCTGTTCCTGCAATTATGTCTGGTTTCTCACATTCTAATAAAATTTCTAAGTCTGCTGTTTTGTTCCTAATACTTTGAAAATTTATTACTAAGGTTTTAAGGTATTTTGGTATTACTTCTTTAGGAGGTTTGTTTAGTGAGGCTGTTGTATTAATTTTAGTAGATTTAGGTTTAACAGGAGTGGATCTGGCTAGTGGTTGGTGAGTTGGTTTTGGGATGGTGTTTAAGATGTTGTATGGGTTAGAAGTGTCCGCATCAAAGGAATCAAACAGTCCTGATGTAAACTGAGGTAACCCACACGGTACACAGTGCCATGATGCATCTTTGTTGCCTAAGGCATAATACACAGGTGTATTCATATGGAGACATGATGCATGGTACCATTCATCGCAGGTGTCACATTGAATGGCTTTCTGTTTCATGGTGCATACTTTTTTGCAGATGTTGCATCTATCTTTAGATCTAGGCCCTGGATTTGACTCTACATCTCCTGCTATTAATATTAACAGTGAAAGGTATTTATTTCTACTGTGTCTGATTGAGAACTTCCATTTGTGATGGGTAATCTTCTTTAATGTTATTGATGTGTATGTTAGGTTATTTTTGAAGTTGCATTGATCTAAAGTGTGATGATTGATTATGACTGTTGTTTCATTTTTAAGTTTAGTGTTGACTGAGGTAGATCTAGTTCTGTGTTCAGCTAGTGTGTATTTAGTAATTATTAGGATAAATAGCCAGAGCAATTTCATGATGACTGTTGTTGATTTTAGTTTTAAAAGGTCTAGTCTAAAATAGTTTAAGGTTAAAAATGCCTAAGATGGCCTAAGCTAAGTCTAAAGTGATAGCTAATTTACAATGACAATCAAATGGTTTATTCAAAATATAGACCTAGACTAGATCTAGATCTAATTGTAGATCAATATATTTATGTGTTTAACTAACTTTAACTAACTATATAGAGTATTACTATTAGTTTATAATTAGTAGTATTTGTAGATGAATAGTAGATCTAAGGCCTTAATTAAAGTCTAAGTCTAAGACTGACTAGATCTAAAATCTAAGAATATAAAAATACCTAAACTAAGAGTTGTTAATTTGAATTGATTAGTGCGTATAAGTGACGTCATGTGAAAAATGACTTTTTAAATAAATTAATGTTTAGAAATATTTTAGATAGACTTTAACTTTTATTGATAAGTTTTCAATTTTGAAATCCAGAAAAAAACAACAACATTGTAATTTACTTAGGCGCATTTGTGCAAAACGGAACTATAGATAAATTGTAATAAACAATGAAATTCTAAAATAGAATCGACACTCTTTTTATAGTTATGTCACAATTGATCAATGTTCGTAAGTATAAAGTAAATGTTTTAAGGCTTAACGAAAAAAAAAACGGGAATGGGAAAGGGTGACACCATGAGATGACCGCACCGGGTGACACCCACGCTAGTGACGCCACTGAGTTTAGAAGTTTGATTTCACATTGCTAAAAAAAATTTAAAACAAAAAGAAAAACATTTTTAAAATACTTTTTAAAAAAAAACTTATATTAAGCGTAGTTGTATCAATTAGTTTGGATCAGTACTGTAATTAAATTTGTAATAGATCTAGACAAACAAAGATAAATCTGTGCGATGAAAAATAATTTTAAAATAGTTGTGTAATATAGATGCTGCAGTCGAAAAACACACCGAGCAAACATCACAGGTTTGGACTTGAACACGGCTTTATATTCCTTATCTTGATTTGTTAATTTCTTCATTAACATCTCGCTTTTTGAGCAATAATAAGGCTCAGTTCAACTTTTGTCTGTGTCTTGAAGTGATACTGGAATCGCCATTTGTTGTCTCGACAAGTTTGAATACGAAACAATGAACAGGCTTAACTACTGGCATTCACAGTCACTGGTTGCAGACACTGGACATTGGACACTGCTGACTTGTTGAAACATTGGTATTTCTTTCCGGCTAAAGTAGCAATTCTGATCGTGCTAACTTTACCGGCCACTACTAGTAGCATTGACTAATCTTTCAGCACGCCACGACGAATCAAAAACTGGTTGCGGTCAGCAAGAACGGATGGTTTCAGCACTGTGCATGATACGTGTCCAGCTTGTCCAACGCGACGTATAGCATTTAATCAGTTAAGAAAGTGGCAGTTTCGGCAGCCACAGTTGATATTTCCTTTTTTTGTTTGTTTAATCGACTGGTTCATATATTTTATAAAATTTCCTTACAAGCAAGCATTTACAGTGCATTTATATCGCATGACTTATAACAATGTGATTATATTTGTTAGTGAACAAGGAAGAGTAAAGTATAATGGGGGGATGGGGGGAGAATTTGAAAATCCCCCAAATGAGTGTTCGAATTTGATTTTTTTTTTACATTAAATATTAAGCCATCATGTCATGATGTCGAACGTCAAAATGCAGGGGCCCCTAAATGATGGCGAATTCCTAGCTACGTCACTGAGAGAGAGAGAGAGAGAGAGAGAGAGAGAGAGAGATGACATACGTGTCTTTATATATATATGACATATGACTGAACCTAAAGACTTTTAGGACATCTGACAGTGCTTCTCAAAGTCACGTTTGAGTTCTTGGCTCTTGTGTACAAAAATGACACTTTTTCTCCGTGTCTAGTGTGATGTATCAAGAGGACTTGACGCCATCTACAAGGAATTCTATGACAAAAATAAAACGTCCATCATGACCTTGGGTGGCACCTGCTCTCCTGTCACAGAGGTCACTGCTCAGGTGTCTAACCAGTGGGGTTTACTACAGGTAAGACCTGTATATAATTGTCATCTATGATTAATTGTGTCACACACGATCTGGCTTCATAGATCGTCCTATCCAGTAGTGTAAGCTATAAAATACCCTTAAGTTCTTTAGTGCAGCCTCCCCCCCCAAAAAAAAAAAAAAACTACATCTATTTCTATACATTTCAGATCTCGTATTCATCCCTCTCGCCCTTTTTGTCAAACAGTGAAATCTTCCCCTCATTCTTCCGTGTCATGACCCCAGAGCATAATTTAACTCACGGAAGGCTGAAATTGTGTAAAGAAATGGGCTGGAAAAAAGTTCACATCATTTATGAGAATTACAACGTGTTTTCTATGGTAAGAAGGAGTTAATTCCCTAGACTGCATAATCAGCTCTATTTAATCAACAAGTTAAGATCATTAAATCATAACATTATAATTATAATTAATAATAATTTTATTTATAAAGCGCTGTTAACAAACAAAATGTAGGCTCAAGGTGCTGTGATAACATTACAAACACAAACACGACAGCTAAAATGACAAACTAATCTTTAAAAGTTTTAAGCGTGTAGGTCTTTATGTTCTCCTTGAAAGTAGTGTAGCATGTTGTCTGTCGGAGATCAATGGGGATTGAGTTCCAAACATTTTGTCCGTGCACTGAAAAAGCCAGCAGCCCTAAGCTTTTGAGGGAGAAACGTGGCACCACTAAAAGCGTTGAGTCCATTGAGCGCAGGGCTCTCTGGGGGACATATGGAGTGATCAGTTCGCTAAGGTACAAGGGCATTTCTTTATTATAGATACACTGACGACAAAGTGTGGTCGCCTTGTTGTCGATTCTCGCTTTTACAGGAAGAAAAATTGAACGTGCGCAAGAGCATAGTATCAGAATCTTGTCTTGTTTTTCTTAGTACTATTCGTGCGGCGTTGTTCTGTGTACGTTGCAGCTTGGCTATTTTGTCATCGGGTATACCCGCTAGCACGGCGTTGCAGTAGTCAAGGCGGGAGAGTATGAATGGCACAGCTAGCTTATAATTATTTTGTGATTGTTGAATCACTATGTAATCACTATATACGTTAAGATTTTTAATTCATTACATCTCTACATCAAGATAGTTAAGCCACTTCTTTAAGATTGTTGAGCTAACACATAGCCTAATCATTACTTTGATATTGTTAAACCACTACATAATCACTACGTTGATATTCTTAAATCACTACATAATCACTACGTTGATATTGTTAAATCACTACGTTAAAGATTGTGAAACCACAACATAATCAATCTTAAAAATTGTTAAACCACTACATAATCACTACGTTAATATTGTTGAACCACTACATAATTTAAAAGCCTTTGTAGATCTTTTGGGAAAAATACTACCTAATCAGCAACACATTGAAAACTATGGTTTGATCGTTATAATTTGTCCAACTATTGTCCACTGGTCACAATTGTTTGTAACGTCTTTCACTAAGCTGAATGAAATCTTGAAACAAGACTTAAAGCAAGAAGGAATCGATGTGGCCAATCAAGAAATGTTCACAAACGATCCAGAGGAGAGCGTGATCAACCTTAAAGTAAGTTTGGATGTCTTCCCTACAACCAATCTAGTCACAGCAATATTTTGTAAAGTGTCTTTGAACAGCCCATCTAGTCACAGCAATACTTTGTAAAGTGTCTTTGAACAACCCAACTAGTCACAGCAATACTTTGTAAAGTGTCTTTGAACAGCCCATCTAGTCACAGCAATACTTTGTAAAGTGTCTTTGAACAGCCCATCTAGTCACAGCAATATTTTGTAAAGTGTCTTTGAACAGCCCATCTAGTCACAGCAATACTTTGTAAAGTGTCTTTGAACAGCCCATCTAGTCACAGCAATACTTTGTAAAGTGTCTTTGAACAGCCCATCTAGTCACAGCAATACTTTGTAAAGTGTCTTTGAACAGCCCATCTAGTCACAGCAATACTTTGTAAAGTGTCTTTGAACCTCCCATCTAGTCACAGCAATACTTTGTAAAGTGTCTTTGAACAGCCCATCTAGTCACAGCAATACTTTGTAAAGTGTCTTTGAACAGCCCATCTAGTCACAGCAATACTTTGTAAAGTGTCTTTGAACAGCCCAACTAGTCAAAGCAATACTTTGTAAAGTGTCTTTGAACAGCCCATCTAGTCACAGCAATACTTTGTAAAGTGTCTTTGAACAGCCCAACTAGTCACAGCAATACTTTGTAAAGTGTCTCTGAACAGCCCAACTAGTCACAGCAATACTTTGTAAAGTGTCTTTGAACAGCCCATCTAGTCACAGCAATACTTTGTAAAGTGTCTTTGAACAGCCCATCTAGTCACAGCAATACTTTGTAAAGTGTCTTTGAACAGCCCAACTAGTCAAAGCAATACTTTGTAAAGTGTCTTTGAACAGCCCATCTAGTCACAGCAATACTTTGTAAAGTGTCTTTGAACAGCCCAACTAGTCACAGCAATACTTTGTAAAGTGTCTCTGAACAGCCCAACTAGTCACAGCAATACTTTGTAAAGTGTCTTTGAACAGCCCATCTAGTCACAGCAATACTTTGTAAAGTGTCTTTGAACAGCCCATCTAGTCACAGCAATACTTTGTAAAGTGTCTCTGAACAGCCCAACTAGTCACAGCAATACTTTGTAAAGTGCCTTTGCGTTTCTCATATTTTTAGTCGTTGTTGCCACAGGCCAAACAATGGCGCATGTCTTGTATCAGTGTCCCCAGCTCCAGTGTCTCTGTAATTGTCAAAAGAGTTAAGTCTAAGACTCTTGCAACTCTAGGTCTAAGGAAGCTTGCCTCTGTCTGGAAAAGATCTAATCAGATCTACATTTTTACATCCCTATTAGCGATAGTTCCAATCCCAAGACGCTCGATTCAGAAACTCCTTCCTGCTCTTCTGTACCATATCAGCCGTTAGGCTGTCCGCCATAAAAACGGCCCCTTATGGAACGGTGTATGGATGATGGCAGTTTTGGGGGCTTTCTCCCATTCACTCCAGTGAAATCGACTTAACCCTTAGGCACACCAACGGGGGCTCTGTGTTGCTTCCCTATTGGCCTACATGTCTCTTCTGACGAACGTTTCCATGGAAATTGTGTTATATAGTTTTTTCTTTCATAATTAGGTTTTATGATATTCTTAATAATAATTTCCATAAGCTAAAAATAGTCTCTTCCGTTCGAGTGACAAAACTTTTTTTCTTCTCTTAAGTCATAAACGTTTTCTAATGCAGACACATATACTCTTCCTCTTCCGTTCGAGTGACAAACCTTTTTTTTTCTTCCCTTAAGTCATAAACGTTTTCTAATACAAACACATACTCTTCCTTTTCCGTTCGAGTGACAAACCTTTTTTTTTCTTCCCTAAAGTCATAAGCGTTTTCTAATGCAAACACATATACTCTTCCTCTTCCGTTTGAACACTAGAAAAAAGATGCCCGGATTATTATCGCCAACATGTATGAAGGAAAAGGGAGAAAACTCGCTTGTTCAGTAAGTATTTATAGACTGCATCATTGACTAAGACACTTATTTCTTATTATAACATAAGATAAGATAAATAACCTTTTTTAAGATAAAATATCGTTTCTGTTTAGCTCATTATATCTTTACTTATATGAAATTGTGCAAAAGAAAATCATTTTTTTTGGCGAGCGTAAGGACAATACGGAGACGCGGACCAGCTCATGCATAAGGTCACCGCCACACCTGGCAGACAAAGGCAGCTGGAGGACGCATACGACAAACGGGTGGAGCTTACTTAAAGAGAACATCGTTGAATAGACAGCGAAAGATCAAGACTGGACCCTAAGCTCTTTGAGATCTGGAGCCCCTTGGCATCAACATAATGCCAAGTTTCATTTGTTCTTTCTTCAAAATGACTGAAAATAAACCCGGAATTTTTTATTTTTTTTTGCTTTAAGGACCCTAACCTATAGCTTATGTTGCCTCTGGGTAAATCCAGCACTGCCAAAGATAGCTAACCAACTTGACACGCTTTGAAATCGACCGATGTGATAAAATCTGCTATGTAGGGCTTACAACACCGCACTTTTTTCTTAGCTTTTAAGACTCATGATGAGGCCTTGTTCTTAATATTGTGCACATTTTAGGTCCTATACAATGTTTAATTGTAAAGATTGCTGCCCATGCTCCTGTTCCTTCCCTTTTGATTCAGGCTTACAATAATGATAAAGATGGAACCTGGTATAAAAAGGTTGTCTGGCTCTTTCCATCATTCTACGACAGACACTGGATGGATGTCAACGATACTGCTTGTGGATGTACTCCAGAACAAATCAGACAGGTATTATTTGCTAGCAAATGTATATATATATATATATCATGGGCGTAGCCAGGGGGGGGTTCTTAAGGTTCAACCCCCCCCCCCGCGAAATGAAATCCCATCCCCCGCAGGGGGGGGGGGGGTGATCAGAATTTAGTGATTGATTTTTTGCTTTGATTTTGTTTATTTTAGGTGAGATTTTAATACTAAACCATCACTTGCCCCAGTACAACCAAAGGGGTTTTGAGTTTAAAACCCCCTACCAGGGGGTTTTGAGTTTAAAAATCCCTACCAGGGGGGTTCGAGTTTAAAAACCCTTACCAGGGGGGTTCGAGTTTAAAACCCCTACCAGAGGGGTTCGAGTTTAAACACCCCTACCAGCCGTTTTGAGTTTAAAACCCCCTACCAGGGGTTTTGAGTTTTAAACCCCTACCTGGGGTTTTTGCAGTTAACTCCCCCTCTTTAAAAAAAAAAGAACAAAAAAAATGCAAACGAAATTCCCCTAATTCCAAGAGCACAGTTAAGAAAGATTTTGATTTTAAAACCTCGTCTAAAATTTACGATAAACCCACTATTCAATATAAAAAAAGCTAATTACGCACTCAAAATGTTATGAGCGTAGCTAAATGGGTTTTGACTCAGTTTTGAGTTTAAACCCCACTTCAGCGGGGTTTGAAGGTAAAAAATACCTCTTTAATAATAAAAACAAAGCAAATTATACACTCAAAATGTTATGAGTGTAGTCAAAGGGGTTTTGAGTTTAAACTCCCCTCCAGTGGAGTTTGAAGCTAAAAAGTACCACTTCAATATAAATAAAAGCAAATTACTCACTCTAAAATCTAAGAGGGTAGCCAAAGGGGTTTTGAGTTTAAACCCCCCGCCACGGGGGTTTGAGGCTAAAAAATACATCTTCAGTGTAAGAAAAAAAAGCAAATTACGCACTCAAAATGCTATGAGCGTTGCCAAAAGGGGTTTGAGTTTAAACCCCCATTCAGAGGGGTTTGATGCTAAAAATACCTCTTCAATATAAAAAAAAAGCAAATTACACACTAAAATTATTTGAGCGTAGCCAATCCAATCGGGGGTTTTGAGTTTAAACCCCTCTTCTACAGATGGCTTTTTTTTTAAAGTTTAAAACCCCTCCAGATGGTTTCGAGTATAAAATCCCCCTACAGAGCATTTTGAGGTGGAAAACCCCCAACAGATGATTTTGACGATAGAACTTCTCTTTTCGATATAAAATCTAAAGCAAACTACAGTCACTTAATTCACTAAATTCCAAGAGCGTATTCAAGAGAGGTTACACATTTTTACCAGTGGCAGGGCTCCATGAATAAACTGCAATGAATAGTCATCTGCCGAAATTGAAAAACACTAAATGTGGATCAACAAAGATGGCTGAGAGATTTTAGGAGTCAGTTATAGACATCGGGTCTAAATCAAGGAAATCCTATGACGAACTGGGAGTCGACCCCTTAGTAAGATTGTGAGAGAGCGACGCATGAGGTTTGTGGACATGTTCTCCGACAAAATAAATAACGCATAAGAAGAGTTGCAATGATATCCTAGTACAACTTGACGCCACTCATTCATGGAGGTCCTCATGGCAGGTTGGAAGAGGCTTCAGACCAGTGACATTATTTTATGGAAACAGCTTGACGTCAAATGCTCCGAACGGCGCGGGAGGGTCTAAGTCAGTAAGAATAGCACATTAGGTTTTTGAAATAAAACTTTTTAATAGCAGGCAAATGCAGTGTAGATACCTCAGAATATGCATTTTGTTGGCTTTCAATTCCAGAAATAATGCTTGGCGGAGGGGCTTCGCCCCGCGCTGGGAGAGCTCTTAGCGCTCCCCCAGACTCCCTTGCTAGTAATGGCGGCGAATCTACAATTTTTCCACTAACTCATGGAAGAAACTATTCTAGGGCACAATAAACGTCTTCCGAAAGAATGAAGGGTCAGAATGTAATAAAGATTATGTACACACACACACACACAAAAATACATATAAATTTTTTTTTCGCGCGGACCCCCCCCCCCGAAAAAAAATCCTGGCTACGCCCATGATATATATATATCAGATATTTTAGACCATTTTTTGTTTGTTTGTTTGTTTGTTTTTGTTTTGCTGTGTGAAGCTTAATATCGATGTGAAGTTGATTATTACTTTGAGTGTATTTCAGCTTTCAATAAAAATTTCGGCGGTTACTTGCTTTCTTCTAATATAAGTTGATTTTAAACTGAATATAGAACAAAACAAATGTCTCTATCTATCTATATATCTATTTGTATTTATATATATATACATATATATCTGAGTTACTTTTTAGGTAATAGGAAGATATTTCGCCGTTTCATCGCAAACCATCTGTAAGCATATAGACTATTTGACCGAGAATGGGCTGAATCCTACCCAGTTCAAAGAGGAGTTTAGTGGAACCCGACTCTACAAGTAAGAGTCCCTTTGCTTTGTTAGTATTTATGTTCTTTATTCAGCATATACTTCTAGGCCGACTCATCGCGAAAGCACCTTGAAGTTGATCTCTTGGGCACTGCAGCTAAGTGAACTGGGTGGTTGACGACCGATAAGGAACAAACTTCGTGGAACACTATGGAGTTAGTCAGCATAGTGGTTTATTTAGTCTTTAGTTGGACAATGCCTAACTGGATTAATTATCAAAACTTATGAGACTATGCAGTCAAGTCTATGCAGTCAAGTACGTCTTCTTATTGTATGTGTATGCTTTAAGAGCAGTTCATGGTCGATTATCATCTCACAACACCGCAGTTGGCAGTAACAGTTGCAGTTTTTTATTTATGAAATAAAAGTCTTAACAAAGCAAACAAAGTGTTTCTCTTGTATTATCATTCACATTAAGAGAATAGAACAAAATCTTTCATGTATTGTAACCTTTAAGTGATATATCTTTACTTCCTAGTAAACACCAATATCTAAATTGGAAACACTGAGCTCTAACTTTTTTTTTTTTTTTTTGTCAGTATGCTCAAATCTGAAATTCCAAAAGAATTCGAGGACTATTACCAGACTTTTTTTTCGGATGGTTCAGTGTACAATGAACACCGTGCACCTGAAGCTTATGACGCGGTCTGGGCTATCGCCTTGGCATTAAATAATACATTGACAAATCTCACAGAATCAGGTGAGTCACTTGGTCTCAGGGTCTGAATCCGCGGGTCACATTTTGTGGCCACACATTGATTAGTAGAAATTCGAAGCACTTTATTGGACTGTTGGGCTGGAAAGGAAGGATCTTTTATCTTTGGTCAGCTTTAACATGACGATACTACAAAGATTTGTGATTAATTGATCATTTAGTTGATAGGAAACTATTGGAAAGGTGTCGGTGAATGACCAATCTCTCATAGAGGTATCGGTGAATAGCCAATCTCTCATAGAGATATCGGTGAATAGCCAATCTCTCTTAGAGGTATCGGTGAATAGCCAATCTCTCTTAAAGGTATCCGATCTCCCATTCCTGGCCATTTGTCCAAATCTTTTCATTTATTTAGGTGTCTCAAGATATAATTCTTTTGGACTCTGTAATTAGGGTCTGAAAAGTGGGTTGAATCTAATCCCAAATGTCCAGGTTTTGTAACGGAGGCTGAAAATATGGGGTTAGAGATTTATTTTTCTAGTTTTAGACACTATTTTTAGAAGGCTGTCAGTGAGGAGGGGTGATGGATTAATGAATTTCTTTTCAAGCTATTACACTTTATACCTTTAGTCTCATTTAAAGAGATCTATTCCATTTGCTTCATTTAAAGATATCTATTCCATTTGCTTCATTTAAAGAGATCTATTCCATTTGCTTCATTTAAAGAGATCTATTCCATTTGCTTCATTTAAAGAGATTTATTTCATTAGCTTCATTTAAAGAGATCTATTCCATTTGCTTCATTTAAAGAGATCTATTCCATTTGCTTTATTTAAAGAGGTCTATTCCATTTGCTTCATTTATTTAGGTCTATTGAACTGTCGTGGTGATGTATATAGCCTTTTGAGGACTTCGTAGAAAATGTTCTCTTGAGTTTGTTGTCTTCTAGGTGATGTCAACGGCCTGGAGAATTTTAACTACCACAATGAAACTTTACTGAAGATCATGCGTGATAGCATGCAAAAAGTGCGGTTCAATTCTCTGTCTTGTGAGTTCTTTTTCAACAACAACGGCGACAGAATACCTGGCATAGAGATATATCAGTTTAAAAACGGTGAGAGAATATTTCAGCTAAACTTAAGTAACTCGTGACTGCAAGTATTATCTTCACTGTAGTCAATGTGACATGAGAAAAAAATCATAAGCAATTGTCCTTTGAAAATTGAAACAGAATAACAGTCTTTTGAACCCATGACCATAGATAAGTCCGAACGATAGTCCAGCGCGCGAACTGCACGACCAGGCAGCCTTCAAAAACCTTCAAAAAACAAAAAGATGGGTGGGCACGGCTCTCGAAAACGGCTCTAACTATTTTCCTAGAAATTCGACAGTTTTGTTATGACAAACAAGAGTAGGAATTTGGCGCGAAAAGAATTGGCGAAACAGAATTAAATCCTGAGTCGGACTCGAACATCTGACCCCGAACGGTCCATCACTTAGTAGCTAACTGGTACTAGTCCTGTTATTTGTTTCATAAAAAGGTCACGTTTTGCTTAGAGACAGTCACGTGACTATTAAAAGTAAGACTGGGATTTGAAGTGTAGTGAAAGAAAACACAAAAGACTTTTGTCAGCATTAGAGGGAGGTCAGCTTTAGTTTCTGAAGTAGATATTTAGCTAATACGACATTCCACGGTTCCCATCTTTACGCATTAAACGTCTTTTCGACTTCGTTCATCGGCGTCGATTACCTTTATATCGTTAACCTTTCGCCTGTGTTAATTGATTTGCTTATTTGAGTGTTACCTCCGTTTAGACTTATCTGCACAAGACACAGGCGTCTTACTGCCTCTAACAGTTTATATATAGCTTTTGGGCAGACAGGCCACACAAAACTAATAGCATCTTTTCCCCTTTACGGGGTCGCTAATAAGCTAATCGTTCCACTAAATACTCAAAAAGTGCGAAGTGCTCCATTAACGAAACAATTTGGGAAACACTGGTCTAGACTCTAGACAATCTATTTCTTAAACATACATACATCAGAGTGTATTCCTGCATGCCTTCATTAAATAAATAAATACCTTTTCAAAGCACACCATCTTCTAAGTCTGGATGTATCTGCCTATCATTAGAATTTTATATACACTGAGGAATTTTTTCGAAAAAGGTTAAAATGTTCCATTTTTTTAAAAACTATCATTCATTAGTTTCTAGTTGAGGAGTAAACGCTCTTACAGAACATTATCTGCTTCATAAAGGAGGAATAGTCGTTTTAAACAAAACTTTCTTACATTACTTGTTATAAATTAAATTATAAGCCATGTTTTAAAGTCTACAGTCTTCTAATTTTATCTTCCTTTTTACAGTTCTGTCCTTCATTTTGTCCTCTTTTGGACTTTCAGTTGTCTGGTAACCCTACAAGCATGATGGTTAGTTTTAACAGCCTCTGAGATTTCAGAGATTATTATCTGGTCTCGCTATCAATACTATTTGATCATGCTATATTTCAACCGACAGATAACGCTTCTGAGTTTGAACTTCTCGGACAATGTCACTTCTACGGCTCTGATGGCCAGTGGAACTGTTCCTTGAACGAATCTAAGATAGTCTGGGACTCAGGTGAGAGTCATGCGGTTAAGACAGGTCCTGACAAGACAGTCGAAGTAAGACTACAGCTGTGAGACCTTAAAGACATGTAACATGAGAACTTTAACATAACAAAACAAGTAATCTAAAAAGCGAAATGTACAAAGTAAACAAAACTTATCTAAAGGGAAGAACTCCACTTTTACAAACCATAATCATAATACTGTAAGAATTATTTCCCCTTTTCGATATAAAAAATTAATAACCCCTTCTTAATTAGCTGACTGGTTATTATTGATTGAGTCATGTTTTTGTTTTTAAGAACAACCAATAATTGTGCAAAATTTCAACTTGATCCGAGAATGAGAAGTGGGAGAATTAACGTGTTAAAAATGTGTACTAGACAGACAGACAAACAGACTGAGTTGATATAAACCTTGTAAAAAAAATATCAATTCCAGTTTTATTATATATTATAATATAGTTAACTAAATATTTATATTTTATCTGTCATTGAAAACTATATTTAAAAAAAAAAAGAACAGTAAGAGGCTCAAACCCACTACATTTGCTTTATCAGCGCGACGCTCCATCCACTAAGCCTGGCTAAGCTGTACAGACATACTACTATGAGCTAAATTTAAACTTGACATAAATGATTTTTTTTCTCTCTGTTTTGATTACCTTTTATCTCCCTGAGACTTTTGTTATGAAGAAAGTGAATGAAGAAACAATGTCATAGCGTGTATTACTATTAGGCAATAAATTGTGTTGTTTTTTTCATATATATTATATATATATAACCAAACTGAGCCTAAGTGAAAAAATGACAAATATTTTCTCCTATTCTCTCACATTACCGTAGGATAAATTGGTCCCTCTCTGTACCGAGCTTATCTTATATTATCTTATCTACCGAGCTTATTAGCTAGCTTGTATCACTTCTGTCAGGCCAAAATCTTGTACACGTTATTTCTCCCACTTCTCTTAACTAATGGTTAATGTAAAAAGTTTGCTAAAAATCAACAACTTTATATTCACAGAAGTACGTCCAGTGGACGAAACAAAAAATAAAAATGTAACTAAGAATATTGATGAATACATGAGAAACGGGTTTTGGATTCTGGCCAGTTTCGGGATGACCATGTCTGCTGGACTCTTAGTCTTTAACGTCTGCAACAAATGTCACAGGTTGTACTATTCATATTAGATCAAGATTATTTGTAATTTACCATTTAAAGTAAATTAACAAAGGGGTAAAGCGCTAGGCTTCCGAACCAAGGTCTCCAGAGTTTGAATCGCGGTGAAGACTGGAATTTTTATTTTCGGGATTTTAAGGGCGCCCCTGAGTCCACCCAATTCTAGTGGGTACCTGACATCAGATGGGGAAAGTGAATGTGGTTACTTAAGATTCCCTAACAAGAGTGTGTCCATATTAACCAATAGATTGCAAGGGAAACTTTACTACTACATTTATGTATATAATTTTGGTGTAGGATACTTAACATCTTTGTAACATGATTGCACAATATCTTTTGCTTGAACAATATTTTTATGACTCGAAGCAGTTTTTGTGTAACATGTGTGTCTTTGCATTATCTATGAAAACAGAAAAGATGCTTATAAAAATGTTTATGTTTGGAAACGGGGATAAAGATTACAAGCAGTATAATGATAATAATAACGCTTGTCTTTGAGTCCGAAGATTAATACCGACTCTCTTCTACACAATCTTTTGCCAAATTGTGAGATAGTTTTCAAATTAATTAAATATTTTTTTCCGAAAATATTTCTGTCAGTGTTGGTGATTCATAGCTATGTCAGATTGTTTCTTAATTACACTATACGGTCTGTGTATTCTCAATGACACTTTGAACATCTTAATCTTTCAAGTACAGTTTATTACATCTGTATTTTGAAAGTAGGTTTACAACTTTAAAAACTATGCATTTTATTCCTGACAGAATCATAAAAATGTCATCCCCGAGGCTCAATAATATAATACTTCTTGGCTGTATGATCTCCTATAGTACAATCTATATCATGGACGTGAAGGAGGAAGTGACATGCATAGTAAGTTCTCACTGTGTAGGAAGAGGAAGCTATTGATACAATCTTTGTTATTTTATACAGACAATTTTTGTCGACGCAAATAAAAAAGATTAATTAAAGGAAATTGTGTTTCCACGCAAACTCAGATACGGCCCACAGGGTCCAACCCCTGGGTCATCTGTTTGGTAAGCAATGCAAGTAAAGAGGAAGGTTTCAATATTTTTCAGTTCCAATATCAGAACTATAGAATAGAATATCAATCTATAAACTATCAACAACCCCCATTCTAACTCACTCCATACATACATGTGGGGCCGAAGTGATTATAGTATTTGGCTAGCAGACTTTGTTAATATTATGATCATTACATTGTTCATACTCATAAGTATTCAATGAACTGATTGTTATGAAGATAAGATTCAATGTGAGCTTGATCTAAATTAATGGATTTAATGATCATCAAAATACTCAATCCTTAATGCATCTTATGTGAACTTTGTAATCACTATTAACAATAATAAATAACACTAAATACTTTTTTAATGCGTACCATAATGTATGTAATAAATTCATTTTCACATTTATGAAACAAAAGACTATTAGTACCTTGTACAACAGAAAGTACATTATTTAGCGATATAAATAGTTATATATATATATATAAATTTGGTAGATAAAAAAACTGTTTGCATAAATGTTCTAAAAATAGACCATATGATCACCTTTCTTTATTTGCTTTAGCCTCCCCAGTTTTCATTTAAAAAACGCCCTACATAATTAATTGTAAAAACAAAAAGGATTCTGATTTAAAAGAAAGAAAGTAGAAGTCACATATAAAACTTTGCAAGCTACAAAATGTGAAATCAAATTTTCGATATCTTTTCTAGTTTTTGAGGTGTACACGTAAGAGACTGACGAACGGACTGACAGACCACACAAAACATATAGAGGCTTCTCCCCTGCCCCTAAAAAGAAGTACATTAAAAAAAACAAATAAAAAAAAATGTAATAGAGGCCATCTAAATAAACATCTAATTCCAATAGAGGCCATCTAAATAAACATCTAATTCCAATAGAGGCCACCTAAATAAACATCTAATTCCAATAGAGGCCATCTAAATTAAGATCTAATTCCAATAGAGGCCATCTAAATTAATGTCTAATTCTAATAGAGACCAGCTAAATTAACATCTTATTCTAATAGATGCCATATAATTTAACATCTAATTCTAATAGAGTCCATCTAAATTAATATCTATTTAATGATCCATGATTGGTATTGGGATGCGGTTATGGGGGTTGGAGGTTGATACTAACCCTAGTGACACCTCTGGTGGATACTGTTCATATCTCTTCTTCATATTAACTAAGTACTTTCACTATATCTTCATATCTCTACTTCGTATTAACTATGTACTATCACTATATCGCCAGTTGCGGACCTTCACTGTCATCCTGAGTTTCTCATTAAGTTTTGGCGCCTTGTTTGCCAAGACCTGGAGAGTGTATGAGATTTTCACAGCAGGACACAAAGTTTTAAATACAAGAGTGAGTGCTGTTTTATTTGTTCTAAATATAAGAGTGAGTCCTGTGTTCAGGGCCGGCTTTACTAATTGAAGGGCCCTATTTAATGGATGCTTGCGAAGACCCTCTTCTAAAGTTTTTTCACAAAAACAACTATTACTTTTAATTAGGTCATTATATGAACATTTGTTATACAGCATGTTTAGGAAGCAACTCAAACACAAAAGTCACCATTTGGCTAATTAATGTTACGTCTCTCGTACGATACACTAAATTAGGTTACCCTTTAAGTCCTACATCTTTACAAACCTGTGACAAGAGCCATGACTGATAGCGATATGCTTAATGTAAATTGAGGGGCCCGTGCTAGGTTAGGGGCCCAATTTGAGCAATCGGCACTTCAGTGCGGCACTTTAGGTCTGTTCAACTTGAAGTGGGGGTATTCTGCTTAGCACATCTAGAGGAGAGGTAGAAAAGAGAGTAATTAACGTAAATAGCTATCTAAAAGTTCATTCCAAGACATCTACTTCTATGCCTTAATCTTCGAGATTACCCATTATAGGCTACTTGTAGAATCGCAATTTTCAGTTTTTAGCATTGCTGACCTTTTGATCGCTTTGCATTGTATAATCTATAAAGGTCGCAGCCGAGTTCATCGCTATCCTTGCAAACTAAAAAAGTGCTAACTACTGATTACTTGGCTCTCTTCGTTAAAAAATAACCTGTTCGTCTATTGTAATGTATATCTATTATGTTTGTAACTTCTAAGTTATCTTCAATTATAATCTTCAGTTACACAGTTTGACACATTACATGTACAAATAAGCCAGCAGTTTCTATTTCACAACAGCTGTTGTTGTTTTTTAACCAGATGCTACGAGACAGCAGTCTATTTCTGATCGTTGCCATCTTGGTTGTCATCAACAGTTCAGTTCTCGTGGCCTGGATGATAATTTCGCCGCAGATGCCCACGTTTGTCAACATTGGAACCACTCCAGAAGTGAGTTGATTCACGATTTTAAAAGTGTTAACGTAATTAGTTAGGGTTACCAGACACCCTACACCATTGAAGATCAAAAAGGCTGGAAAACAATGAAGCTTACAATGTAGTTCAGAAACATCCGTAAACCAAAGGTTGTTAAACTATTATATTAATTCTTTTAGACAAAGCGACTTTTCGCCATAATTCATAATTGCAAGTAGGCCATACATATGGAACTGTATCACATTTTTTTCTTCAGATTTTCAGATTTTACTTTTTGCAAGAAAAATGCCTCTCACTGAATGAATGGAGGGACTAGTTCTCTCTTCTGTTCACTTACGTTGGTCAGCGAAAAAGCTCTTTCAGAGTTAGCATTATGTAAGAGAAGGCCAAAACATAATAAATCTTGAGTCGCTCTAAGTGACTTTCTTTTGAATAGCTTTGAATACACACGCACAACTTTCTCTTTATATATATATATACGTTTAGAGAGTTACAACCAGAAGATTAAAAGTTAATATGCGATTGTAGTAAACAACAGCCCTTTAGGCCGTTGCCTGTCAGACAAAGAACAGATTCCAAAACAGAGGACATTAGGTTCATCCTTTATTATCCCTTTTTTTTCTTTCTTGCTTACACACTGTTGAGAAGTGTGTTGAACTTCTTGCTTACACTTCTTGCTTGCTCTGTTGAGAAGTGTGCTGAACTTCTTGCTTACACTTCTTGCTTGCTCTGTTGAGAAGTGTGCTGAACTTCTTGCTTACACTTCTTGCTTGCTCTGTTGAGAAGTGTGCTGAACTTCTTGCTTACACTTCTTGCTTGCTCTGTTGAGAAGTGTGCTGAACTTCTTGCTTAGATGTGTGCTGAACTACCACACTTCAACCGCACATTGTTACGACCAAGCATATTGTTTTTTTTTTCAGTTCCTACTAGTAGCTCACATTGTCGTCATAGTCTAAAATGTGAATCCTTTATTTTGACAACTTTTCATGATCCTAGCGAGCGGAAATTTCCCACGTGAACTAGTGCTATGTGACAACACATTTTATTAAAAGTTGTAGAAAGACCAATTCTTGAAGTATTCAATTAATAGAAAAAATATTTCCCTTAAAGCTTATTGTTCCATCTATATGACTCGGGCTGACAAGTATATTGTATTTCTCTTATTACTGAGTGTCAGGCCCCTATCCCTTATTGCCGCCCGATGCAAAGGTAAAACATAATCTTTCCTTAATGAAAAAGAGAATATAACATTTTTTTTTCTTTGTGAAAGAGAAAAATTGCTGTCTATTTGGCCACTTTTTAGCTGTGATATTTATTATTTTAAAATTCCATTAGATTTTTAAAAATTTGTTGATATTACATATGATCATTAGGAAGTCCAATTTTCTAACTCTCTTGATTTGAAAAAAACAAGAAAAAAAATGAAGTGGGTAATCTCCATTCTACAAAACTACGGGCAGCACTAATATTGTGTAATACATGTAGCAATGTTTAATCATGGTTTAATAAAAACGACATTTTGTTTTTAAATAAAGTCTCTCTATCAGGCGTTCTTTATGTATGTCTCGATTAGTGTTTGTGTTTCCCATTTCTTTCGCATTGCTTCTTTCCGATATGACGCATGTCAAGATGTCACCATCAATTTCACCAGTAATGCAAGGACTTCTTTTCTTTTCTATTTTCTAATCATTGCATCTGATCTTTTTGCTTCCTTGTTCAGGCCACAGAGCACGCTAATATCAAGTTTACCGAACAGTACCAGAAGTGTGACTCTAAATACCGGGCTGAGTTTATTTGGGCTCTGATAGCCATTCAAGGTGTTGTCATCATATTTGGTACATTCCTGGCCATTCAAACCCGCAAGGTGAGCTCCTTCTGTTCTCACAAAGTAGTGACTTGATACGATTACTGAAAAACGTGTACGTTAACAAAAAAATCAACAACAAGTAAGGCTAAATCTACCGGTAGTTAGATGACATTCTTAAGTACAAGTAGTTAGGGATCACGAAACATTGCATAGTTTGTTTTCTGAAACGGTAACAGAGAGTGTAATGAAAGCACTTTGTGGCAATACTCACTAGTACACGAATGCAAGACTTAGATATTTATACATTTATGAGGAAATAATCTTTCAATAACTTTCTGTAGGCCTACATTTTAACTCTTTCTCTCCTAACTGACGATACCAGCGTTGAGTACACAAGAATGTGGTATATAATTACGGAGAGAAAGAGTTAGATTGTTGACCGATAATGGTACAATCTCATAAGGTTACAGCTACCCTAAAAAAAAGATTTGCGTGTCTTGGCCCAAACCTTACTAAGGGTTTGAATGCTTGCCCGCCCTGACAACTGTCTGTAGACCATATTACTCGATCAGGCGCTAGGTTGGACTTTTTTTTTCAATTAAAGATAGGCCTACTTATCTGGCTACCGGAACGGGCAGGTGGCACTTACGAAGCAAGGTACCTAACTCTCTTCTTTCAGATAGATTCTAGATTTAAAATAAACGACCTTTTGTTTTCTGTGTTTGATCGCAGGTCTCATTTCCCGAACTGAATGATTCTAAATGGATTGCTCTATGCATATACAACGTGGTGGTCCTGGGTCCTGTCAGCGTTTTTGTTGTTATGGCAACGGAAGATAAACCGCAAGTTAACTACGCACTGGAGTCCAGCATGATATTTTTAGTAACAACCATGACCCAAAGTCTTATCTTTTTCCCAAAGGTTAAAGCTGAATGTTTCATTACAAATAGTAATAATTATGATAAAAAATAGTAATAGTAATAATAATAAAATTTGCAACCAATGATTGTTAAGCAGCATATTATATTAAAATATATTTTTTGTTTTTCATTTCTCTGTTCAGATCATAGCGTTTAAAAACCACAATAGAAGCCTAACAGTATTCAACGTAGGAAACAATTTAGAGCTACATGGGTTAAAGAGAGTCTTATCCTGTTTGTGTATGACAAGGTCCTTGAAACGGCTTCTAGTCAGCGAGAACAGCTCGGGTAGCTTTGACGTTTCGCAGCAGACTATGGAATTGGATGTTTCCTTTGACTCAAGTGACTGTGTCGGCATCAAACACCAAAACAAAATGAAAATCCCTCTCGGCAAGTCAAAATCACTGTCGCCTGAAAAACGAATTTTTCGAAAACTGCCTTTCAAGAAATCATTAGATGAATCTTGGATGTCTACTAGTGTGGCTCACATTTCGTATCGCACTAAAACTGTCCAGTCACCTGTTTATTGTTCTGGTGGAGCTTCTAAAGAAAAGGACGTCAGGAAATTGCGACATTCGATGCGTTTCAAGGTTTTTAGCAATAGTTATCTGCCCAGGTCTAGGTCAGATTCAAATCTCAACATTAATGGCAGCGAAAAGATCGCACCGAATGTAGCGGAAGATTTGCCAGATTTTTGTGAAATTCAAACACAATTAAAGCCCTGGCGCAGCCTAAGCACGATGCCTACTGTGTATTCGTCGTTACAAGAAGAAATTTCTCTGGAAAGAATCAATGTTCTTGCAGACCTAAAGCTAACTTCAATGTTGGGCTTCAAAGCAACTTGGGTGAAAGACAGTGATAAACTTACACAACTGGGGATTGAAGAATTCATTAAACGAATCAAGATTTAAATATCTTATTTGGATGTTGCAAGCCTACTACTAAGTTATAATAGTTATAACAAACGAATATTCACATTTGACTAGAGTAACACCATTAGTAAAATCACTAAATTTAGAAAGCCTTCAGGACAGAAGACTCAAAAGTAAAGTAGCAATTATACATAAAACACTGAACCATAATCTTCAAATACAAAAACAAAATTTAATAAAATACTCTGAAAGACACAAAGATAAAGGCACATTCCTCGTCCCATATGCTAGGACAAATTTGTACAAATACTCCTTCTTCCCTAGTGCTATTAGAGCATGGAACGGGTTGCCTGAGCTAGCCAGAAAAACCAGTGACTTGGCAGAATTTAAGTCATTGGTTAATATGCATGACTAAATGCATGACGCGTAGGACGTAATCATCTTCTTTTTTGAAGTAACGTCTGTATATATAAGATAAGATAAGTCCAACTAGTTTTACAAAGCAAATGTTGTTGATCCAACATAAACTTAAAACTAGAACTATACGGAACTCGACAAAAAGTTGAATAACTGTGATAGTTTATTTCAATAAATCCAAAAATGTTAGTTAGTAGGCCCAACATACACCAATTTTGTGATTGGCTAACATTATAGTCTATAAATATTACTTCCTTTATTTTAAGAAAGTTGATGGAGATTTGTTTCATTATCTCAATACCGGTATATAAACAATTCCTTAATTTGAAAATGTACACTTATCTAATGATGCTTCTTTGCATTAAAATCATGCTGGTCACATGACATCCTCGTTGTTCGATAAAACATAAAATTTATTTTGAATAAGTTCTTTTTGGGTTGGACAAACGTTTGTTGTTTTTTAATAACATTTCTCTCCTCTAAATGTTTCCAATGCCTCTGGCATACTGTGTCATGATTAGACACTCTCCTTTCTCCTAAATGTTTCCTGTGCCTCTGGTATACTGTGTCATGACAAACTTTTTTTCTTTTACACCCATGTATAAACCTACTCAAAGTAGCCTATATAAAACTCCCAACTTGTTGAGTAAAAGACAGTAGTCTAGACTAGAATAATATATTGGATCTAGTTAGAGATATGGTATAGATGATTCTAGTTTGGTGATAAAGATAGAGTGTTAGAGACGTTAAAAAACAGTAGTCTAGTCTAGAATACTGGGTCTAGATACAGTATAGACTAGTTTGGTGATATGTGTTGAATATTTGTAGTGAAAAATTGTATTCAGTATTCTAGACATAAGACAAGGCTGCCTACTTCCACCAACACTCTTCAATATCTTCCTTGAAAGGATAATGGAAGATGCTCTTGAGGGCTATACTGTTAGCATTGGAGGAAGAAGAATCACTAATTTGCGCTTCGCAGATGACATTGGTGGCCTAGCAGGGACAGGAGAAAAACTAGCTGACCTGGTGATGCGCATTGACAAGACTTACGCAGCATATGGCATGCAAATAAATGCCAAAAAAAAAAAAAACTTTGACCAATAGCCAACAGGGCTTTAAAAGAGGCATCAGTATTGGAGGTGAAAAGCTGACAAGTGTTAACAGCTATTGTCTCAGATGAGAGAACAAAACTACTGGCCCGAATAGCACAGTCCACAGCAGCCCTTTCAAAACTGAAAATAATTTGGAAAGACAAGGGCTTGGCCCTCGGCACCAAAATCAGACTGCTGCGTTTCCTGGTCATGGCCACATTTTTTTATATGTTTGCGAGTCTTGGACGCTGACTGCAGAGCTAGAGAGGAGGATCCTAGCAATAGAACTGAGATGCTACAGAAGGATCATAGGCATCACTTTCAAAGACCGCATCACAAACCAAGCGATTAGAGACAAGGTTATTGCAGCGATCGGACCCCATGATGACTTGCTAACAATTGTAAAGAAACGCAAGCTTAAAATATATGGCCATATTACAAGATCCACGGGGCTCGCAAAGACCTTCCTTTAGTGAACAGTACCAGGAAAAAGAAGAAGAGTCAGACAGAGAAAGCGATAGGAGGACAACCTAAAAGAGTGGACGGGCCTACCATTGATAGAGGTTTAAAACAAGGCAAAAAGACAGGGAGGAATGGAGAAAGACGGTTGACGAGTCTTGCTTGGTGCCCCAACGGTCCAAGAGACTAAGGGATAGATAAAGGTAAAAGGAAAAGACATAAGACGGTGAGGATAAAGTACCTGAACGTCTATTTGTCATCTAACTTTGTAGTGAATATATGCACAACTTTCCACTGATGTAACGTTCAAGAGATAAATCTCCACAAAGTTAATTTTAAGATGATTATATTTTGAAAAATTGTAAGGTCACAGTTTTTCCTGTGTGACCAATTTTTTCCCCAAATATATATATAAGCTGTCTAATTTCTTGGAAAAGAGCCGTTTTTGAGATCAGTGTAATAAAACAAACAAATCAGACAACTGAGGAATTTGAATAGAATAGTAGTTTAATACTGATCAGCTCTGTCTTTATTACAGACAACACATGATAAACTCTTAGGGGTCAATTACACACATGGAAATGTTTTAGCACACAAACATTAAAGAAAACATTTATAATCTTCATATCAAACTTTAACAGTCATATGTAATTTTTTTTAGACTGGAAGAAATAATAGAACACAAGCAAAATTAATATCACAAGTTTGAATATATCTGTATAAATAAGGTGATCAACAGAAACATAATGTGTACATTTACACAAAAAGTGTTTTATTTCCCACAAAGTTGTGACTTCAGAAAAGTAACAATCAAGTCAACACATAATACAATTAAATAAAAATAGCTTACAGTAGACAAATACTTTTTGTATATGTACAGATACTTGTATTAAAGAAATCAATAAAATTGGGTGTTCAAATCACAGTATAAAGTAGACATAGATTTTCTTTAAATGGCACACTTCTAATTGTAAGAATAACTTAACATTTCTAAACTTTTACAAAGACAAACAAAATATTTTCTAACATTCTTTCCTTTCCTATTCCAGAGTATGAAATTCTTCATATGAACATTTTTATAGGATATGCTCTTAGGAATTTGTTAACATTTTTTTTTTATAGTATCCAAATTTTTTCTTAGTAGCTTTATAAAATAAATGGATGCAAAATAATAAAAAAAACAATAAAGAGGAAATATTTTGTATAAGCTCACACGCTACAAATGTGACAGTCAAATAGGATAGAATCAATTATTTGATGTCACAAAGCAATGCTACTCCACGCAGAGTCCAGTAATCAGGGCTCTTGCTGGTCTTCAGTGACAGTGGGAAAATGTAGGTCAGATCTGTGCGATTGGGTTTCTTGTAAACTGGGCAGTCATAGGTCATGGAGCTGTGCGACTTCTCTTGGTTATTTGCAAATACATGCACCACAGGCAGTAAAGTATACAGGACTTTGGGCGTGGGTTCAATGAGTTTAGCATTACGTTTGTCCCAACCAGATCCATCCAGATACAAACCATAAATATAGACACCTAAAAAAAAATACATAAAAAATTTTTTTTTAAATGTCTTCGATAGCCTACATATATGGCTGGATTTTAAAAACTATATGACTTAGTGAAGTAGAACAAATCAATTAACATTATGACTAACAGCTTTGAGACAAGACATTTAGATGCTTGAATTTTTCAAAATGATTGTTATAATAAATAAAGTTAGCCAGTATCAGATTAGATATTTTAAAGATCAATAAACTGAATTACCAAATTTAAATTATGGTTTCACTAAAACATAGAACACTTATAAGAGCAGTAAAACTAATTGTTACAAATATGTGGACATATCAGCAAACTGTTTTATTTATTTTAAGACACCCACCCATATTAAAAAACTATGTCAACATTATTTAGCTAGAACAAGGCCAGTTACACTGATTGAAGTGGTTTCTTTCATAATGAACTTATTTTAGTACTTTGTACTTCTTCAACTTCACCTATCCCTTAGTCTGTTAAACTGTTGGGGCACCACACAAGATCTGTTGACCGTCTTTATCCATTCTTCTCTGCCGTTTGCCTTGGGTAGAATTTCTTTCTTATCCATTCTTTTTCTATCCCTTGCTCTGTTTGCCTCTTCTTTTTTTTCCCTGGTACTGTTCCCTGAAGGAAGGTCTTTGCGAGCCCTTAGGACCTAGTGATGTGGCCATAGAGTTTAAGTTTGCATTTTTTTTTAACAGTAGGATCAAATTGCTGTAGTTAGCTGGTCATCCTGTATAATTGCTGTATTAATCTTGTTTTTTTAATTTCTTCTGATACCTAGGATCTTTCTGTAACCTCTCAATTCCATAGCTAGGATCCTCCCCTTGAGATCTGCAGTGTCAGCATATAAGAAAGTGGCCTTGACCTGAGAGTGCATCAGTAGGATTGTAGTTTTGAGGACTTTGCCATTAATCTTTCCAGATTATTTTGAGTTTGCTGCTGTCAACTGTGCAATTCTGGCCAATAGTTCAGGTTCCTTCATCTGAGACAATAGCTCCAAGGTATTTAAAACTACCTATTTACCTCTAATACCAATGTCCATTTGAAAGCCCTGTTGGCTATTGGTCATAATTTGTATTTTTTCTGAATTGATTTGCATATCATATGCTACAGAAGTCTTGTCTGTGCACATCACCAAGTCAGCTAATGCTTTCTCTGTCCTTCCCAGACCATCTACTTCTAATTTTTCTTAAAATTTATGCTTAAATTTAAAACTAAAGATGAATTGCATACAATGTAAATATTTAGATTTTTCCTCCCATTCTTTAATAGTAATTTAAATTGCTCATAAGCTTGTAAATAAGAATATTTTCTCAACTTAGAATCCATATATGATCCATCATCATATCACATTTATAGATGTCCATTTTGTTAAACTTTAAGATTTTAATAATTATTATAGTATGTCAACAATTGATTTATTTTGTTAACTTTGAAATCTCATTTGATGGGTTTGGCTTCTATTTTCCTTCTACCCAATTCACAGTTTTTTTTGGTTCACCCACCTTCTGAAGGCCCTGACGTGATGTCTTCTTTCATCATCTTGGTCACTTCATTCTCTAAAAACACAGTGTCCAGTGCCCAGCCTTTATGTGCTCGTGTAATCTCTTGTCTCATTGCTGTCAGGAAACCCTGAAGAGAACCATCAATATTTTCATTGAAAAGACGACAGTGCCGCAATTTATCTGATAAAGTAATTGAAGATTATTTTGCTTGAATTTTCTTAGTTATGTTACATGTATTCTTGCTAATTTTGTTTTTATTTGAAATTATTTGTTATATATATATGGATGTGAATGTATTATATTAAATCAATTTAAATAATGTTATTTCCAACCCTTTATAAGACAAATAGTTTCAATCTGAACAGAACACATTTTATCTATTTCCATTGTTGGTATTATGTGGATTTTTTTTACTTCATATTTTGATTTAATCTTTTCTCAAACCTGTGGGTTAAAGAATCCAGTCATCCAAAAAGAAGTTGGTCGACCTTCAAAAAGCCAGGAGTAAAACTGAGCATTGCGGTCCAGTAGGTCTGTAAACCAGAAACCAAGAGTAGTAGACTGCCATGAAACCTAAGGAAAAATAAAACAAAAAGATTTTGATATAACAAATAGTGTTTTTTTTTCCTTTTAAAATAATTGATTAAAAAAAAAAAAGACATTTTCAAACAACTAACTGTATTCCAACTAAAGAAAAATAGAGCTAGAATAGACTTACTTTCTTCCAATTGTTTGGAACTCTGGCATCATACATATTATCCAAAGCATCTCTTAGATTTTCTGACATAATGATGGTACCATCAATAGCAAGTTTGAGATCCATCAATGTGGTGCGAACCAATCCAATAACCCTCTGCATTCGATCAATCTCTTGGCGCAAGAAAATATTTAGGGGCTGAAGATGACCCATTTTTTTCAGTCTTTCTCTGACCTAGATAAATATGTATATTTTAGAGTGAAATCACATAAGCTTTTAAAATTGTATTAGGGTGTTCAGTTTCACTAAAGTTTAAGTTATTCAATAAAAAAAGAAATTTTAAATAGATAAGATTATCTAAATTCTTTAGAAGCAGATTCAACACTTTAAAGAGTAATTCATCATGTTTTTAATACTAGTTACTATCAGTGTAACAATACTCTACTGTCACATTAGCCTGTGGTGTTAACTCTTTCTCTCCTAATTGACGATTCTCCTCTATACCAAAATAAAACATTTTCTGATAACAAATGAAAAAGTTATTCACGCTTAGTCATAACAGGGTAACAAAATACTAATGAGAAAAAGGAGACCTCTGTTGGAATGTGGAAAAAAAATACAGAGAGAAATAATCTTTATTATCCATAAGAAAATTTGTCTTACAATTTGTGCATTTCACCAAACAAAACATTACAACTATAGAAAACCAAAATAAACAGTCACACCAGACTCACAATTTTCATGCAAAAAGTTTATATCAGATTGATGATTGCCAGGGGGACAAGAGTTTTTGTGTTTGTCTTTGCTATTGGTGTCTTGTATCTCTTTTGTTAAAAATATTATTGGATCTCAATGTCTAAATCGTTAAGTAATGATTTTCAAAATGTCAACACTCAATATTTGAATCCAATCCAAATGTTGGCTAATAGGATACTGTCTTGCTGTCAGAGTCACTCAAATTTATCACAGCATTAATTATTATTATTTATTTATTTAATTTCCCCGTCCTATCCCCAATTTCTTCACCCGCCCCACCTTTCCCTCTTCAGGCTAGACTTGGTCCACCACCTTGGCGGCTTTTCATTTATCTCCCCTTGAGCGGGGTAAAGATAAAAACACAGTCTCTTTTGCCTTACCCACCGGATGTCTGACAGCCGCAGTTGACACCACCATGAGTGGAATGCAAGTCAATCTTTCTCCTCCCCCCTCTCCCACGTCTCTCTTTGATCAAAGAGATTACTCGGGTCAACACTCCCAGGTGCGACTCTTGTCGGATTCACCCACGTGTAAGATAATTCTTAGCCTAAGACATTTCCGCCCATATCTCCCGGCCTATAAAAGGTAGAATAAGGCGGAATAGACACTATCTCATTTCTCATTCTATCTGAGCAATCGAGTCTGGACTATATCATTTATTCTCACTATTAGGGGAATACCTTGTGGTAAGCCGAACTTAATCACAAGTTCCATCTTAATTACTCTGTGTATATTTCTCACTGAATATTATTATGTGCATTTTATTATTCCATTTATAATTAATTAGTGCATTGTGTATTTCTAACTGTCGTAAGTAGAAAACATAAACATGGCATATGTATATATTTATGTATTGCATTAATCTATTAATGCTACGTTGCTCAATTGATCGTTGATGCAACCATGTGTATTTGTACTTCTTATTTTATCTCGGCTGACCGCCTTGATAATTTTACTAGCGCACTAATACTGCGCTTAGAAAAGAGATGAATTATCTTCCCTTTAGTCATTCTACTCGTACGAGAGTTGCGCCCCTTGAACGGACACTCTCCTTTCAAGCGCACTCCATTGTTCTCGACCGACGGTCGTATGTAAACAAACCGTCATGGTCGCTGATCACCGCCCATTTCTCCCCCCCCCCTTTTTTCTCTTCCAACTTGTGTTGTTTATTTGAGATTATCATTTTCCCTTTTATGTACATTTTTATATTGCTACTATCAGCCATCTATTTTCCAAAACCCCATTTGTCATCATCTCCCCATTGTGCTCAAAAGCAATTTTACTAATCTGACGAATGCACCTCAGTCGAGGGCATCGAAAAGATGCATGAGAGACATGTCCTAACTTGTCTTTATTTATCCGCAGCCTCCCTCAGGTGTCTGCCTATTTGCTGTTCAGTGTCGACTCGACATTACTCAACTAATTGTTTGGATTTATTGTCTTTGTACTTAGCGCTTTTCAGCACTGCACACTATTTGCTGTTGAGTATCTTCTACTGTCTACATCGATCTACTAAACTCTACTACTTGGCGCTATCGGCTCTACTTGCCTACCTATTCGACAGCCAACCTGTCAACTTATTAGGTACGACGTCCCTATAGACCCAGAGTCTGTGCGGCACGTCATAGCTACGCCAAACCCTCTGCAACTCACTGGACTTATCCTGTTAACTACGCTGCCCACGGCAGATCAGTTCTGCACGCAGTACCCTTGTGCCCACGGTAGCCGGCCACCCGCCCTACTGTGCCCACTACAGATATCAGAACTTTGGATTGAGACTCCACAAGAACTGAATCACCAGCGTCCCTCTACCCGTTAGAGCGCCACCTCCAGCTGCAGAACCTCAAGCCAGGACACAGCCAGCTGCGACCCAAGCAGGACAACCAGCTAAGTTCAGAAGACAAAGTGACATACTCTCTTTTTAAGTGCAAGAGTGATGATTAAATATAGTATTGCTTAGAGATAGATGCAAACCCTCCCCCTTTTTATTCTTCTATGTAAATATTTATGTAAATAAATATTCTTCAATTTTAACTTTGTATCTTTCTTTCATTGCTTGTCTCGTTCCGTGCCTGCTCCCGATTTATATGCTGACGTGTTGGTTTGTGATAATTTCAAAAATAATCATCCCCTAGACATTAAACACGCCAAACACACATCACTTTCCCCAACCTGTCACAGATACAAGTATCTTCAATCTAGAAGGGAATTCTATAAATTAACTGAGATATTAATATATATCAACATGTTACACTGAAAACAAAGCAGAGGTCAATGACTTAATTTCAAACACATTAAAGATTGTTTATAAACATTACCCTTCAATGTTTATTTAAATTTGTACTAAAAATATTCAGAAACAAAAAGTTTTGCTCATAAACATTCAGAAGCTTATAGTACATATAAATAAAATTGTTTTAAAAATATGGATTGAAATGGTTAAGAGAGAGTATGCATGTAATAGCTGATCTGTCAACAGGCATAACAAAATGTTTATAGAAACAAGTTTACCTCATGAGCTACGTAGTCCTGAGGAAGTTTCTCCAACATATCATCAGCAAGTTTGTAGACCACTGTCTCACGTGTCTCACCGCCTCCACTTCCTGCATCTTTAGGTTGAATGTTGACAATGGTGGACAACATCTTGTTGGCTGTGTTGGTCTGATAGCTGCCAAGTGAACAAAAGATTCAACATCATCAACCAATTATATAATTCAAGAACTTAAGTATCATGAGAGGATCGAGGCTCTTACAAAGAAATGTGATCAATACCATTATGTACTCAACCATCTTGATTTTGGTTGCATGGCGACTGAGCAGTACAGCATTCAGTTTTCAAAGACACTGATTTTAAACTTCAAGAATTTTAGATGCCCTGAATTCACCCAATTCTAATGAGTGCCAACTTACATTGGCAAAGTAAAGGGGGTTGGTTATTGTGCTAGCCACATGACACCCTCATTAACCATCAGCTATAAAAACAAGGAACTATAGTTATATCATCTTTACATCATCCGCCTCTATAGATCATCTTGTAAAGTACATTTTTTTAAAATAAGTCAAACCAAATATGAAGCTTACAGACATTAAAATCTTGTGACATACCCAACATACATCTAAAACACATTTTTTTTTTTTTAATTCTTGTCTTTAAAGCCTGGTTAATAACTTAAGAAAAATTACTACATTATTTATACACAGCCAAACACAAAACTTTTAATAAAAACACTAATGTATATTGATTCATCTCCCTTACGTTATGTCAGCATTAGGATGTAAACCAAAACACTCAGGAGAGTCTACCAGGGGAAGTGACTCAATGTAGTTTCTGTATTCTTCCAAATTTTTACATTTTGGAATCTTGTAACCTGAAATTTATGTCAATAGGTTACAGATTTAAAATAGTTTTATAAAAATATTATTACAATAACTATTGCAACTAATTGAAACAAACAAATTGTTTACATTTATTTTTAAATGATGTGAAATAAATAATATGAATACAAATATAAAAGCTCCTCGTCTATATTTTAATTTAATTCAAAAATAATGTTCTACTTTGTGAACTGATACTCTTGTTATATAATAAATTAACATGTCTACTACCTGTGTAAAAAGCAAAATTATCAGTAAACATGGTCTCACTAAACCAGACCCGAGTGTATGTGTTGAGCAGACGTTTGTCATAGTCATCAGTGACACGACCTCCATACTGGACTTCACCAATCATGTACCTTACAGTAACCCAGTTGACTCCCTGTCAGTGCAAACAAAAAATTATTTTAAAGTATAATGGAATTGGGATATCCAAAAACTTTTCAAAACATTGATGAAGCAATGAATGCCAGCAATAAGAGTATGGACATAGATTTGATCATTGTGTCTTTGGAAAAGTAAAGAAGAGTTGTTTCTCTTTGTTTCTACCTTTTTACTTAAATATGACATGTTTTATTACAATAAAAATAAAATATTTTCTAGGGTGCAATTCATTTTGAAAAAGTGAATTTTAAGAAAACACTCAACTCACTCGTTTTGGATCAAGATCATCCAAATGGTTTTGAATGAATTGTACAGTTGCATTCAGGTCTCCCTGGTTGAATTCATAAGGAATGTTCCAGCCAATGGGACCAAACTTTCTTCTCTCCTGTACAGTTGTGTGCAGGAATGCCACACCATAGAGCATAGGTTTCCAAGCTGGGAGGTTACTATAGTCAAGTTGTTCCTGGAGAGAAAAATGTTATCCAATATTTAGAGGAAAAAAAGTTTTTGTATTGAACTATTGCTTATTAAAAACATGAAGTCGTATCTCTGAAACAAAAAAAGTAGCAAGCAATCTGACTAATTTGTTGAAATAAGTTAATAATAGATTATGCAATGAATGGTTTTTTTTCTGCTTTTTCTTAAAAATATTAATTAAAGTTATTGAAAATAAAGGCATAAATAGTTACAAGAAGATGTACATATGAGATTAAATTTAAATGCAATATTGAATATAGAATTAGAAATAATGAGAAATTACCATCATGTCCTAGGCGACAATGACATTACAATATTACCTGGGTGACACCAGCATAAGTTCTCTTCAAGCCAGCCTTAACTCCCATGGGAGGTTCGTTGGTGAATTTGATGGAGCTCTGCAGCAAGTTGATGGGAAATTTAGGATGTTCTTCAGTGGTCAGCCACAGACGGAACTGGTCATTGACATTCTCAGTGGTCAGTACCTGTTATTGAAAATTTTACAAAATAATAAGCAAAACTTTAAAATAGATCAGAAATGTTCCTATTTCTCATATACATTTAATTGACCACAATATTGTGATCACTAATCATGATGTCATAATTATAAAGTTAAGTTGAATTATTTTTCTTCTTTTTGAATACATTAAGTAAATATATTATTTTTTTAATTACTTACTGTACGAATTAATCATTTAATGTTATTTTTCATTGTTAAAAAAAATATTATTTTAAGCTTCAAAAATTAAGTTAAAACATATGCTATTCTTGAAATTTCTAAAAGTAAAAGCCATATGTCACTTTTATTTACTGTATCTAATAATTCATCCATAAAATCAAGACCCAAATGACAGTTTTGTAATAAGACCCATCGTCCTTCAGACATAGATACAGACAGCAGACGTCTAGCATGAACATCTTGTCCTTGGCCCATAGAGATAGAACCACATTCTGAAAAAAAAAATTCAAACAATTTATTTACAATTATTACATTGTACTTCTGTAAGGTAATGTGATTCTAACTTTAAGTTCATGGAGATATAGTTTGAGCATATTAAATGGAATTGTTTTAAATTCTGTAATCAAGACTTATTTAAACAAATACTTTTGAGCTAACATTGATGCACCAACAGGTACTTAGGGAAACAGTTTTTCTCTTACTGAATCCTTTTTGTTTAGCCAATCGTTCAATATTCTCTGTGGGATCTGAACCCATAGACAAAAAGCAGATAAGAGGTGCTCTGGGATGGGATTCTTCCCACATGGCCTCAAGATTGAGAATCACACCTTCAGCAAACTGAAAAGGAAAAATATAATACTAAGATATTTAACAACCTTTTACAAAACTTGTTTATTTTTAATTTATAAAACAGGCTATTAATGAAAAAAAATGTGTATTTAACATTGATTAGAACTGACCTCTGCACCCATAGCCTCCCCCACATAAACTCTGGCCATTGGAATGGTTCTGTCAGGGCACCATGACCTGATTAGCAACAGTTTCTTAAAGTTATCCAGGTTATTGCTGTAGCCATCAGGAATCACTGCTTCTTCTGGAGCATCTTCATCAAACCAGGTTTTCCAAGCCTGCTCACAATGAAGGTTGAATAAATGAAAGTAAATTATTTCCTCAATTTAATAAATAGTTACTAAAGCAACCATCAAAGCATTAATTATAAACTATTTGTATAAGATGGACAATTTATTACAATTTGAATAGTTTGAAAATACAAATATTACTAATTTTATCATTTGAAAAGTTACATCATTGTGAAATAAGACGCAAACATTAGCTTTTTTCCTATTTCCAACTGTTGACTCACCTTGTCATTGCGAGCTACTTGTTGTAGGATCTGACTAAACTGAGGCAGCTCTGAAATTTTCACAAGATTTAACCAAGTCATGTCCATGATCCATTTCTTTGGTTTGGGTTCAACAGCATTCAGATCTAATGCAGCACCACCTTTAAGATATGAACAATGAGTTGATTGATTAGCGAAAAAACTTTTTATTTTAAAGCATAGATTTTTGTTTAAATGTCTCATATATATATATATTTTTTGTTCTTTAATATTTTGCAAGATAAAAATGTTTGTTTATAGATGATCTCTGTTGTGAGTTATGGACCCAATCTTATATTCATTATAAGCAACAGCCATTACTTTATAACAACTATTTAAATTTGTTGTCAGGGTGGATAACATATTATATTCTATTATATATTTCATCACATTCTATATAATAAATAAAGATAATTATAAAAAAAAGGTTAACTTGGCTATTTAGCTATAATCTACAACTTAAATAGAATGTTTAATTCAATACATACATTTATAAGAAAATTAGTAAAACATTCAAAGTGAGTGTATCATTATTATTTCTTATATATAGTAGATTATTCATTAATGAAAAACATATAATTAAATGTTTGCTAATTAACAATCTTAGACCTTCTTTATTCAAACCTTTTTTCTTTTTAAACTCAAAATTATTGAAATCTGAGCATCAATCCTGTTTTAAATGTTACATGAAAAATGATTAAGATTCTAGAGCTTAACAATAATCTATAAAAACAACAACAAACCTTTAATGAAAACACCAAACTCATCAGGTCTCACTTTACCCACAGCCATCTCTATCTTCAATGTCATGAGGAGAGTGAAGAGGAATTTGTCAGCCTCATAGAGACCTCTGCAAGTGTACTTGAAGACAGACAGTGTCAGATATTCAATGATGTTGTTGATACGCTTGCTGGTGATAGGTGACTTTGTGGAGCGGGCCATAGACAGATCAAACAGCTCCAGGAACTGTTTCAACGATGTCTGGTACATAATGTTTACCATGCTCATCTCAACAATCACAAAGTAGAGAATACTGCCTCGTGTTGCCACTGAAAAGATCAGATTAACATATTAAGGTTATACAAGGAATCCATAATATATAATGCTTGGTAGTGTGTCTGTTATTGTGCTGTTGGTACAAATAGATTACTTTATGATAGGATACAAAGATTTTACTTCTTTGTAGATCTCAGCAATAAGTATCATACTAAATACTTGCCAACTAGGCAAACACAAAAGATTAATTTGCTTCTAAAATCTACACAGTAAATATGTGAATAATGTTTCCCTTGATGAGAATATCAATTAGAAAGCAGGGGAAAAAAAATGGATCCATTTTCTAAATTCTTAGCCTAATCTTATCTTCTTATCTTATATAATACAGACGTTACTTCAAAAAAGAAGATGATTACGTCCTACGTGTCATGCATTTAGTCATGCATATTAACCAATGACTTAAATTCTGCCAAGTCACTGGTTTTCCTGGCTAGCTCAGGCAACCCATTCCATGCTCTAATAGCACTAGGGAAGAAGGAGTATTTGTACAAATTTGTCCTAGCATATGGGATGAGGAATGTGCCTTTATCTTTGTGTCTTTCAGAGTATTTTATTAAATTTTGTTTTGTATTTGAAGATTATGGTTCAGTGTTTTATGTATAATTGCTACTTTACTTTTGAGTCTTCTGTCCTAAAGGCTTTCTAAATTTAGTGATTTTACTATAGGTGTTACTCTAGTCAAATGTGAATATTCATTTGTTATGAATCTCACAGCTCTATTTTGTGTCTGTTCCAGTTTCTTAATGTTTTCTTGAGTTGAGGGGTCCCAAATGGAGGATGCATATTCTATTATTGGCCTAACCAAGGTTAAATAACATTTTAGTTTTATGTTCTTATTTGATTTATAGAAATTTCTTTTAATAAATCCTTATGCTTTGTTTGATTTTTTTATAGTTTCATCTATATGTTTATTCCATGACAGTTTTTCATTTATTATAACACCTAGGTATTTTGCGTTTTTAGTCTGTGTTACTGGTTTGCCAAGAATAAGATAAGTGGAATTAATTTGTTTTAGTTTTTTTGTTACTCTTAACAAATGACATTTTTCTGGGTAGAAAGACATGCTCCAATTTGATTCCCATTTCTGTAATTCATCTAATTCTCTTTGTAAAATATCTGTGTCTTGTGTTGTTTTTATTGTTCTATATATTATGCAATCGTCTGCAAATAATCTGACTTTTGTTCCTGAAGTAATGCAATTTGGTAAATCATTTATGTAAATTAAAAATAGTAGTGGACCCAAGACTGTTCCTTGAGGTACACCTGAGTTTACTGTTATCGGTGTTGATTTAGAGCCATTTATTATTACAGTTTGTTCTCTCCCTATCAGAAAATCTTTAATCCACTGATGCAGTGGACCATTAATGCCAAAATATTTTAATTTTTTAAGCAAACTATGGTGGTGAACTTTGTCAAAAGCCTTAGAAAAATCTTTATTATTTTTAATGTGTTTAGAGAACAGTGTAAGTAAAGCAGCCTATATTGGAGATTTTTTATCATAAATTAATCAATGTCAAGAACACTAAATTAAACTTCAAAATTGCCAACTAAATAAAGATCTGAAAAAAATAATATTCTCCATGTGCTAAAATGTGCAGAAAAATTATCAAGTAATTAAAAATACAAATATATGTGTTCCTACCTGGCCTAAACTCTTCTCTGGCAGTATTAATCTTGGTCTCAGTGTCTGCAGCAATGGCCAATTTTTCACTGACTTCTTCTGCTGTTATTTTGGTAACTTTCAATACCTCAATCAGTGATTCATCTTCTACGAGTGAGCCCTGTTTTAAAACAAATAAAGAAACTTAGTTTTTGAAAAAAATTTTCTAAACTTTTTTTTCTCTAAAAAATAATTTACTAACTACAATAAACACAATAAAAAACTGTTAGACTAGATGAATGAATGAATAGTGTTTACCTGAGTAGAAGTTAACCTGTACAGAAGGTTGTCTTCTAGTTCTTTCATCTTCCTTTTGTTACTGGTAACTTCTTCCAATAAACTAGTGCGTTCTGCTTCTAGTTCCTACAATGGAGAACAGAAATTTATTGTGAAAATTATTCACTATATTATAAATCATATATATTCTAAGAAAATTTTATTATAAATAACCTTGATATACTCTATAAATACTGACATTGTTCGTTTTAAATAACTAATTAAATAACATATTAAAGCCTATAGCCTACATGCAAGATACTTTCTTTTTTTTTAAAGAGTCAAATTTATTAAGTTCTTTCATGCAGCAAAATAAAAGAAGCTTTTTTTTTGTTTAAGTTTCTTTTTACTTTAACAAAATAATTTATGCCAATTAAAGAAAATAAATTATTTTTCAAACTTTTTTTTAAAGAAATCATTAACTTTGACAGCCCTATATAATGTAACTCACTATAAAAAAAAAAGCATCATTTATTTTTAAATAAGCTATCTTATTATAATCGTACTGATAAATAAATTAAAGACAATATACAAGTGCAGAATGCCAACCTGTTTTTCTGTTAAGATGACAATACCCAGCAACTGATCCTCAAGACCTTTCATAGTGACAGTGAAATCAATAATGGATGTTCTGGCAGATACTTCTGGTGTGTATGCTGGGTTACCTAACTTTGTGGTAACGTAAAGTCTGAAACCTTTCATGACATCCACTTCTTTGTCACCAACTTTCACCTAAACCAAACACAGAAAAGACAATTTACATGAACATACACAAGTTACATTATTGTGTGAATAATTAGAAAAAGACATTTGAAATTATTTAAGACTCCTTTTACACAGGAGAGTTCATCCTTGTAGAAATGCCGAAAACAACTAATCACTACAAATATTTGGGATAGTAATTTTTAATTATAAAATGAAAAAAAGGATTTTAGATAGTAATTTTTAATTATAAAATGAAAAAAAAAAGTATGTTTTGAGCAATTAAAATAATTATAACAAGATTTCAAATAGATTTAAACACTAAAATAATAACAAAAGGAATTAAACTTTAACAATGTTTTAGATCTGTGCAATGAGAAAATGGGAAACTGTTGATTTTTTATAAGCAACATGTGAACCTTGAATGTTGATCCAGATTTAATAAAATTTTTCTCAAGGACATTGTCTAGTGCTGGGTCCAACTCTTCACCAACATCTTCAATAAGCAGAGGGCGACCCAAAGACAGAGCATCTTCTAGATGTGAGCGGAAGTATTTCTGGTTCAGTGATGTTATCTACAAGAATATTACAAAAATGTAAGACTCAAAAAGAACACAGGTCATTACAACAAATTATACATATGTTATGGTTGCTCATAGAATGACTAACATATGAAAATGTATTTGAGGTCTTTTTTTTTAAAAACATTTCAGTTACTTTTATGTTTCACTAGATTAAATCTTGGCTACTGCTTTTGAACAAAATTGATAGGTGAAACAAATATACACAAATACATTTTAAAATTAATATTGAACAAAAATCATTATGCACAATATTTAAGATTTAAAAAAATAGCTTTTGGACTTAAGATAATTTTGTGGGCTATACAATAACAAATGTTATATACCTTAGTTGTTTTGTTTTTTTTAATTCAGAGACAATGTCTTGTAAATTATGTAAAAGAAAATAATGACTTTTGGCAACACAAACTCTATCATAATTAATGAAGGTAGCAAAAAATGTAAAATAAAAAATACTGATAATGAAATATTTATTTTGTTCGCTGTTAAAAAAATAAAAAAAAAAAATATCCGACAGTTAAAAATCTTTGTAAATATTGAGCACTGACCTGCAGCTCGTTGCTGCCCTCCTTATTTTTGATCCAAGCTTTACCTTGACCTTGTGGATCAATCAGCAGAGGATATCTGGAAGCCTTGGTGACAATAAGACCATTCTGAATAGAGAGTTCATCATTGGGCAGTCCCTGAAGGTTCCACTCCGAGATGGTAGTGTTTAGCACCAACATAGAGATGATGTTCAGATCCTAGTGAAATATATGGCAATACATTGGAAAACAATTCAGAATTTCATGCCATGTGATTCATTAGTATTTGTGGACAGTGAATTGTATATTATACATTAAATATTTTATTTCCATTACAAAACACTTATACTCATTCATTTCTATTTTTTTCAAGTTTATATTTTGTTGAATTTATTTTCAGCATAAAAATAACAATTAAAAGTTAGAGGATAGTAATTTTATAAAAGCCTAATTTTACAAAGTCAATATTCATAATGATTCATTGGTACAAATTTCTTGTCAATAAATTTTTAAAAGCAGTTTCGAAAAAAAACATTTTTTTAAAATTACAGTACAAAAATGTTTATTAATCATAAAAAGAATGATTTATTGTCTTTTCTTTATGAACAATTGGTTAGTATTCAGGTTTAAGATTTGAAGAATGTTAAAAATCAATTTCTTCTTACATCACTAAATGGTATTTTGACAGCTTGCATTTCTTTCTTCCAGTTTCGTAACATCAGATTGCGGAATTCTTGGTTGAATGGTCCTGTGTAGGACAAGAAACCTGTGGCAAGAAGGACATCACCAACAAGTCTCTGGATCTGTGCTTCAAAAGTCTTGCTGGCCTCTGTCCATCTGATCTTCTCTCCAGACAGACCATTGATTAGAGCCTCAGCATTGTTCATCTTTCTACGGCAAGCTTCAGCATCATCCATCAAAGCCTGTGACACGTTGGTTGATTAATATTTCAGTGCAATTTATATTTAGATGGACACTGATTACTTATTACTCAGTCAAAAAAATAAAAATATATACAGGAACACATTACTATTGAACATGTAATTAAATTGTAAGCAAATTGTCATTACACATACATCAATACAAAATAAAATGAATTTGTAGGACTTTAACATACCAAGTAAATATAAAAAATAAGCTTTATTAGTTTCTGGGATAAGGTAAAAATATTTTAAAATTCACCAAATCATTACCTGTTTTTCTGCCATGGCTGCATCAAACAGGGCCTGAACCTCATCAAGTTCTTTCTGTTTTTCATCCAGTTGAGCCTGAGCTTGAGCTAAGTCTGCATTGGCTGCATTCAGCCTAGCTTCTTGTTTGATGAGATTAGCCTAGAGTGTGTACATTGTGTTTTAAATAGTATGACATGTACATGTCTACAAATATTCAATATCATTATCAGTTATTGTACAGTTATTATAATAGTTTTGGATTTCAGCTTATTGCTTAAATGTTTTAAAAGTAAGCACTAACCTAGACTTACTAAAATACATACAAATAGTTGGAAAAAAAACCCACAAAGATGCTAATTAAATGAATCTACATTGACAGATAAAGATGGCATTTTCATGGTGTTGAGATTTTCATGAAATTGCTAGTTCAAAAGACTACTCCATATTTAACTGACCTTCAGAGGCAAAACCTCAACATTAATGCTGTAGAAGAAGGACATGGCTGATGTCCAGGAGCAGAGACCAGCCACATCTCCACAGACTTTCTTGGCATTATCAAAGTTGTAGTCCTCCTGAGTGAGATACACTTCTAGCAACTCAACAGTTTCTGCATTAATAGTGTCCTATGAACAAAAAAAATATTGACCAAATTATTTCAATGTGTCCTGGACCAAATATACCTATAGTTATTGATTTAAATGCTGAAATACATCCTTGACAAAAAGCAAAACTTAGTCATTTAGATGTTTGAATGCAAAAATAACAATAGTTATTGATTTATATGTTTTGATGTGTCGTTGATTATTATCAAAACTTATTAATTGTGTGGTTTCTATAATTTTGTTTAAACACACAATATATTCGTTTTATTTAAATATTAACAAAGTATTCCAATTTTTATTTTTTTTGGTTTTTATTTAGCACAAAGTTCATATTTATAAACTGATCAGTGCACTATGGTCCAATCTCTTTTTTGGACCAGTGTGAGAGAAGGTTGACCCTGCTTCCTTCCTAGGTGCTCAGCTAACACAACTCTAATAAAGTTGGATTACAAACTTGAGCCCCCTTGATAGGTAGACAATTGAATTAAGATTTCAGCCACACATCCCCACATGGTTAATTCAGTTTAAACTGACAATTTTAAAATGACATTTCAATCTATAGGATATAGTTGATCAACTCACTTTTTGGAAGTTGAGAAGTTGACCTAAAAAGTTAGCAGAGTTCATTAGTTTCAGCGCTTCACTCCAAGATGGTTTGACACAGTTCCTCTCTGGATCTTGAGTGACTGGATCCAGTCTCCTCTAAAGAGTGTGTAAGATAATACATAATTAATTTGAAAATATGCTTCAGTCATTTGTGCACCAAATATGTCCATTAAATAAACACCTATAAAAATAATATTTTAAAATAGTTGGATAATAACATCTTGAAAAAATAAGAAAATAATTTGGTGAAATTTAAAAAAAAAGAAAAGTTTTTTAATTTACGTATACACTTAGAAACATTTTTCATTTCCTTTAGTGTAAAGACACGAAGTACAAATTCTCTACAGTAAACTACATTATGTTACCTGGAACAACAAAAGACAACAATCCATAATCCTCATGATTAAATGTGGAGGTTTAGCCAGCTTACGCACAGTAGAGATGTGGGCTGGTTTGATTGTAGACAGAGCATTTTCTGCTTCTTCTAGAGCTGGTCGAGCAGCTTCCAGTTTCTCTTCTGCTGCTGCCTTATCCACCTGATTGATCGAAGGTTGGCAGAAGAGTTAGTTATATAAATGTTTTTAAAGAATGGTTTATAATAAGCCTTTTTCAGAATCAATTTCAATTTTTTTTTAGGACATTGGTAACTAAATGAGAAAAGAAACATTTCTAAACAATTTAAAATTTTATCAACGCAGCTTTTTAAAATTATGGAACAAGCATTTATTACTAAGTGATAGAAGTAGACTAGATTTTTCTTTGGTTTAACACATTTGTTAACTTTTTTATTATAATTTTTTTAAAATTACATATTTAAAGTAAAAATGTACATTTCCTTTTTCACAAAAACAATTGCACTTTATGGTATACTTTGCAAATACTCTTGATAACAAATAGTTGGTTATATGAACTCACAGAAATAGAATCTACGATGGCCTGAGCTTTATCTTTGACCTTCTGCACTTGAGCCTTAACCTTCTCAGCAGCCTGAGCTTTCACTGTGACCTCAGCCAAGACTTGGTCAGCTTTCTTAGAGGCAACAGCAAGCTCCTTTTCTTTGACTGCCAATTCTTTACTGAGTTCATTCACAGATTCTGTGGCCTCAATCAGCTTCTCAAGACCTGGCACACAATATATTCAACATATTTAGGCTAAGAAAATGATGCAATAAATATATTTGTTGGATTGTGCTGAAAATTAAAAAATGGAAAAACAAAAGCCATAAGAGAGGAATAAGCAGTGTTAAATCAAAATTACTAGCAGGTGTGTGTAAACTGTAAGCTATGTCCATTGACAGACGTGGTGGTCTCTAAAATCATGCATATTCATATTTTTTGCATTAATGTTTATTTACATCTGCTTCCTCACATTGTTATGCTTAATATATATGTAAGTGTCAAATTGCATTACCTGTGTTCATTCTATGCGCTAAAAGTCCAATTTCTTCTTTCTTCTCCTTGTAAATGACTTTATAGCCAGCAATAAATGAAAGGTAAGACTTGGGAGTGACATGTGTCTGGCGACGGAACCTCTGGAAGTATTCAACACACATCTCTGCTACCAGGTCCTACAGGATTACACACACAAAGTGAAATTAGTAGAAAAAGATTCATCTCACTTTGGTGTTCAAAAGTCATTACATGCATCAATATGTTTTTCACAAACTTTTGTGTATAATAAACCTTAGAATGTACATTAAACAATTTTTTCCTTATCTACACATTTGATTTGAAATAAATACAACAATGTCTACCAAGTATTTATGCCAATCTAGTTTGAATTTTTAAAAATTAGATCTTCAACTCAACAAAAAGAGTATAATCAAAAAAATTCTATAGTATGACTTCCATCATTTTTTATTATTTTGATCATTCATGTAGGCCCTATATGTATTTATTTTCTGACATATTTTCATTACCAACAAGAGACACTCTTTTCTTACCTGGAACAATCCCATTGTATTAACAACGGCAGTCTTGACAGTGGGTGTACAGGTAATGTCAAAGGATGACAAGAAGTGGTTGGACACTGCAATCAAAGCATCTTTAGGCCATCTTTGGAACCAGTCCATGGTGCATCCAGAGATCAGACCTGGAAACTTGAGAGAGCGGTTGCGGAACTTCTCTCCCACCTAGAAAAAAAAACATATTTTATTAATTCCATTTCCCATCTTGATTTTTATGTGCTAAATAAAAGTTATTTTTAACAAATATAAGCGACTGACTGGTGAGAAACAAAGAACAACATGAAGGTTCTCTCTGACACGTGACAGGTAGTAGTCGTACAAGTTTTCATTGGTGGGTGGCCTGCGAGGATGTTCTCTTTTCATCACTGCTATCAGCTCTTGCAATATTTCATCCATTTCATCACGAGCAAACAGACCAGACACCTGCAGAAATAATTATGACTGAGATTTTCATTCTGTTACTAAATAAATAAATATTTTAAGGAATCAGGAAGTGTTTGGAATGTAAATAATTTGAGAACTAGCAAAGGTTTCATTTTTCAGGTCAAATGCATAAAAATGTATGAACTAATTACTCAAATAGTGTTTTATAATATTTCCATTAAAGAATTCCATCTAATATGTTAAACTTATTCAATGTAATGCAAGAAAAAAAAGAGGTGCTAAAATTTGTATCTAATACATATAATTAATCTTGATAATGACTATAACAAAAATACTCTAATAATTTATTTTTTTTTAAATTGTGTTTATTGATTAGCTATTTTTAGTAGCCCCTGTAAGGAAAAGCAGCTGCTCTTCACTAGCTATTGGCCAAGTAATGATCTAAAAAACTAAATGGGAAGAAGACATTCTTAATTGTGAAGTTGTAATAGGGAAAAAAAGTAATAAAATAGTTAAAATATTCAGATAACAAAACAAACAGTGTAGTGTGGCAGAAATACAAGCACAATAAGTTAACCTGAATATATGATGAGATAAAGTCTAAAATAAAATATTTAGAATATATATGTTTAGTCTTTTTAATCACATCTGTACAGACCTCTCCAGATGATAAAATATTGTTCATATATTCAAGGAAAGCTTCATCTTTAATTTCATTGTCAGTAAAAAGGAAAGTGACACCTTTGCCAGTTTGGCCAGCTCTCCTGTACAGATTTTTCAGGTCTTCCAGTAAATTGCTTGTGTTATAGGACCTGTATAAAGTAAAGTGAAATATTCATGATCATGTTCATATTTTTTTATTTCTAAGTATTTTATCATTAATCTAAGAATAAAATAATTCTTAACATTAGGACTACTTCATAAACAGTGAAAGATGTAAACCAACAGTTTCAAACCTTAAAACTAAAGAAAACATAAAATCACAAACACTTGTTGAAAAACACCTAAACTAATTAGACTGACAAAGAGATAAATGAGAGTAGTAGTAAACTACAATAAATCACACGGTAAAGACTAGTTTGTTCTTTTATTAAGATGACAAATGATGGTAAAATAAAAATTCTTTTATGCATGCTTTGAAATCAAACTTTAATCAATGAATTTTATTGTCAATTCTGTGAACACACCTTGTCAGAGTAATCTGGAAAGTTGAATAGCCAGCAATGAATGATGCCAATCTTGTTAAACTTTGTTTGCCTGAGCCTCCGACACCAACCAGTAGGGCATGTCCACGTGGTGTGCGGATGATGCGAGATATTTTAATCAGGTTTGTCATGGCATCCTAATAAATAATTACATTATTCAATTAGCATAAGACTTAAACTATTTTAAAGATTAAGAAAAAGTATTTTCAATTTTATACAATCTTATTCATGTTTAAACACCAAAAGCTTATAAAAAATATCTCTTCAGCATTAAAAAGTATAATGACAAACGACACATTTTTTCTAAGCATTATTTGGCAAACATACTACTGCCACTATAACACTTCCACATTAAAAAAGTAAAATACTAGAATTTCATGATCTTTTTGTTGCAAGTAACAACTCTGAGCTCTATATGTGTATAATTTTAATTTTATAAGTATGATTTTTACAAAATTACAAGAAAATGTTACCTTATTAAATTTATAGAAACATATTTAACCTAGTAATATATAGTTCAGTGAGAATTTATTTACCTTGAAAAATACAAGATCCATTCCACTTCCTCTGATGGTTTCATTGTAGCCTGCTTGGTACTGCTGAAGTTTCTCTGCTAAAGCCTCTAGACTTGGGATTGGTTCATAGATTTTTGGAGCTTCAAGGTCAGCATCTTCTGATTCCTCTCCTGCACAAATATTCCAGGCATATTGGCATTATTGGTATTAAATATTCTTGTAAACAATGTAAAGTAAGTTCATTAGAACAGCTGCTTATGTTACAATAACTAGTAGGGATGTGAAATAAAAAAATTATCTTTGAAAAAACAATTTTTCGTTAGTACATCATTAAAATACTTTGAAAGAACTTTCCAATGGTGTATAAATTATGAATGTAGGTTAAACAGTTATGATTTTTTTTGTGGCGTTTTGACCTAACATTGGTTGACATGGAACAATGAAGATGAGAGCGTCTAGCTCGCTCAGCCCGCGAGACACCCCCCCCGCTCAAAATGTTAAAAAGTTGGAATTGAGTTACGTAGACGATAGATCTACTTATTAAGTAAGAAATTTAATAGTAGATCTAGTATTCGTAGTAAATTTCTAGCTCACAAATCTGATTTCATTTATATTTATGAACTTCACTTGTTTAGAATGTAAATATTGATGAAATAAACAATTATCGGGTCTAGAGCTACAAGAAATGTCAAGGGGTGTGGACTAAATGGCGGCTTTGTGATGGCAGAAAATAACCAAATATTTAAAAAGTGGGATCAAAATAGTCTGAAACAATATTTTTCAAATGCACTTTAAAATTACAAAAAAAATAGAAGAAATAAATTAAACTCTTTAAAAGCTTTTTAGACATATACATAATTGCTATATCTACTAGCCTAGGCAAGATTTAAGTCATAAAATAGTTTAGTTTTCAAAAAAAGTAAAAAATATAAAATCCCATAGGGAGCAGTGCAAATTTATATAATCGATAACAATTGAAGAAATAAAGTTATCATGATAAAACTTGGCAGAAATATGGCCAGATATATTTTCTATTAGTACAAAAAAAATCAGCTTTTAAAATGTTACCTGAAATGAGTATCAGTAAAAAGAAAAATACATATACTTTCAAGTAAAAAAAAAGTAAGAAAATACACATTTTTTTAAAAGTCCACATGAAAAAAGTGTTCCTCAGTATAAAATGTATCCATATTCACCTCTTTCAGCCACAATTCCAATGGATTTAAAATCATAATTGATTTCAATTAAGGGCCTATGTACAGAAAGTAAGAAAAAAACTATCTCAAAATTTGATGCCATTTTTTAACTTCCGGTCTTACGGATTTTTACTGGACAGGAATAGTTTAATATACTGTACAGAAAGGGGTAAAGTATATTGTCATATGTATAAAATAATTAAAGATATTGCAACTTCATTAAGTGAATAATATTGAATAATGGAAGCTGCTAGTAGCACAAGTAACTTATTTACCTGTAGGTTCTGGGGCATCTCTCAAGAAATCTACAAAGTAAGGCTCAGCATCCATAGCACTGGCCATGGCACCACCACAGTCTTCTTCAGCAATCTAAATAGTAAGTTCAATAACAAATAATGAACATTTACAAACTCATTTTTTAAAGAACTACATACTAAGACAAAACTGTTACATAAGAAAACACTTTGAAAACATATTTAATACATAGCTAAAAATATGGCATAGAGTTCATTTGATGTAATGATTCAACTGTAGAGCTTCATTTATTTGAGTGTTTGTATGAGTCATATTTGAAAAACAAAAAATTTACCTGTTTGATCATCTTCTCAAACCATTCCTTGTCAGTTGTTTCTGTGAAGCGATCAGCAATAACTCTGGTGGCCTCATGTTTCCATAAGGACATCAGAACTCCTGTGTTCGACACCACTTCACTAATTGTTTTGAGCATGCCCTTTGGAACAACAAAGGTCAAGCTTTCACTTCATGAATATTTTATTAAATAACAATTAAATCATTAGCTGTTTCATTAATATAAGCAGAAGAGTTTACAATAAAAATATATAAAATACATTTTAAAAATGGATTAAGACAACAAAAAAAAGTCTAATTTATCAGGAAATGACTCAAAAATGCATCAATGAACTCACTTGCCAGATCCTAGATAAATCTCTCAAGTTGAACACATAATGAAACTTGGCTGGAGTTGGTAACATTTTTACTTTAGTTTTCTGCCACAAATGTCTGGTAGCTGGTACTAACATCTTGACCAGCTCATGCACTTCATTAGAGAAACCCCTTTCCTTTTAAACAGAACACAATATCCATTTTGAAACTTAAAACTTTGAGAAAAATAAAGATCAGATTTACAAAACTAATTAGATCTAGAAAGTTTCTAATGAAAAGAAATGTACAGTTCAAAGAAGTTGCCCATTAAGTGATAAGAAATATGTCTGGGACATTTCAGACATAACCAATTTGTATGTGATTTTAATGCTTAAATGTTAAACTAATATGTAAAATGAATAAGTTTTATTTTCCAATACCTTTATGAAATGACCAAGGCCAACTGTGTTGAAAATCTTGTCAATGGAGGCATTCGATGGCAGAGTGCAGTTGAAGATGTTGAAGGCACGCTTTAGCCTCTGAGGGATGTCATTGCGGCCACCACCAGGATGAATCATGGCTGCAATCATCTGAACATCTACTAGATTGGTATACTCGCCAGGTTTTTCTAAGTTGTAAAATCCTTTGTATTCCATCATCTGTCTAGTGATTTCATTTGTCACCTAGCAATAAAAAAATTAGTAAAAAAAAATTCAGTTATAATTTGATCTCATCTCGTTGCTATGTTCAATTAAGTACGGAACACCAAATAACAGATGGTCCATACAACACAAAACTAAAAAACTGTCCTTAGAAATAAAGCTGATGAGTGACAAATTTTAGATACAAATGTTGATGACCCATTTAAAGCAACGTATCAGAAAGTGAAATTAATTCTAAAGAATGCAGTTGAAATAATAAAGAGTTTGAATAACTAAATACAAATTTTTACTCTTACAAACATACACAATAACGCTAGATATTCCAAACTAAGAAATATCTAGAAAACATCAAATTATGCATATTACTAAACAGAAAAAATAAAGTTTATTGTTGATATAGTTTAGTGCTGTTTAAACAAAGAGATGTTTTGTACCTGATCACCCCATTCATTGATTACAGGCATGTTGATGTCATCTACAAACACTGTCATTTTCTTGCCAGCTGGTGGTCCATATGTTGTTCCCATTCTCTTGTCAACAAAGCTCTCAATGGTTCTCTTTAGTAATAGAATATCATTATTGACAAGACACATTAGAAACAGAGAAGAGTCTAGTACAGTGCTTGTCAAACTACTTGTAAGATACACAGATGAGTTTTGAATTTTTGAATATTATAATTTAGGAGCATCATACTTTAGGAAGACTGACAACCAGAGACCTGTACTAGAATATTTATGACACACGCTAGTTATCTAATTATACAAACAGACTCACCTGAAACATCATGGGAGTGGTTGCACTGGAAAAGTTGAAACTCTTGAAGACATGTTCCTCAGGATCAAATTTGTTGCAGTAACCTTGCACCATGACAGTCTTGGCAGTTCCCTAAATGTAAAAAAAAACAAGATGACAGATGGAAAATAAATTCTAGGTATTTTCCAGAAAATTCTCATTATTTAATACTGCAGCCTTCAAACTAATCCTTGATATGTATTTGTGAATTAATTATTAATTATTAACTTTGTACAAGAATGAACAACTTTGTTCATTCAATTCTATAGTTTCTTAAGAAATAATTTCACACAGACCAAGGTTTCTTAAGAAATAATTTCACACAGACCAAGGTTAATAAAAACAATTAAGAAGAACCTCAAAACTAATTTTTCTACAAAGTTTGTAATTCTGTTTATATGTTGATATTATTTGTTGGTAAACATGTACAGTACAAGATATTTAGTGATTTTGCTCAGAGTAAATGACTTAATTATTATTTTAAGGTTGTTCATTATTGAAAACATTTATGCCACTGAAATTTCACTGCATACAATTAACAGTAGTGTGACACATACCTGTTCACCAATGAGTAAGACAGCTTTGCCTTGCTTGGCTATGGTCTTGATCAAGAAATCAGTTCTCACATTGTCAACATTGGGCACGAGGATAGAAGTGTACTCTGGAGTAGAGTCGGTGGGATACTCATATTCAGGAACCTGAGAATCAAAGAGAAGCAGATATTGTGCTTGAATGTCAATAAGAAAATAATAGGCTTCAAACAAATCTGCAAAGTTTGGGTAAGAATCTCTGTGAGCAGAAAAAAAATCTCTTTGACTGACCCTTGACTTCCAATGTTCCCACTCTCCAGTTTCAGTAACAACATACTCATAGATTGTGTCATCATTGTTCAGTTTTGGTAATGGCAGGTTAGAGTTTTGCTGAAGCCATTCCTGCATCTGTAATTAGATAGGTCATTAGGCTATTAATTTCAAGAACTAAAAATGTATAGAAATTTCTCAAAAGAGTTTTTCTTAATGTTCTAATGGTGAATATTTCTACAAGTGATGTGTCAACCTAATAATTAGTAAAATATATTTTTAAACCAAAAAATAAAAAAGGTAATCAAGATAAATAAAACTAGACAAATCCCTTTTGCATTCAACAAACAACAAAATACAAAGCAGAAAAAAATGAAGACAGCAATTGACAAAAAATATAGTTTAACTTTTAGTTTAAAATATAGCAAATGACCATGCTGCAAAAAAAAATATTTTATCTTCTGACCATTCAAATCATAATTTTAAAAAAGTATTGATGTTACCTTTTTTCTGTCTTCCAACTCAAGAAGAGCTCCAACAGAAAACATAAGTGCAAAAACTATAAGTTTTCTTGTATGTTCAGTTGTGATGTCTTTAGGATCCTCTCCACCAGGAAGTAGACCTTCTAGCAGATCAATGGCTTGGCGAATGTAATTACATTCTAACACCTAAAGTGGACAAAGATTTTCTCTGTTCAAATTCTATATAAGATGATAAGCATTAATGTAATGTAAAGTGTAAAATAAAATTAAAAACTGTTGTCACCTTGCATTGAAAAAAAGAGTATTTTAAGAATCATTATTAATTCAAACAAAATCTTGAGGGGCTACTATTCTTTTATTATATTATATAAAGCTATTTATTAATTTTATACTTATTCACCTCCATCTTTGGCTCCAAGTTTTGTGTGACAAACAAATAAAGTCTGGAGAAAACTGATTCAAATGCTGAGTAGATTGAATCTTGTTGTTGTAGAGGTCTTTTGAGCAGCCAACCTTTAACAAAGGAATAATTGAGTCTAAGTTTATTTTCTTGTTATCTCTAAAAATATTTTTTAAACTTTACACAAATATTAATTGTTTCATCATTTTTGTAATTTAAAAAAATCATCTGCCAAAGATGTGAAAAACAAACAATATAATCAGTAAATTTAAGTTCAGTTTTCCAGTTCCTGTAAAGATCCCAATCTTCTCCTGAATTCAAATTAAGTCCTTTTAATGTGAAAACCATGAAGTCTACCATTAGTATTTATCAATGGTAGACTATATGTTTTAACATAAGTGTAATCTAGTTTCTATGGTGCTATACTTATACCTTTTAATATTGGGTTCCAGTCTAACACAGAGCTGGACATGAAGACCATGCCGTTACGTGATACTGTGGCTGGCGAGGCATTGTCAATGTTGTGGACCTCAAAGATAATTTTACAGTTTGGTGCCATGGGTATACGATCACCATTGGCCAATGTCAAGGTCTTGTTGTCATCCAAGACAGAGTTAAGGTTCTCAATCCAGATTGCATCAACAGGGCCATCCAGCACTAGCCAGACATGTTCACCCTGAGGGAATAAATTATTCTTAGAATTATGAAATCATTTTGGTTACTATTGGTCATTAACCCAGAAGAGCTAAATTCCTTCCTATGTTCCAACTTACTTTGATATTGCAAGGATATAACAATGTTCAGACACCCTTTGAGTAGTTAAGAGATGAAAATAGAACAATAAACTTGTTCAAATTTTGAAAACTAAAACTATATCCCATATTTTTATCAATGGGCAATCAATTAACTTTTATGTTAACTTGCTTATTTGAAAGATAAGAAACCAAAAGAAACTGAACTCTTCAAACTATTCACCTTCTTTGTTTTATGGGTCCTCCTCCACAGGGTTGAGAATATACCATCTGTCCAATCATTGGTGGCCACATCAAGACGGCCAAACATCTGGGGGGCTGTAATGGCCTTGGGGTTCATCCTCATTTCCTTGTGTGGGGTGCCGCATTCAGTCATGGACTTCATTAAAGTGTGAATGCAGCAGGTCTTACCAGCACCACTGGGTCCTAGTGTCATCATTCCATGACGCACACGCTGAGTCTCATACAGCTGAATCAGTTTCAGAATCCAAGGGCCATGGTTGATAAGACCAGCTTCTGTCACCTAAAAAAGAGTATGAGATTATTTAGTTGCTTACAGACATGACAGAACATTTAAATAATAATATGTACATATAATCAACTTAAAAGGTTGGAGATGATATAAAACTGAAAGATATTTGATGGTCACAAACTACTGAAATGTAGGGGCTTATTACTGTATTATTATTTTATAAAACCTGTTTGTCCACTATCAGGGGGTTAAAAGCGCATTCATATTACAATCACTCATTACATATTCTGCTATATAATTTTTTTAAACTAGTGTTTCCTTTGAAATATTTATGTGCTCATGCAAATTTGTTGCAAGGATAAATTAGATTAATATCTTTCTTAAATTTCAGTTTAACATAAAATTTTACAAATGATTTACCTTGCGTTCGATAGCTGCTTCCATCTCAGGATATCCAGCCTTGTCCAGGGTCATGCCAGGAAACAGATCCTCAATGAGAGACATAAACAATGGCTCGTCCTCATCTACCAGTTTAGACAAGTTCATGTCCCTGAGGACTCTCATCACAATCATTGGCTCACCATCTTCTGGGTTGGCTCTCTTGAAGGCCCCCAAGGTTCTCAGCACAGACAGAATGTTACGCAAACCAAAGTCATAGTGAACCTATGAGAAAACCCAAGCTATAGTGATGCTAAAGAATACCAAACTTAAACTAAAAATATAGAATGAGCAATCGTAGTGAATGAAGCAAACCATTCTGTCACCTGTTTGGATAGCTGCTCCTCACAAAGCTTGTACAGTGTGTAGAACTTTTTGGCCAGGACTATGTTTTGTAAAAACCCACAACTGGCCAATTTGACACGGATGATGATGGCTCTGTCAGGGACCATCATGGCCACAGTTCTGAAATTGATCTTTAAGTTTTCTGGCAACTCTTGACGTCCAGCATAGCCAGGGTTCTAAAAAAGTTAATGACAACTGTTATTAAATTTTTGCTACTTTTAAAAACAAAAAAAAAGGAAATTATGTATAAAAAAATTAAAATGAAAATAAAGTTTTATAGATACCATGGTTAAGAAAAGACCAAACTCTGGATCGAGATCAACATTATCACCATCTGTAAAGATAAATTGAGTCTTTCTCTCCTTCTTGCACTGAAGAACTATAGCTATTTGTTGAGCAGCCACAGACAAGACAGGAAGTTCTATACGATTGAATTCATCAAAACATCCCCAGGATCCAGATTGGGCCAAACCTAAACAAATAAGATTAAACTTTTGCAGTTAACTGCTTTGTATATTTTTATGATTTTGCTGAGCTAATAAAAAAAATATAGTAAAAAAAAATATAAAAAATGATTAACATCAATGAAGATTAGTGAATTATCATGAAAGTTAGAAATCTTTCTTACCTTTGTAGATCCTACCCAAACCTCTGTAGTCCATCTGATCTGAACAGTTGAAGACCACAACATATTTGCCAAGACATCTGCCCATATCTTTAGTTGTCTCTGTCTTACCAGTACCAGCAGGACCAGCTGGGGCACCACCAAGAGCCATGCCTAGGGCTTGAGCAAGTGTGATGTAACATCTGAAAGTATCAAGCCAATAAGATTGTAACATACACATGTCTGGAACATAGCAATTTCTATGCACACATAAAATGACAAAAATAATGTTATCAAAGTATCTCAAGTGTAAAAGTTGAAATCTTGAAGCTCTGAATGATATAGAAGCCTAGGCATCAACTTTGATCAGTATCACCAGTCCTCCTCTCTGCATACTGATTTTGGGGATAAAGTTTAAAATCAGTAGAGTTGCAGGATCATAAAATAAAATATGCCTAAGCCCAGTAAGAATGCTTCAAAAGCATGGGAAACAGATTTTACAAAAGCACTTACAATGATGCAGTGCCAAGCCTTTTAAATCAGTGCTACATATATACCTGTCTGTGAGCGGTGTGATAACCAATCTGTCTGTACAGCCCAAGAACTCCATCATGTAAGTAAAATCAACATCAGTGATAGAGATGAGGCAGGAGTCAGTGTCTTCTTTGTAGTAGAACCTGGACTGTTTCAACCACTCAAAGTCAGTCACAGACTTGACATGCATGCGCACCTGAAGACACAATTCAAAGAAATGCTTTACAGTTTAAAGTTGACAGAATGAACTTTATTCTTTTTTTTTCAGTCTACAATTTGCATGGACTTTATTTTTTTTATTTCTTTTTCTTGAAAGTATTTTCAACTGTTTGGAACTAAACCTAATTGTACATTTTTTTTCCCTTACACTAAATGTTTGTGTACCCATAAATACAATTATTTTTCAAACAAAGCAATCTCATTTCAAAACAGACATTAGCTGCTTGAAAAAGATGCCTAAATATTGACATAATAAGTACAGCTTAATAAAACAGTTTAATGTGGTAAAATATGTCACAATGTTATAATTTTATTCTTTTCCTAAACAAAAAAAACCCAGCTCTTTGTTACATGAAATGCTATGAATGATCAAGTAGTAAGATCAGTAGATGCTGGCCATGTTTATGCACTAACCAAATCATCAAAAATGTCCTTCTGGTGAACATGGATTGTGATGAGGGTCTCATACTTTGTCCTTTCCATCTTGGTCAAGTCCTTGGTTGTCTGGTCAATCAGTAGGTTTAACATGTCCAGAAACTTCTGATTAGTGTTGGCCATAATCTTCTTGTCTGTCCTGGCACTGTTTAAAGCATCTTCAGAATCCTTGGTCCATATCATCTGGATACCCAACAGACCAACCTATATTTGTGACAAAAGCAGACAAAAAAAAATAGTTGCATTAGTTCAACTAAAAAACGTTAAATGCAAATTTAAACAAAACATGAATTACAAAGCTAGAACAAATAAATTCTAATTACCTGTGATGGAAAGGTATTCTCAAACTCTAAGAGATTGAAACCCTGATCCTGAATAGTGACAGCAGCCATCTTGATAATACCATGGAGTGATCTGCGACCTATTCTCAGCAGATCGCCAAGCCACTGCTCTACATTGCCCTGTGTTCAATGAAATAGAATTGAAACTTAAAATCTAAAACTCTAGAGTCAACATTTTCAATGGTTTAAAAACATGTAAACTACTAACATACACAAAGATACTATTTACATTTAATTGTTGGACCAAGAAAAAAAAAATTGATACCTGTGCATTAACAGATTCATCCAGATCTATTTTTTCTCCTTCCTGTGAGTTAATTGCCAGAATTTTGTCATACACTTTTTCATCAAAGGTCACAAGGCGAGTATTGTCAAACACACTAAGTAAGTGATTCTGAAATGTAATCCATTTGATCATAAATATCTTTTCAAACACATGTTTTTAAACGAAAGTACAACATAAATCTAAATGTCAGTTCAAACATTGCAACTATGTTACTAATGAACATTTGTTAAATTTAATTAATTGATGAAAATGTAAAATGTGTCTTCAATTGTACACAAATCCTCATAGTAAACTAATTTGTCTTCTCTGCATTTTGTTTAGTGTTTCTGTAAAGCTTTATTTTTAACATTACAGTTGGCTAACTGAATAGTGTGAAAGTCACTGGTGTCTCTGTAGAAGCTTTTATTTTTTTTAAATACAGTTGGCTACCTGATTAATGTAAGAGTCATTGATGTCTCTGTAGAAACTTTATTTTAACATTACAGTTGGCTAACTGAATAGTGTCAGAGTCACTGGTGTTTCTGTAGAAGCGTTATTTTTAACATTAGAGTTGGCTACCTGATGAATGTGAAAGTCATTGATGTCTCTGTAGAAACTTTATTTTAAAATTACAGCTGGCTACCTGAATAGTGTGAGAGTCACTGGCCTGACCAAGGATTTCAAGCAAGGCTGGATCTGATACGAAGAAAAACCTTGGGAACAGCAACCTTTTCTTCTCTAGATAACCTGTGAGTGACTTCTGACAGATCTCAAGCTGTTCCAGGAGGTGAGGTAGCAGCTGACTGAGGGTGTCATCCCCCACACAGCAACCTACCACATTAGAGTTCTCATGGGCCCTTTGCATAATTTTCTGCCAGGATTTGTCAATGTTGCTGAACCTCTTTGCTTCCTAAGGAACATAGTTACAACAATAATGCAGAATTTGATTTCAATCCTTACATTTTGCTAATATCTATATATTTCTGTCTATAAAAGTTTAGACACTTATTATGTGAAAATTATTTGTAGTGTAGGAAACATTTATTATTGCCTTATAATTAGTTAATTTAAACCAGCTTGAAAAGTTACTATATGAATAATTAGTAAAAGATAACATGTGAAATGTAGTGAATTAAGAGATCACAAACATTTGGTCTATTATATAAGGGAGTGACTTTGCCAATGAGTTGAAATATAATATACAGTGATTGTTCATTTAACATTGTTCAACAATCAAATCAATTAAACAGAAGCTCTTGTGATTCTAGGGTGTACATTTGCTTTCAGTGTGCCACATTCAACTATGTATTCATTACATTACCTTCCTGGCTTCCTTGAACATTTAAGATTAAGAGAAATATTTGAGTATCTTATAAATATTAAAAGACATATTTAACTTCCTAAATTATCAGCAGCTGGTTTTAAAATGAGTGATAAAATTAAATCAGAAAATTATCATAGTATCAATCTTGAAAAAAGTAAAAGTATCCCTTTTAGACTTTGCAAGCAATAGGGCAGATGACGGTAAGGTCATCTGTTTCTTTAGAAAAGGGGGGGGGGGGATAGAATGCTGGTCAGCAATAAAATATACAGTACAAAAAAAAACTTACTTAACTAAGGTGTTTTTAATAAAGATTCCTTATTGTAAGCCCAATCACCAACACATAAACAAATTGAAAAGGAAAACGTTTCATCTTAACATAAATTTTTGGAACAAAAGCACATTCTATGATGATCATAAATAAATATATTAATAATGATAGCCTTAATCTAGTGTCTACTAATATGAAGTCTAGGATGTATTTCACTGTATTCCAAGTAAAGAGCACAGCGTTGATGATATAGAATCTGTATTTTGTGTTTGTACCTGTGGCAATTGTTTAGCAATATCTCCCCCAACAAAGACAGCCTCTAAATAGATCCAGAGATTCTGCACAATCAGCCAGTTTTCAATGATTTCTGTTGTTCCAGTCAACTTCTGAACCCATTCTTGAATTTTGGGTTTGAATGGAGCATTGTACCTGAGGAAAACAAAAGGATCAATGTTTTATGCTAATTACCACCAGCAAAGTAAAACAAAAATAATTCTGGTATTAGTATTACTACCTGTTGCTTAGCAAAGCTCCCAGCACCATCAAACTGTCTTCCATTAGAGCTACTGTCTCAGATGTTGTATCACCTTAAAAAAATTAACAATATTGACTCTCTCAATACCTGTCAGGACTTACTTCAATGACAATGTCTACATAATGCAACAATTATGTTATCTGCAGACTTACCCTTTAGAAGAAGTTCTCCTCTTGACTTGAAGTTGCCAAATTGGAAATTTTGAGCACTCCAGTCGTTGATGACTTGTTTAAGTTTAGCTTCAATGTCCTTTTCTTTTACAGCGGAAATACACACATCCTAAATATAGGCACAAAGTTCTTACAATTCATACCTTTGTATTTTTTAATTATCATTCAGAAAGCGAGAAAATTCAGAGGACATGAAAATATTTACTAAGGACATTTCAAATTACTGTAAAAATATCAAAGATAACTATTGGGTAGAAATTATGCTCTTCCCAATTACCTCAATATCTTCTTTAAACTTCAGTAAAGGTGCTTCCATCAGGTTTCGAAGCAAAAAGTTCTCAGACTCCACATCAAAAGTGTGGCCAGTGATCTGTGCAATACGTTCCCAGTGACGCTGCTGCATGGCCTTGTTAGCCATCATCTCAAGCAGTGGACAGGTTTCATTGAAATCATCAATAGTCTTCCTCAAATCTTCATAGGCTTGCCATTCTTTTAAGGCCTTGGGCAGTTTGCGACATCTAAGTAATAACAAAATTTACTAAAGAAACCTAGTTAAATACATTACTTATGCAATCTATTCTAACATTTAAAAAAAGTTCCTCTTTCAGAACTTGCGATCTATAGGGCAGATGATTTTAAAGTAATCTGTTTCTTTGGCCAACAGTTAACAAGCAGAATGTTATGTGGCCAGCACAATGACCAACCGCCCTTACTTTCCCCAACTAAAGTTAGATACTCATTAGAGTTGGGGTGCCCTAAAAATCATGAAATTCAAATGCTAGTCGTCACCTAGATTTGAACCCAGGAGCCCAGGTTCAAAAGCCAAGAGCTTAACCACTCAGCCACTGCACCCCTATTCTAATGTGGACATAATCAAAGTACCTTAGCTCTAAAATAAATATTCTTCTTAGAACTATTGTTCATTTAAAAAAGACATACTCAAAAATTTTAACTTCTGATTGTTTAGAAAGATTAAGGACAAACAGACTTTGAAACCTTTAGTGTTTAAAGCTTATATAGTCTCAAAACAAACAAGTTGTCATCATTCTATAAATAAAAAGTTTATCAATATTAAATGTTTTTGACTCACCTGTTTTGAAAGTCCAAAAGTTCTGAATTGATTTTCTCAATGTTGATTTCCGCCCAGGCAACGTCATAGTAACCATTGACATTCTCCAGGACTGCATTGTACAGCTGGTAGAGTTTCTGCAGCAGATTCAGCTCTTTCTTGATTCTCATTAGGTCTGGGTATTCTGTCAGTGGAAGGCCAAAAAGTTCTTCACCGCCAGAGTAGGTGGTGTACTTGCGCCAAAGCTCATCAAAACGAGCCTGATAAATGTTGAGGCGGTCAGAGGCCTCTCTTGGTGGGATACCATCTTCCATAGGGCCACTAAAATGTTTGATAACAAAATAAAATTGCTTAACATTTCTATTGAGAATGAGGAGGAAGAAGAAGCTGAACATGTATATGATGTCATGACAAGAATTGTCTTTTTTACATTATTTTAAGATAAAGATGCAGTGAATAAATTTTCTATACATTATTTAATCAGTGGCAGTACTGGGTTTATTTTAAATATTTATATTAAGTTCCCTTTCAGCCCTTGCAATCTATAGGGCAGATGATGTTAAGGTCATCTGTTTCTTTGCCCAAGGGTTAATGAGCAGGTCATCCAAATGACCAACCACCTTTACTTTCCCCAACTAAAGTCAGGTACCCATTAGAGTTGTGTGCCCTAAAAATCTCTAAATTCTAAATCCCAGTCTTCACCCAGATTCAAACCCAGGTTTAGAAACCGCTCAACCACTCAGCCACCACGCTATGCTATTTTTCAATTAGACATTTTTCTTAATAAGTGTTGAAACATTGTATTGCAAGCTTAAACCTTTTTACTGAGCAGATATCAACTCACTCCATAGTCTGGTTACAATCTTTTACATGATATTTCTCCCAGTTCCCATTCTCAAATGAAGTTGAAACTTTGCACCATTATTCAAGGCAGCAATTGAACAGTGCTCTTCCAAAGTTGGTATTGCATGTATTTGGTTTAATTTTGAGTCATTAAAAATGTATTACATGATTGGTTCAAAATAATACAAGTTTTTAAAAAAGTATTTTCTTTAACATTTAACCATTTTGTTTGTGGTGGGGGTAATTTACCGCTTTATAAGGTATTTTAGGAGTGCTTTAAACATAATGTCAAACAGTCTGTTATTGGTTTACCATTTATCATACGAAGCAGTGAACTCATTACTGTCTTGAATAAATTGATCCACACCAGACAGAAGATCTGCCTTAAATGCTGGCTGAATAAGAAGCAGGTTCTCTTGCATGGCTACAGCCTGTTAGAGTATTTTAAAAAATAATGACAGGATGTCAAAATACGAGCTAGAACAAGAACAAGGTATGAAAATCAATTTTATCAATAATTCACATAGGTTTATATTTTCTAAAAAGGTAAAATGTTTTATAATATTTTAAATGAAGACTTATAGATCTACACTTATAGACCTACATTTCAAGATAAAAGGGAAAAAAATTAGGAAAAGTATTGAATAATGCTATTTGTTGTTTTTTTACATTTTGCAAATATTTTGTCCATTATGTCATAGTATAACATACACACAAAAAAGTCTATTGCATTCATTGTGAATTTGAATAAAATCAGATAATATTGCAATGATTCACAGATTAATTAAAAGAAAATATTTAGGAATAAAAAGATTGAAAATGGCTAATCATTTTTTTAAATGTTTTAAAGGGAAAAAAACAACAAAAAACAAATTTTAATTGAAAAGATAATCAAGCAAAACAAAGTCAAATAAGAAAAAACAATATTTTTAAATCAAATCAAAGTCCAAGACTTATTTTTTTTTAAATGACTAATATTTTTTATATAAATTTGTTTGAACTGAAAACAACAAACCTATGGAGATAATATATATTAGCAATGGCAGTAACTAATAAATGCTTATAATTTAAAAAATAACAGTTTATTGTTTCAACATAATATTTCATTTAAAAAAAGCAGAAATTCTTTTCTAATTTGCACAGCAATCAAAACATAAAAGTCAAATCACAAAACAAATAAATCTCGGATAAATCTCTAAAAGTATTTTTAACTTTAAGTGCAAGCTTGCATTTAATAAACTTACATTCTGTTATTTACTTCTAATATTAGAGTTAATTTCTTTTCTTGTGTCAAAACAAATAGTTGAATAAAAACTTTGATAGTCATGCATTAATACACTATTAAACTAACAAATATAATAATACTCTAATGAGAAATGTGAAACATATCTGCAATTGTCACTAGCTATTATAATTTTGTCAAGAATATACAGACAATTTGAGATTTTTACATTTATCATGAAAATGAAAAAAAAATGCAAATAACAAAGCTCTATTATTTTAGCATCTACTTGGTTTTTAGCACTTGAAAGGAGTTATTCAACTTAACGCTTACAAAAAAAAAAAAAAAAAAAATTCAAAATTGATTATTTGTAATTCTCTACCAACAGCCATGGCATTAATTGGTACTCATACTATGAACTAAACAGTATAATATATAAGGTCAAACAAAACATACAAAAACACAAAATTAATGAAGTAGAACTGATAGTAAAGATTAATATTTTGTTAGAAACACTACTTTTGAAAATAGACAGGGATTATTTAATTTGGTTAACTAATTTTGTTAAATATTTCTTTGCAGGTAATGTAGGCCTATAATATAATATAATTTTAAATAATTTTAGGAGTGTTATAATGAAGGATATCATGAAGATATTTAATAAAATGACAAACTTTTAATTTTTGGACTACTTGGAGTTACTACATGGTAAGATGGAACTTTATTAATTATATATTACAATTTTCTTTCCTAATGCTTATCTATTTGCAAGGTATAAATAGCATTTCTAATCTCATAAGAAACAATGTCATAACTAGTTTAATTCAAATTACATGCTTCAGCCAGTAACTCAGTAGCCTTTAAAGCATGTAACTTTATAGACTTATTTAGTCCAAGCATCCCACAAATAGTTCCTTGAGATATGGGTAAGTTCAAGATGACTAGTACCTGTCATTTTAAATAATATTTTTAAATAATAAAAACAAATAGACTGAGATGGCTAAAGAGAGCTCCAGTACCATTTTAGAGTTAGCCAGATTTTCCTAGTGAATATAAAAAAAGAATGTAGCTCTTTATAAAATTTGACTCTAATATAAATAGAATTTTACCTTTAAATACTTTTCACTGGGATCCAACAAATAATAACCTAGTGAAATATTGTAATATTTACAAGGCAAGAAACCAATCATTGATTTTAAACTGTTCACTTTAAATCAAGTTCACAGTTATCTAGTTAACTTTTAGAATTGCTTATAGCACTGAAATACTTTACATTTGAAAACATGATGTTATACTTTTCTAAAAGATTAAAATGTTAGTTTTTTTATAAAAAAAATAAAATATGTTTCCAAAAACACTTTTAAAAGATGAAGCATTGTGAAGAAAAAAAAAAAAAGTTGCACTGAAAACCTGCAAGAATCAGCAAATTTAACATCACAGCAAACAGTTAGCTAGTGAAACCATCAAATATATGTATGTGTTCATGCAAACAAATCACACACAAAACAAAATTCTAAAACTAATAAATTATCTATAAACTAAGAATCTTTAAATAAGTCACATTTAAATAATAATTTAAAAAAAAAACACTTTTCTTTTAAATGCTTTTGTGAAAATCATATTTTACTATAAAAAAATTTAAACTGTATTTTTTTTAGGTGAATGTTTTTAAAATCCATAAATCCTATAAAACAGCTGAAATCTTTTAAGGTAAGAAAGCTTGGTATTACAAAATAAATTTTGATTTGTATACCTGAGCAGAAAGTTTTTTCCATCCGTAAGATAACGAATCCACTCTCTCAGCATTGCCATCATTAAAGAAAATGTTGTATTTGTTGAGCAGAGCATAAGTCTCCTCAATAGGTGTTATTGTCAAGTCTATGCGGATCTCATTGTCTCTAATTTCATTCAATGCTGCCATAGCAGCCCTGACATCATCGAGATCTTTAATAGGTCTCGACAAGCGCTTCATCAGGTTGTCAACAAAGTCATTGATGGAATCCATTTCTCTGCTGCACTTTTCATTCAAAGCTTTGGCATAAGCCATCATCCAGTTCCTAGTCTCTGTCACCAGGGCCATCTTTAGTTGTTCAGTTAGGAAGATTACAGAGCCAACTCTAAATGAAGGAACCATTTCCTCAATATTCATTTCCAATTTCTAGAACAAACAAAAAAATAAAAAGAAATGCATGATGAAAAACTAAAAACAATTTTATTGAACAAAATTCTGAAAACCATTAGCTTGCAGAAGATTTTTTAATACCCAGGAAACGTATTTAAGATTTGTAAATCACCAAGAACAGTTATCTAGGATTTTTAAGTACCCAGATACTATTGCCATGAAAGGGAAGTTTAAACTTGAACTGCTTAACAAGATTGACAGTTACAGAAGTATTAGCAAAGCTCAGGACATCATGGAGCAACAAATATTTAGTTCTCAGCACAAAAATTGTGTGAATAAGTTCTTTGCTCCAAGCTACAACTTGATATATTATATATATTTTTTTTTATTTGGCTTAAAAATTATTATTATATTTACTGATATATATGTCGTGCGCGCTTGTAGTTTTTCTTTGCATTTATTATTGGTGTTTTAGGGTATAGGAAGTAGTCTCTTTTAAGTGCGTTTTGTTGTCTAGAATATTGTGTGTGTGTGGTTACGTCATCCTTAGTTTCCGCAAGAGAGAGAGAGTTGCTTTTGTGAGCTGGGTAGCTGGTTCTTTGGTTCCCCTTGTAAGGGTACGTAAGTACATAGTTTTATTAAGTAAGCTGATCTTTCGGTACGGGTGTCGTTACTGAAAAGTTCTTTCTTGTAGCGGCAGCGCTAGATCTAGGTTCTCTTTTCGTTTCAGGGTGTTAGGTTTGGGCTATGGGAAAGTTTGTCGTCTTTCTGCCCTTGGAATTGTGTAGCAACTATCGGTGTTGAGGTGTATGGAGTTTAGCTTCTGTTGGGCGCCGAGATGGAGTGCGAAGGTGTGTTACGGAAAACCTGTTGGTGTGATATTAGACTAATTAGTATCAAATGCTAACTTCACGGATATTGATGTACATGCAAATATGTTTGAAACTTACAATTAAGTTTAATTAAATATTGTTCCTGTTGACTACTGTTGTTATTCACTAAATGTTCAGTTGAATAACTGTCATGTAATGTTTGTAGTTTACATGCTAATATCTTTAGGTTCTTGTGTTACTCTGTTCAGGCTGGGGATACGGGACCGTAATATCATATCATACCCTAGCTAATCTGAAATCCCACCCTGACAATATACTTATATATACTGATCAAATTGCAATTACTAAAATGAAAGTACAAACCATGTTTGTATATCATAAGTTAACTTCTATTCACCTGATAATATTTGATCTGAGCCTCAATCTCTGACAGAATCGGGTTAGTGCTCATAAACTCTTTGACTTTAGTCTCTGGATCCTAGAGTTTTAAAAATATTTATATTAGCATGGATATAATAGAATCTTTAAAAAAAAATATCAACCAAGCTGATTTCCTGCAATTTGGTGAATTAGGAATGTGTCTAAAATTATATTCTGTGATTAATGACCTGTGTCCAAAGCTCTGAGTAGCCAGTGAAGTTGTCCAAAGATTCTTGCACATCTCCTTTGAAGGTGCTGATAATTGAACTTAGCTGTATGGCAATCTTGGCAATGTCTTTATGCTCTCCTATCACCTATATGTCAATTAAAATCATAAATGTGTTTCATGTCAAATTATTGCTCAATTTGATGCTAGCCCAACAATGTATATTTATATATATATATATTATTATCAGGCAAATATTGATGTAATTACACAATTTTAACAAATCAAATTAAAATATTGTACAACAAACAAACAAATATGTGGACATTACCTTATGAAGTGGTTTAGCTTGACTCACAGTTGGCATTAGTTTTGCTCCTTCATCTTTTTCTTCTAATGCTTGCAACTCCAATTCCTGTTTTGTTTGTCATATGCATTAACAGTGACTCAATAAAGACAAGAAAAATTCAAACATTCTTGAGGTTTAAATTTACTTTCAGAAAATTGTAATTAAGAAAAAATATTGGGATAACTTTTGTTTTTTTTAAGATAGAAATTTATAATCAAATAACAAATAAAGCATACTAATGCAAAAAGTATTTAATCAAGGAAAAATTTTTTTTTTATCTGGGACAATATTTCATTCCTCATTTATACCTTCTGAAGTTGTCTCTGCTGTAAGACTTGATGATCCCAAATGTCCATGTTTTCTGAAGCCTTCAGAATGATCTGTACACCTTTGGTCAGTGCATGCTGCAGCTCATCAAGGTTTGGCCTGATCATAACATTAGGAATTTCCAAAACCACATCCACACGGAATAGTGGAGGCTTGAACTCTTCACGAGATTCATCCCCAATAATGTACCGATTGGACTGAAGTCTGCGCTTGATGGCATCCAAAGTTAGTCGTGTGCCTTGAATAAAAAAATGTATAATATTTAAAATGGATTTTTTAATCTTAGTTTTAGTGGGGTTTTTTTGTTTTACAGAAAAGTCTGATTTATTGTTAAAATATTTGTTTTATCATGGTAAATCATGAATTAGAAATTAAATTATTTTTTTTTGTCAAGCCTTTCAAAAGAAAACTATTCAGTTATTTATCTTTTTTTGTTTTTTTTGCCTATAAATTCAGCTAAACAAAAGGCTATGAGTTACTATTTGACATACAACAAATTAACTAATTGTGACAGTGTATTTAGCCTGTCTGAGTAACAATATTACAGCTTAAGCTATTCACTCACATTTGACCAAAGCTTCTGTGTTTTTCTGGGTGTAAATGTTCAAGAAAGTATAGTAGGAACATGGCAAACACTCCTGGCATCGCAGCTTTTTGTTTTTAGTGTCAGGTTGCACACACTGATAGCCTTCATCTGCTGATATACCTACACGCTGTTCAACAGGAAGGTGAGCCTTTAGAGTGTCCACAAGTTCATTCACAGCTTTCTCTACTAGCTGACTTTGGCTGTTACAGAAATGGAGCAATAGTCAATTGTTTTGTTATGTAATCTTCTTTTAAGGCAAACTATTGGTTTGTTTATAAAAGATATTTCTGTTTTAAAATATAAATATTGACTATTATGTGTGATTAAAAGAAATTTTATGATATATACAAATGATAACCTTATATCATTGAGAGTTTTATCCCACATTTATTTATGTTTTGTGTTAAATTTTTAATGAAATAAAAATGTGTCTGCTTGAAGCAATAAAACTCATATATCTTTCTAGTAAGTCTTAAATCCCTCTAGAAAGATTTTTAAAAATGTTTCAGTTTATTGACATTCCATTTACAAATGGTCATATGCTGGTGGTCAGCTTTGCTTTAGGATACAAGAATAGATACAATAGTTAAACTTCAGCCCCCATAATCTTTTTTAATTTTTTTCTAAAGGAACATCAGTAACAATGAAAAACTTGACATGTCAGGTTTTACATCATTCTTATAGCATGTCTAACCTGGCCAGTGATTCAGCAGCTGACTGAACAATGTCAGTTGTCATCTGCAAAAATTTATCTGCTGTGACTGGCTCCTCTTCTGGCAGGTCACAAAGGGCAGTAATTGACATGTCTTCTAGCACTGCCTCAATCCTACAATCCAGGATGTCTTTCACTGTTTTTGACAACTTTTCCAGATCTCTCATAGTCTCATAGATTTCTTTAATGTCTATTTTAAAAAAAAGAGATTATTCTCAATAGATCATTTTAGATGCTAAAAAATGTTTATTAACAAATTAATTTTTTTTTTCTAATCATGCAAATGATGAATTGCTAATTATAATCCTTCCAGGTTCAGTGGATTCATGACATTGCTGAGGTGATTTAACATACTCAACTGATCATGGCAGGAGGAAGTTATATTATTCTAAAAACAAATTTCATTACAGAAGGGTTTACTTCATGGTATATATTGTTTCTCATGGTATATATTGTTCCTCATGGTATATGGTGTTCCTCATGGTATATAGTGTTTCTAATGGTATATAGTATTTCTCAACAATCAAGATATGAAGTATAGCAAGTAACAAAACATTTCCCTTTCACTTACATGTATCCACATTCAATGATGTCCAGGTCAGAGTTGTGATCCCTGGCTTTATGGCTTCATCCACTCTCTTCTGGAAAGGCTTCATCAGTGACAGAAGAACTTGGGGGATAGCTTGAAGCACACGTTGGTACTCAACTAACATCTCAGTCAAACTATCGTTTTTAAAAAAATGTCTTTATTCTTGCATTTGATCACATCAAAGGGTTAAAGAAATAAGTAAAATAATACAAGTTTAAGGAAAACAAATGTTAATGGTACTAATGTTGCTGTTTTTTGTTTATAAATTTATAAGTACATTTTTCTCCATGTTTTAAATGGCAATCTCAATATTAAGTGGTGAAGAAACTTACGCCACATGGTTAATCTTGAGACTTTCTTCTTTAACAATAAGTTCTTTAGCAGCATCCGGAACATCAAGATTCATTATCTGATAAAAGATCATTTTGGAGATTTCTATGTTAGTTGTGTAAAGAACTTATTTTCTTCACATTCATATTGACTATTAGCACAAAAAGTAAAACACTTTATCTGACTACGCATTTTTCAATGCCACATAAGATAAAAAAAAAACAACTAAACTGTGCCAAAATGAAAATAGACAAGTCGTTCAGGTAAGTCACTCATAGGTGTGGTGATACATGAGTAATCTTTACAAGAAATCCTGACAAACTATTGTTTGTTGTTTTTTTTTATTGCTAAAACAAACAGAATTTTTATTGTTTTTTAACCTACATAATAAATAAACTTACCTGCAACCATTTAGCTTCTTGAGCCAGTTCCATAATTTGTATGTCAAAGTTAACAAAGAGTTCATTTGTTTCAGGATGTTTGATAAGGAGGGATGCATGGAGTCCAGCTTTGGCAGCTTCAACTGCTCTATACCATCCTCTGTGGTACAGCATCTTTAAGATAAAAAAAAAAATCAAGGTTAAATTAATATAGAAAAGTACACTGCAAAATTAAAAAAAAAAGATGTGGAAGCTATGTTACCTCATACTCCATAAGAACACCTGCCATTTTATTAAAGTTTCTGATAATTTTCTTTGATTCTGAATTCTGAAATTTACAAATATAAATATTCTTAACATTATTTTTATCCTGATTTTTTTTCATTTGCATATATTTTTTTTTACTTTTTTTTTATTGCACTATTTTACTTTATTGCTTCTTCCATTATTGTTATTTAAATTACCTTCAAAATTTCTGGTTTGTTTTTGAAGATTTTCATTGGAGTCTCAATCTTTCTGTACAATTGTCTAGCCCAGGCAATTTTTCCTGCAATGGGGGGTAGATTTCTGGGAATTTGTGGATCACTCTTATGCTTCTGATAGACTTTGCGAATAGATTCAAGGTCACGACCATAAGCCATCATAACACGCATGTACTTCTCTGTCAGGTCCAGTTGGGCAGCACTGATTGCTTCAAATTTGTCCAGGAGTTCCAAAGCTTTTTCTGTCTGTTTAGTAAAAAAAAAATCCTTAATTATAATAAGTAAATAATTGTCAGAAATATAATTAGACTTATGTAAAAATATCAAAACTTTTTTAAACTTAGCGAACTTACACTAAGAGATTTAGAAAACCAAGCATCAACAAAGGATTGAATAGAACTTCTCAAATTTTCAATCTGGGTTTTAAACTCAACATAGTCATTATCAAACTGTTGAAAAAAAAAATTTGGATTAAAGTCTGTATAAATATATTCCTCACAATTAAATTCAATTTTATTTGTGCTTTATAGATCTAGGTTTCTTTGTAAAATATAAATTATAGTTCAATAGGATGTAAATGTTAAATTAGGAAAACAAACGCATAAATTATAATCAATTATAGTAAAATTAAATCAATTCCATGTGTATTTGAGCTATTTAATAAGGTTATTTTTCTTCACCATAAATGTTAAAAATAAGAATTTAAAAAAATATAAACATATTCACCTATGTTATTTATTCATATTTTTTAAAATTAAAATAAATTACCTCCCCTTTCCTGTGGTCCAATATATCATAGCCTTTTTTCTTGGTAGTCTCCACAATAGTTTTATACCTGACAACTATAGTGTCAATACCTTCAATCTTGATGCTGGGCAGGCCAGAGAACTGATCCATTGTGTTCACCATGTCTTTGATTTTCTCCAGACGTTTGCAGAAAGTATCAAACTTACCAAATATGTAGTTTTCACTAGATTGATCAAAAGTACAAATGTTACTGTAATAAAACTGAATGTCATGGGTACATAACAAGCTGCACATCTACAATCAATATTTTTAATTACAATTTTTTTCTTACCTGAATTCAAACTGTCTCTCATTGGGTGTCTCTTTCAGTTTTTCTTTTGTTTTCTGAAACTGGCGCTGATGTTCGTGGTTCAAATTAATGCATTCATCCAGCCTTTTTATTAGCTCTTCTCTGTTATAATTATAAAGCCATAATAGCATTTGATCTTCAGATTACATTAACATAAGGATAAGCTTATGATTTAATAATCTTCAAAACTTTTGTTAAAAAAATATATAAATTGAGCTTTTTATGGGGGGGGGGGAATAACAATTGGATTTTTTAACATTTTAATATTTAATTTTTACAATGTCATTGTGAGCACATGAAAATTAAAAACATACTTAGGATGCTCCCAGACTTTTGTGACGCCTTGATAAATGTAAGCTTTACATGTTGTGATCATTTGGTTGGTGACTTTGACAAAAAGTGAGGTCATGCGCTCTGATGTATTGTAGTACTGAGAAATGCTGTATATCATCCTGATGGCATTCATCAGACTTGGAATGTGCTCCATCATTGAGGCCTGAAATTGAACAGTTTCAACCAAGTTCTCTTTAAAACACATAGCTTTGATAAAAGTCTTAATTTAGTGGACATAAATAATGCACTTTAAAAATAAATGAAGATTTTAGGGTTTTAGAGTTACAGCATTTTAAATCATTTCCACCACCATTGAATGTTTAACTTTTGTCTGAACTGATTCCAAACAAACTTAGCATTAAACCTAAAAGTAACATTTTGTGGCTAGTGTGCATTGAACATTTTCCCTATGAGCACTCTACAAAACTGGGATTGCTAATTGGCTGTCTGTTGATTGGTCTCAAAATTATGAAGAAGCACAAAGTACATGAGCTAAACCTCCCACATGGTTATTTTGAACAATTACATACTTTCAAAACAACTTACTTTTACAACAACATACTTTCATAACAACTTACTTTTACAACAACATTCTTTCATAACAACTTACTTTTACAACAACATACTTTCATAACAACTTACTTTTACAACAACATACTTTCATAACAACTTACTTTTACAACAACATACTTTCATAGCAACTTACTTTCACAACAACATACTTTCATAACAACTTACTTTAACAACTACATACTTTCATAACAACTTACTTTTACAACAACATACTTTCATAACAACTTACTTTTACAACAACATACTTTCATAACAGCTTACTTTTACAACATACTTTCATAACAACTTACTTTTACAACAACATACTTTCATAACAACTTACTTTTACAACAACATACTTTCATAACAACTTACTTTTACAACAACATACTTTCATAACAATTTACTTTTACAACAACATACTTTCATAACAACTTACTTTTACAACAACATACTTTCATAACAATTTACTTTTACAACAACATACTTTCATAACAACTTACTTTGACAACTACATACTTTCATAACAGCTTACTTTTACAACATACTTTCATAACAACTTACTTTTACAACAACATACTTTATAACAACTTACTTTTACAACAACATACTTTCATAACAACTTACTTTTACAACAACATACTTTCATAACAATTTACTTTTACAACAACATACTTTCATAACAACTTACTTTTACAACAACATACTTTCATAACAATTTACTTTTACAACAACATACTTTCATAACAACTTACTTTTACAACAACATACTTTCATAACAACTTACTTTGACAACTACATACTTTCATAACAACTTACTTTTACAACAACATACTTTCATAACAACTTACTTTTACAACAACATACTTTCATAACAACTTACTTTTACAACAACATACTTTCATAACAAGGCTTGATTCTAATTGTAACAAGAATGTGATTGAAAAAAAAATAATTGTAAAACTTTTTAATTTTATGTTTGTAAAATTTTCTAGTACAGCATAATAGTAATTGCTATTGTATATCTCATCTTTCATGCTATAGCGTAATCAGGGCCCTATTGTCTACTCTCTTTTGTGGGCATGTGGAGAGAGGGGCTATCTGGAAGAAGGTTTTCATGCTGCCATTAGGTGCTAAAAAACACAACTTCAAGTCATGATTTGAACTCAAGCTCCTATGATAGGTAGCCAAGCAGTTTGCTACTTAGCCACAAATCCCACAATAATAGGAGTTTGATTGGTCCTGAGATTCTCTACACCTTCATCTTCACCTATTTCTCCCAGTTGTCAAACAACAAAACTACTTACTGGAGTACACTTAACAAGAGGTCCAAAAAATTTTTCCAGTGTGTACAAATATTTGACATTGTCTTTGGCCTCATTAGCAGCATCAGTGATTCGACCATCCTATTGGTATTCAATAAGAAAAAGTTAATGAAATAACATGAAATATCCTGTTGATCTTTAAACGTAACTGAACAATATTTACTAAAAATTCTTACCAAATATTTCCAATGTTTTAAAGTTTTAGATTTGGCAACTTGTAATACTCCAACAACAGCCTTGACCCTGGGACTCTTCATTTGTTCCAAAAGACTATAAAAACAACAAACATTTGATAAGATTATTATTTATAGAATTTATTTTATACATCCTTTTATTTTGGTCTAAATGCTCTTATGCATTAGATATCAAAATAGGTAACATAAAATAAGTAGTTTCTTTACTTGTTAAATTTGGCCATCCTAGTTTTCCAGTATGCAAGTTCTGCTGTAGGTCCAATATCATCTGCCTCTCTTCTCATCTGTTCACTCTCTGCCAGAACTTGTTCTATTTGTTTGGACCAGAAAGCTAAAAGTTCTTCCAATTTCTCTAAGTGTTCTGTGTTACTTGCTGACAAAAAGAAAAAGAAAGAAAGAATAAAAACATGTTCACAAGTTTGTTTGTAAAATGTTTTACATGTTTTGGATGTTCCATCAGCTTCTAAAGACAATTACATCATAGCCAAAAACTCCTGCATGACACTCGGGATGGCAGCCAAAAGGGTTTGAACCCAGGACCTTAGAGATCACTGATTGACAGTCCAGAGCGCATACCACACAACGAGGCAGTTGCAAGTTTGTACATTTAATATGCTAAAGCAAACTTTAAGATTTCCACTAGTTTTTATAGAAATCTCAAATATTTACCATTTATATTCTAAATCTAAATTTATAGAGCTTACCAGTTAGTACATTTAATATATTAAAGCAAACTTTAAGATTTCCACTAGTTTTTATAGAAATCTCAAATAATTATCATTTATATTCTAAATCTAAATTTATAGAGCTTACCAGCATCCTGGTAGTCCGATGGTGTTTTTATGTGGTCAATGATAGAACTTTGGCCATTTTCTTGCAAGATAATTTGCCCTTCCATGTTTTTGAGAGCAGACATGAGACTTGTCACAAACTTCTCAAGGTATTCCAAAAAATCTTCCACTTGTGTCAAGGTACCATTCTCTTTGGAGAGAGTGCCCCAAGTCTGCACAGTAAGGCAAAAAAAAAGTAATCAGCCAATATTATATATTTAAACTATTTTTCTTTCAAAATGACATTGTATAAGCTAAAGAGTGTGTGAATTGAATTGTTACTTGTACACAAACTTTGTGTAGCATTATATCCCATTCAATATTTCTAAAGTAAACTTCAAACATCAAACAAACCTCTAATGATTTGAGTGATGGAAGGATAATCTTAGACAAATGTTTTTCAAATCCAGCCAGGATTTTTCCCCCAGTGCAGTCCAAAGTTCCAAAGTTGACCTCTTGAGGGATATTTGCAGGAGTGATGGCTTTTGTTGTTGTCCTCAAGAAGAATAAGCAGATGCCATTCAGACCCTGAATCAAAAACAAATACATGAATGCCATATTTTCTTTGTTACTTTTGGTTTATCATAGGTACATATGATTGTCACTATATTTATCCAAACTACAGCTAACATACTAGCTACTGTACTAAAGCAATGTATTAAATGTAAACTAAGACTTACTTCAGCATCACCTGGTGTAATGAACAATTTCTTTTTCTCAGCACTACCTCTCTGGATAAAAAAAAAATAATAATAAGTTGTCTCAATTGAAATATGTGTGTTTATCTAAGATTAAATTTTTGACAATCCTGTCAAGATACTAAGAACTAGAGTCTATGACTTGCTAAAGATTGCCACTGAAATAAAATATCAGAAAAAGATAATCAACTCACATTAACATCTTGATAGAAAAACATTATTTTACGTGAGCCATCAGCCTTGAAAAATTCACTTATCATATCAAACTGTCAAAAAGATGGTTTTTTTCATTACCGACAAAGTTTATATATCATGTAATAGACAATGCTACATAAAAAAAAAATGTCCTTCATATATTGTTTAGTTGATCTCAATAAAATATTTGTATAAGAGGTATAATCTTTAAATGATTCAAGTAATTTGGTTTAGTTTGGTTTCAATCTTGTAAGTTTATTTGAACAACACAACAACTGTTGCATCTTCTTAAATCTTATTTTTACAACTTACTCTGTCATCTGATACTATAAACTCCTCAACAACTGATGTGTCCAGGTTAAGTGCTGTTGCAAGTTGCTGTACCAGATATTTATGGCGAGCATCCATCTAAATAATGATTAGAACTTTAATTGGTTTTAAGAAATACCCCATTTCCTGGCTAACATTTTTTTTAAAGCTTGTACATTCAATTTAAGTATCATAATCCATGTTACATTCTTGAGTGCAAGAAAGCTGAATAAAACTATTAAAAATGTGAAACCCAACCTAATAAAGAATGAAGTGGACAGCAAGGCAGAAATTCCAACAATACTAAAAGAAACAGATGAGTAAAAGCGAACAAGCATATGTTTTCTATTGCTACATATTTCTAATACAGCACCATCTCATAATAAGGCATCTAAATTGAAGTAAGGAAGAAAAAATAAGCCCATAAATGAAATCGAATTGTGTTCCCTGGTTCTATTATTTGATTATTTCTTTTACTTGTAGATTCACAAATGATTAAAGAAAATACTTAGCAAGAATTAGAAAAAACAAAAACATTTTGAACATCCTATAATATGTTTTATAATTTAGTAAAGAATTACTTCAAAGGTGGACAGGGACTTAAAACCTTTTTTCTGCCACCCTTAGACTTTATAGACATACATGGCATCCACATGTAAATATTTGTTTCTTTTTATCTTCATTAAAATAGCTTCAAATGAACGCAAGATAGAATTTCTTTCATTCACCCTCTTTCAACAAAACAAAAATCAATATTTCTCTCAGAGAGACCATAACAGGAACAATAGGCTTTTTTTTTTCTAAATGTAAAGCTCTGAACTCTTTTGTTTCTGCTTCTATTCATGTCTTCATGGGCTATTGAGCATGCGACATCATAAAACTGTTTAATGAGGTTCCCTTGAGACCAACTTAAGTTACCTGGCCTGTTGTTCAAATAGATTTAATGCAAGGCTACAGGCAAATACAATGTATTTAAGATTGAAACAATTCCCAGTGCACAATAGATTGCTCTTGCATCACTGTTGACTTTTTAATTTAAGAGGAGAAATTGGTTGTTAATTCCATCATGACTATTGATGAAGGGCCTGTGTTTGATCAGCATAGGTGAAAGATATAATGTTAAGAGAAGAAATGAATATAGTACTTCTTCTTTATCTAATTGCTGTAGAGTAATGGCAAAAAGCTGCTTCAAACTTATTAACTCTATAGTATTGATATTGATTTTTTTTAATAAAGTCAGGAATAGCTGAATTCTTTTTTATATTGATTCTCATTGTTGACTGTTTCATCAATAAACTCTGTGAGAAACAATTATACTATTGTTGATGACAAGTTTATCATTTGCCTCAGGAATTTAAAAAATTAGTAAAAAGAAATGTGCATCAAAAAATGTTTTACATGACTACAAAATGTCCTTTCTTATGACTTATTAAGTAAAATCTTATAGCCAGAAAACCATGACCTTTCATTCAAGTTTTTTTAACCTTTTATTTTAAAAAAAAAAAAAAGACTTTTTTTGCAGTCAAAGTAAATCAAATAATAAGAGAACATATTACCTTAAAATATTTTATTTTAAAAAAATTGCCCTGAATGTTTTACTCATTCCAAACAGAAATAAAATCTTCAATAAAAAAATAAATGTTCAATAAATATTTCTTAACGACAAGGTAGGGCTACTATTTAACAAACCTCCATGCGTCGCTCATCCTTGCTAGCTTTGGTCAATTTTATGTCGCCATTAGCAGAAGCAGCAGGCTTAGGTTTCATGGGGGCAGCCTGAAATATTAATATTTCATATGTAGGTAGGGCTATACCATTAAGATTATAATCTGCAAATTGAATTTCAATATATTTTACAACAATTATGGAAGGAACAAAGTCAACTAGAAAAATGTGCATACATACATATATCCAGAAAAATACAAGAAAGATTTATTATAAGTCTGTTTATTGTTACCTTGCCTCCAGTTTTCTTTTCAGTTTTATCATCTTTATCAATGTCTGAAACCAAACAATCATTTTTCCCTGGTAAATATGTTAAATCTTACAGTTCTACATGATTTGGACTAAAATGAAATGTAGGAAGCAGTGTAAAAGATGATTGCACAAAATTAAATCATATAATGCTCTCAATCTTTTTTTCTTTAAAGTTTTACATGAACAGAATTTATTATCCAGCAATTATTCCTGACAATCTGAAATATGTGTTAAATCTTGTGTGTGTCTTCACATTTAATCAATGATGTTGCAATAATTCCTGACAATCTGAAATATGTGTTAAATCTTGTGTGTGTCTTCACATTTAATCAATGATACTAATTTTACACAATCATATTCTATTTTTCAAGGCCTCAATATAGTAAGGGTCAGACAACTCACTGAAAGGGTCTAGAAACTCCATAACTTTTTAAAGAAATTTTAAAAAAAATGCAGGTGATATAAATCATTGGTAGCATGCCAATGTTGACCAAGTTAAATAAATCATTTGTTTGTTGGCTTTCATGATAGTAAATTTGTCCAGTCCAACATTTTTGGAATTCCCACTATCAATGCATTCAATAAATTCTGAAGTGTATTGCTCTTATCTTAAGACTTGGGCTTTTTATTTTTAAAAGAGAAATGAGCTAATTGCTATAATATTTTTGCCATGATTTAACAGATGCTGCCAGTAACATGAAGAGTTAAGGGTAATGATTTAAGCCCCACAGTAAATTATTACAGAAAGCATGATAAAACAAAGAAAAATAACTTTATTTATTAAATTATTATGCAGTTTCTTTGTTAAATGTCTGTCGTTTTCTATTTTTTTGTTAGCTGGTCTGTAATTATAGAAGAGATTAGAGACAAGTTTGATTCATCAGATGATCTACTAACTACTGTCAAAAAAACACAAACTAAAACTCTATGCCCATATCACAAGGATCACAGGGCTCGCAAAACCTTCCTTCAGAACAGTAACAGGAAAACAAGAAGAGGCAGACAGAGAAAATGATTGGAAGACAAGATAAAAGAATGGAAGGGCCGGTCATTGAAAAAAATTGTATCAAAGGTAAAAGACAAAGAGGAATGGAGAAAGAGGGTCAACTGATCCAGTGTGGATCTGAGGAATAAGGGAAGGTGAAGGTAAATGTTCATTTGTAGAGAAGTCAAAGAAATCCTTTTCACATGTTACAGTATCAGCAGTAACATATTTTTTGCTCTTTCAATTGACTTTCTCATAGTAACATTTTTAGAATAACTCTTTCCTTTACATTTTTTCAATAATATAAAATAGTCTAACATCGTAATTTAATAAACACAAAGAAATACTAAACTAGCAACAATACAAAATAAGATAATAACTACAGATTTAAGCATTTTGGCTGCCCAAGTAGTTAAATAATCATTATTGAATTTTAAAAAAAAAATCTCTATCTGGTACTTACCTATTATAAAATATCATATCAACATGAAAAACCCATAAGCATATAATAAAATGCAAACTAACTTTCTTTTTAATTGCTTTTATTTTCTTAAATTTTCAATTTGTCTATACCCTGAAATGTGTTCCGGATGGAGTGAGAAACGAAAATAAATAAATGGGGAAAAATTACATTTATTAAGTGAGGAGTGTTGCTATTGCATATTAATTACCTGCTACAGATTTACAACACAGTTGAAAAATAACTTTCACCATTTCTTTGTGTTAATGACTATTGTATGCATTTGAATTAACTCCTCTGTATCCTTTTCAGTAAGTAGGCCTAGTTGCATTAAAGAAATAAATTACCATATTGCTACATTCAGTAAATGTGAAATTGATAGCTTGTTCATCCCTAGGATAATTATCTCAGCCATAGACCATTTAAAGAGGCTGTATGGCTTACACTTGTTTGAAAGTTACCAGGTTCAAATAAATCATGTCACATAGAATCTACCTGTTTGATTTATACCCCACCTCCCCAACCAGGGTCTTGACAAGCAGTTTTTATGTAAAAGATTATGTATTTAGCACATGTAATGTGAAACAGTTTAACTAGGTAATGAATGCTTGCTTACATAAGAACTTTTGAAAATCAATAGCAGGTCTATAGTTAAATACATTTCAATATAAAACTACTGATAAATTTTACAGACTTTATTTGAAGATTTAATGTAAATAAAAGAGATATAACAAAAAGTATAAAAAGATGATGACAATTTAAATTTAATAAATACTTAATTACTTTCTAAGATAATATAAAAAAATATAGAGTAAATGAATACATTTAAAACATCTGTAAAAACATAAAGTAATAGTCCTTTTTTTTTTAAATACATTTAGAAGAGAAAAAGAATTACCCTTTCAGACCTTGTGATCTATAAGGCAGATGATGTAAAGGTAGTCTCTGGCCAACAATTTAAGAGCAGGTTGTCATGTGGCTAGCCAACGAGCAACCGCCTTTATTTTACCCAACTAAAGTCAGGTACCCATTAAAGTTGGCACAATAAAAATCCCAAAATTCAAAATCCCAGTCTTCACTGAGATTTGAACCCAGGACCCCAGGTCAGCAGCCAACTGCTTAACCACTCAGCCACCATGCTCCCAATATACATCTAGCTCGACTACATCTATTTGATGGTCTAACTTTTATATAGAAAGCAAAAGATCAAAAGTTTTAGCTTAGCACTTAATTTGACTTTATCTCTTTATTTTAGTAGTTTAACTATTCTATTTAACTGAAAATTCTTTGACTTATGTAATTGATTATTACAATGCCTAATTTTCCTAGAAATCTAATCTAGAAACATCTTTATTTATATATATTTATTTTAAAAGTTCAGTAAGTCCATCTAGATATCTTAAGTTTTTACCTTGATCAGCTTCTTTACTTATTAGTGGTGGTGCTATTTCATTATCCATCGTGTCTGGTTTTGGACTGTCTCTACTATTGGCTTCCTTTTCGCTGACAACTTCATCTTTGCTCTCACCATCTGCATCTGTTGAAACTGGATCACTGGGTTCGGACATTCTTAGAACTTATAGTTTGTGATTTATTTCCCATACAATATAGATTTAAATTATTATATACTACCGAATTGATTTATATTATTAACTAGATCTATAGTATTACCTATAGATTCTAATTATTATTTATATCTATATTCTAGTTCATCATAGTGAATGATAGTGTTTTACTCTTTCTCTTGGCTCAAGACTACATCAAATAACCTTTAAAAAAAAACATGGTTATACAAGAGCCATTGCAACTGTCTTTTTGGCTGTCTAACCATGTGAATCTACTCGTTTCTATGCATGTCGCCACGGTCCGCTAATCCAATTATTTATTGAATTATTCGAGTCGAGTTTGATCTATCGCAGCGGGCGCCCTGCTACAGTTTACCTCACGCACTGACGCAGTATTTCAAGTATTTGAGCTTTAGTGTTAGTCTGGTATTCGTGTTGCCAGTGTGTTGAGTGTTAACTTTTCAAATGAGGCCTAGATTTAAAATAATAGTTGTAATTCTAATTGTGACTAGATCCTTTATGTATAAAACATGTCGATATAACTACATTTGACATATTTTTATGTTAGACTATTTATTTTTAATTCTGTAGGCTCTATTATTTATTTGTTTTACCATGACTATTGACCAAAAAAAAAAGTTTCCGGTTCATCACTATAGCAACGCAAACAATAGTAGGGGGTATGACTTGATCGATTAGCGGAAACCTGTCTCGTCCAATGTTTTCGGTTATTAACCCAGCTATACCGTTAGTGTCTGTAGCCTGTAGCCTCTGTTGTGGAAACAATAAATGCGGCCTCACATATTTAGGTTATTGATTGGCTATCGAAAATGATTGGTAAAATAGTTGAAACTGTGCCAGAAGTCTTCAACTTATTAACTCCCCTCCTCCAGAGAGTGATTAAATGTTTAAAAAGGTCGATTTTAAGCTATCGATCAACTTCTTAGCAGACTAGTTGATATTGAATAATTGCCAACTCGAAACATTTTGTTACATGGTTAGTGATATCTCACCCTCCTTTTTTTTTATTATTGTTTCTTTTGAAAGACGTCTTAGCGCATAGCTTGGTCATCAAGTATACATACAATCTATTGACTATTGTAGTACACAGCTGTAAACCTACTGTATTCTGTTGTTTTAATAAGTAGATCAGTATGGTACCGGTACCTTGAATTAATTAAAGCGTTTAGATTATCATACAGACTTAGCAGTCACTCAGCAGTTTGTCTCTAACACTAGATTAACACATGGATACGCGTAGGACGTAAATATCTTCTCTTTAGAAGGATATCTGTACCGGTAATTTATAAAATTAGATTTAATAAAACTTGCATATATTATTGTCACGTTTAAAAGTGAAAAGCCAAGAGGGTGGGATATGAGCTTAATGGTGGTAAAAATTTATCAGTTGACACACATGAATGGTTCATAGAGGACCTTCAAAAGAATGTATCCTTATCATTTGTAGACAAACCCCCAAGAGACATACAAAACACTTTGCAGTAACAGTGGCAAAGTGTTGAATGAACACTTATTGCTAATTAAATTATAAAACTATACACAAGTTTAAATACTGCAAATCTTCGCAACAGATGAGAACATTCTTTCCCTGATGCTCTCCTTTGTTTGAACTGAACCTGGTAAAATCCCTAGTTCAAATTTGATAACGAGAAATTATTAGGTTTCTGAAAACATACCATACTTTGAACCTAAGTCCTGTTTATTTAAGAACCTTATTATGCAAACATACAAATTTAAACATAAATGGAGTTTGAAGCTTTGAAACAAAATTTGAAAACATAACAAGTAATCTATACTAGCTGCACAAAGGTACCAAGGTTATTAGTAGAAGAAGGTGAAGAAACTATGGTGAAACAGATAACCTTAGTGCTGCTATTGCATGTAACATCTTGTGTTTTCATTTTTAAAAATGCTATCTTACATTTGTTTTAAATTCTTATTATTTTTTTAATTTAATCTACAGTAAATAAAAAAAAAAAGAAACAAATAAATCAAAATGCTTTTAATTTTTGTCAATGTTAATAAATTCATTCAAAGTTCAACTAAGTTTACATGAATTTCATGTGAACTGTTGAGAAAGCATACAGAGACATATATATTTAAAAGAATACAACTTACACAATTCATAACAAAATATGTTCACATTGATCAACAAACTTTGGCAGTGACAACTAATGTACAACAATAAGAGATAAACATCATTTTAAAACAAATGAAAGATTCAATAATTTGTACAGAATTTACATTTAGACACATGAAAAGATTTTTTAACTACAGACGTGTGCAAGTATAAATTTTCTCTTTAAAACATCTAATAGAGTACATAAAAAAAAAAAAAAATGAGATTTCTATTCTGTCAGAACAAGAATTTAAAAATTTTTTTTTTAAAATTCTAGTTTCATTAGTAATGTAAAAGCATGTTACTGCTACACTTTAATACTAATATGTGTTCTACAAAATGCATGCTGAAAATCAATGTAAGTCATTTATTTCTGAAGAATAAAAGACTTCTTTTTTTCAAACTAACTAATGCCAGTAGCATGTTCATTAAAAACAAAACAAAAAAAAAACCTTGAATCAATTTCAATGTTGAAACTTTACTTCTAGCACCATAATTTATAACAGTACCAATACTATTCTCAGTTTAAAGCTTATTCTTGTAGGAAGTTGCTCTCTTTGATGACATATATGTTAATTTGACAACGAATGTAATAAAACATATAATGCTAGATCAGTATTTCTAAGCATCTGGAACAACAATAATATTTGGCTTAGACTGAGGAGCACAGTATGGAGCCCCAAGGAACTTGTCAGCTATACGACCAGCTTCACGAAAGCCACTGAGCATAGCGCCATGAACTGTGGCTGGATAATTCCGTATGGTATGCTCACCAGCAAAGAAAAGCCGGGCTGGGGCACCAGCAGGATGAGCAATGGGCGATGCTAGGAGATCATAATCATTACCTAGAAAACAATGAAGGGAGGAAATCAACATAACAACATCATTGTTAAAGTATAGACTATCTGTAGCAGACAAAATGAAAGAAAGTTAAAATAAAAGGATCAGTAGTTAATATTGTTTTTATCATGCTAATGGGCAAATGCCAGAAATGTAATAAATCTAATTATTGTTCTTAAAAGCTTTTTTTAATATTTATGAATGCATACAAAATATATAGAGACCAGTTTTTGATTTAAAATTAAGACTCCATTAAATGTTTGAAGAAAGTGCAGTCCAACTAGTTGTTCCTTAATAGTGCTATATATAAACTTATGTTCACAATACAAATAATACTAGATCTAGTTATTGATACTGACAATGTATTATATGCTACAAATGAATTCCTTGCAGTTAAATTAAAAAAAATGTATACATATATACTAATAAAGGTTTGAAAAGAGGACATCATAATTTTGTGTTTGTGTAGCACTTCTTTGATAAGACCTGCACTTTGCATTTCATTTCAAGAAGGTTATTACAGATTTGAAGTTGGGAAGGTATATTTCTTTTCTACCACTAAAATTATTGCAAATATATTGTCCCCATTTAAAAGGCCTCTCTATAAAATCATTGTTTTGTCATAATATCAAACAGTTCTATATAAACATTAATAAGGTGAATATTGTTCAGTTAGATGATGAAACAAAAAAAACAACAACATTGGATCAGGTAATGGAGAGGGACTGATTATCATTAAGACTGACATGCATTTTCTTAACAAGTTACGAAAGGTCAGTAAATACTCATTAGAATGAATGGATGAATTAGATCTTATAAATTTCATACTTTCCTACATAATGTTTTATGAACAATTTTTTTTTTAAACACACATGTAAAAAATTATAAACATTTTTGAACAAAATGGTATGATAGGAATGCATTACAACTATTACCTGATGATCCAGCAGCTACATAAGAATAAGATCCTCTTGCATATGGATCCGCTCTCCACCTTGAAACTAAAGATTCTTTAGGCTGTAGATTAATAAAACCAATTAACAATATTTTTTCAATGACTGAACTCAGATGAAATTACCATAAGTTGATTATCAGTCTATTTCAACTGACCTGTGGTACAGCATTAGCCCCGAAGATTCCTTTCATAACTACAAGGCAGCGACCAACAATAACATCATCACTGACATTTTCCATTATGGCTGCTGCCTCCCCAGCTATAAGAGCCAGCAGGACAGGTGCTTTGTACAAGTTCCAAAATAAAAATAGTTCCCCTCTGCTTGCTGTGGTACTTCCTACATGTCCAAAAAGATTAGCACTGGGGTCCCAGAAAACTCTGTCAAAGCATAAAACAACCTGGAAACATAAGAAGACATTGAAAGACATGTCTCAAATCACCACATCCAGTTGGTAGTGTGTATATTACATTGAAACATTTTTTTCAGATTAGATTTACATGTGCTATAGAACACTTAGTTAAAAAAAAAATAATTTGTTAACCTTCAGTAACGGTGCAATGAAACATCAATAAAAAATGTAAGACCCATTAGTCATGCAATTTTTTTCAGATGTTATAGATTTTAAATTTTTGAAGTCGCTTTTCATATTACGGGACTAACAATTCAATGATAAATCTTGCTGATTTTACAATATCAATTGACTGCTCTTTATTTTATTTTCACTAAACATCACATAGAAATACTATAACAGACCTTATTGAGATTCCCAAACCCAAGTCTAGCTATGGCATCAGCTTTCCAATCTGGAAGTGGAGGAATGAAATGGGGTACATTAGGAACAGTATTGATACACTCCTTCAGTACTCCAAGAGGAAGTGTACACAAGACAGCATCTCCTTTATAGGTCTGCTGATTAGATCCATTTTTAGCTGTGGTCACTACCTCTACACCTGAGTGAATCCAGGAAAAAAAAATAAAAAATTCTCAATTTTATTTATATCCATTATGCATTTTTGTTTCTAAAGCTAAATGAGTGATATAGCAATCAGGAATATTAGCAAACCTTTCTCTAATATTTTGATCTGTTTGACAACTGTATTAAGCTTGTAGTCCAAACCTTCAGCAATGGCCGTGGGTACACAAGAGTAACCATTTCTTACTAACAACCAAAAAAAAAACGAATTCAAATTAATTAATTAAATTAAAAGCTTTTATATTAATAGATCCATCTTTTTGCATAAGTGAAAGAATAAGGTCAGTTTTTATAGCTTTTATTTTGTTTTATGAATTATCATAAAATGAATTAAGTTTCAAACCTGTTAAATGACTTCCTGAAAACTCATAGTCATCATCTTGATCCCAGTGTTTAAGAGAGAGATTGGATAAAGGTGTGGCATTGGCAAACTCTAAATTGGCAAAGTGCCAGTCTAAAATCTGGCGATCTCTGGATGACAAGTACACATCACTGCCAGGAAAGAAGATAAAAAAATATGTTTTATTCTTCTTGACATTCAAATAAAATCTGTATAGTGTAACATGGTGTCTTATGCTGTTCAATAGTTAGAGGTTGCTTGGTTAAAAGATAGCTCCTAGTACAATGTAAATTATTACTATCCACAAGTCCATTATATACACTACAAATTACAACATATTTGAAAGGATCAAAATCAGAATGATATACTGTTAATACATTTAATCCAACATCAAAGGAAATTCAGTCCTAGCCTCTGTCCTTATCTCTTTGACTCCGTAATTACTTCGGAATTATTTTCCACTTTTGGACGGAATTAATTTTTCCGCCATTTCAGAGTCACTACTTTGCTTCGATATAACTTGTATAACTTTTTTATTTATTATTGGAAAATAATAAATTTGATATAGAATTAAAGAGAAATGGATGCTCTTTCCATTTCTTATGTTTTCTAGTTTGCAAATCATGTTGTTTTTGTAATTTTGGGTTTTGAATATAAAAATTAAAAATGAAAAACTCACCAACTGACATTGAAAATATCCATCCAAGTGCATGTTTAAAAAAATTTATTGTTCAAATTAAATCCAAATAGCTTTTTTTCTAATTTTTATCCATTTGTTTACAGAACACCATAGAAGAAACAGCAATAGATGCAAAAAATAATAAACTGGAACTAATAATCCAATGTCACTACTTTAACGAAAAAGCCCATAAAAAAAGCAACACTCTTGGAACAAAACACTTTTACCCTAAAACTAGTAAAAATGTACAGCATATATATATTTATAGTATTTTCTTCTAAAGTTCTTCATGTTCTTAGTATATAAATATTCCTTCTAGTTGTGATATTGATGGAAGCAGTCAATATGAATGTGTGGGTTCGACTCCCATCCAGCGCAAACATAAACTGTTTTCCCTGACCTACAGTGTTTACATACTCTGTCTTTCTTTATAGTTATAGGTCTCCATTCTCTGAAAATGGATCTTATTCTAGCAGGGGTGTTCAATTTAATCCTATGGTCAGCATAGCTTTTTATTTTGCTGACAAGACTATCAACAATGTGATTGTCAATGAAAAAAAAACAACATTCCAGCTCTATAGATGCAGTGCTGACTAAGTCTAGTTTGACAACCCAATTTCTTGGTGGAACAAATCTGAAATTGATCTGTTTCAGTGCCTAGATGATTACCTCTATCTGATTAGATTTAGAGATAGATGATGTAGAGACAGCTAAACTAGTTCTAGATCTACATTGAACATTAGCTGGGGGTGGAGCTGCTTCATCAGCTAATAAACTTCATCATTACTAGACCTAGCCCTATAAATTAATTTACTAGATCTAGATCTATATAATTAGATTTATCAATATCACCATCAGATGAAACAAAATCACTGTCATCTGAATTATTATACTTCTTTTCAAAGAAATATTTAGATCTACAAAGTTTATATGGCCTTAGTTGAAGCTCCATGTTAAAAAAACACGCACACAGAAAAAATAAATGTAATCTCTTTACAAACTTCGTACAAAATAAAAGCACGTTAAATGAAGGAAATTTCAGATGTTTAGCAAAGGGAAACTATTCTAGATAAAAAATTAAACAATAAAAAACAAGAATTGGAGAAATAGAAACGAAAAAAATAAATTTAAAATAGCCAATGCCCCCAGCGTTGGTCCGACTTTTTTTTCCTTTTTTTTAAAATCAACGTCCTGTACGTTGTTGCAGAGCCAATGAGTTAAGAAATATTACCTTAAGATCGTATGTCGAGTGTTACTATTTCTACTAATGCAAGTTTCTAGTGCCCTATAGTAAACAAAAAAGAAACTGTGCACAATGTACCTTGGTGGATTAGCTTCCAGTTCATGAAGTTTATCTTCTATTTCTTTTTGTTTGGCAGTTTGTTGATCATATTCCTTTTAAGAGGGAATAAATGTGCAATAGTTAGAAATATTTTTGATCTTATATTATAAAATATTGAATGACAAAAAAATAATAAATTCATACATAGATTAGTGTAATCCATTAAGAAAAAAAAACAACTGACTTTTATTGCAGCATTCAGATCTCTTAGTTTACTTTTGACAAGGAATTCAGCAGTGATGTCCCTTGGTGGCTTCACATCAGATGCCTCTTTCCATTGCTTATGTAGCTCTTGCACTCTATCCCGCTGAGCTAGCATCTAATTGAATTACAATAGTTTAATACATAGTTTCTATTAAAGTAACACATATTTACATTCAAGAAAACTAAGAATAAGTATCTGGCTTTCATAATCATCTATGCTTTACAAAGTTAGGTTTGAAGAGTCATACTGAGATATTATAAAATGATGACCAGGTAATTGGCATAAATTACTTCTAGAAAATTAATGTACAAGTTATAAAAACTATGAGTTACAAACCATACCTGTGCTTGACATTTCCTGAGTCTTTCTTGCATTTCAATGATACTTCTCTGGTGCTCACACTGTTTATCCTTCACATGTTTCTCTTGTAACCTACACAAAAATGACCCAAAAGAAATTTGACTTTTCTAGGACAACAATTTTCATATGCTATGTAATATAAATAAGGACCAAAATG